>VWYH01003866.1:241708-426302 GCA_013399365.1 Pampusana beccarii | reverse complement strand
GGGAGAACTTATTGCAGCCTTTCAGTACTTAAAAAGGGGCCTATAAGAAAGATGGGGACAGTCTTTTTAGCAGGGCCTGTTACGATAAGACAGGAGGTAATGGTTTTAAACTAAAGGAGGGGAGATTCAGGCTGGACATGAGGAAGAAATATTTTACCATGAGAGTGGTGAAACAGTGGCCCAGGTTGCCCAGAGAGGTGGGAGATGCCCCATCCCCAGAGACATTCCAGGCCAGGCTGGACGGGGCTCTGAGCAACCTGATCTAGTTGCAGATGTCCCTGCTCATTGCAGGGGGTTGGACTGGATGACCTTGGAAGGTCCCTTCCAACCCAAACTATTCTATGATCTGACAAGTGCCTCATACTCCTCCTCTGCAGGGCCAGGCACAAAGACCTGCAAACTCTTGCTTTTGCCCTTTCTGTAGAGCGGGACAAAGGTCCTTACTGCAAACAGTGCACACGGTGATTGGCAATCTGCAGTCCTTCATGATGTTTTGCCTCAGGAAAAGTGAAAAATCATTATTCCCATTTTACAGCAGAGAAAGCTGAGATTGAGGCTGAGTCACAGCTAAAGCTCGAATTTAAACACGAGCATTGGGATCCTAACCCTGTGTTGAACTGAAAACTTCATAGCAAAGGGCTTAGACAAAATCCTTAGCTATGCTTGAGACACATTCATCCGGGGTAAAAGCATTTCTGAAGTAGAGCAAAGCAGCTCCAATTGAACTGAAAGCCCACTTGTGTGTCCTAGTGAATGAGCAAAAGCCTCACAACCACATTTGATTAGTGCGTACTTGGAACCGCTCATCCCAGGATAAGCTGCTCTACCTTACTTATTTTATATCATCTTTGAAATGTACTTTTGCCAAGCAAAAACCAGAGGTCTGTGTTTTCCAGACCTTTTGCCCTGGCTCAGGACTGTGCACAAGCGCCCTCAGGGATGATCTGCAGCAAAGCTCCCAAGAGCCTTCTAGCCCTGCTTCTCTTTTGTAGGATTAAAAGCCGTGGGGCATAAGTACTTGACCTCCTGTGACTTCTGGGAGTGCAGGGATTTGTGAGGAGTGATGGAGAGGAAGCTTTGGGCTGTAGGATGTAAGAGAGGACATCTTTTAAAATGAATATGTGACATCTGAGAGGGGTGGAGGTGGCAGTGAAAACAGAAAAATGTACTGTTATTCGTGGAAAAGGATATTAACAATGACTCAGTACGGTGACAAGCTGCTGTATATATTTTCCACTTTATATGTCTCCCACAACTAAGCAGGTACCCTGTCGTCATACTGTTGCACAGGACAGTTGAGAGAATTAGCCCACACTTTTCAGGACATTTCTTGGCTGTAGCAAAAATCTCTGGTGTTACTTAGTGATCAACAACACAAATATAGTTCCAGTTTCAAGGCAGACATGTCCATGTAAAATTGCGTTTCGCCATGAGCTGTGTGTGATTTTCACCTTGTACAAGCACGAACAACTTTTAAAAACCATCTTTACAACAGTCTCATAAAGGAAGTGGCACACTGAAGTGTGATTTAACAATTATAAAATCAGAGCATTGAAGATATTTGCCTGAGATGTCTTGCACTGGCTTGAAAGTCATGAAGCGTAAATCTTGAACCTGCCGCCCATGTGAGACTGGACAAATCATTTGACTTCTGCAATCTGTGTTTACTTCCTCTGTGTAACGGGGAAAAAAATATTTAGGCCCCGATTTTGCAAATCCAGCGTTCAGAAGAAATTAGAAGTAGAATTTTAGCAACTAGAATTTTATTTCTGTGGATTTATTCAGGTGAACAGGAGCCTTACACATATAGGTAGTGCTCAGAACTATTATTTGCAAGTTACCAAGCAGCACACAGAAGCAAAGATATGATTAGACGATCCATTTACCTAGCTGTCAATCTTGTGGCCTTGCTTCAGTTGTCTCAACCTAGACAGCTAGAACCATTTGAGCCAACTCAGTTTTTCTGAGACGTCCTCATGGTGCTGGCAGGTACAATGCAGGAGATACAGAAGACAAACTCCGCTCTGGATCAACAGCTGAAATGCAGCCTGGAGACCATCGCCCATATCCAACAGAGTAGTTGCTTGTTTAGGCAAGTAAGGCAGTTAAATTTGTCTGTTCAGGTGACTAAATCACACACACAGATGATCAGCAGGAATAATCCTTGTAGCTTTTGCAGAAAGACTATCCATGCAGCTCACAGGTTTTTTCTTTCAGAATGGATAGCAATTGAGTAAGAAAAAAGAAAAAATCCTGACTTAATTTGTTTACACCCTGAAAGCATTCTTTAAGGGGAAAAAAAAAAAAGTTACTTTAGGAAAAAAAATCTATAAAGTTGTTCTAGTTTCATGGAAACTTTACAAATAAGCATTTGACTTTTACCTTCTCTCCTTCAAAACAACAACAACAACAAAAACACAGCCTCAAACCAAGTTCCTTTTAAATATTTTATGCCACCGTCATAGTAAATGACATGAAGCCTTGTTGAGGAGCTACAGTGTCAACAATTGTGTTACTGCCACGAATCAGAACATTAAAACATTAAACAGGTTTCAGTACAGTGTGGACTGAAGTATCATTTAGATATTTTTAGTTTCCACACTTCCTGGAAAAGAAACCCTTCTATTTTTACATGTTAATTCTAGAATTTTTTTCCCATGCCATTAGCTGTTCAAATAGTCAGAGAGTTGCTGAAGTTACTTCTTCAATTGTTCATATTACCCTGACAATTTTAAATTCACCATCTCCTAGTACCTAGTCCATGGCCCCAGCCTGGCAGGCAGCTTCATCACAAGCATCATAATTGTTTTTAGTTTCTTACAGTCCCTGAACATGGGAGCTGCATGACTGTATGAGGTTCTCAAGCTTTCATCAAAACAACACTTTTTTCTGCCTTTCATTTCTGTAGCATATTTCAAAAAATGCCATTTAATTGTGACAGAGATTTATAAACAATACACGTGAATTAAAACTCATGGCATACTTATTACTACTTTTTCAAAGCCTTCACAAGGCTTCACGGGCAGTCACGCTTGTATCAGCCTTGACTTTGACCTTGTCTGCTGTTGAGAATTGGTTCCCTGCTGTACGTATTTTAGGGCTCTATCCAAGCCCATGTTAGGCAACTGAGGTGAGAAACTCACTGCGAAGTCTGAATTTTCTTTGTGAAACAGAAGACCACACTTGCCTGTGGGTTTTCATTCAGCTGAAGACAGAGAAGTCTGTTCTCTTTTCTCCAGTGGACATGGTCGGAGCAGCTCCCCATGGCGGGATGCGGGGACTAAGGTTTCTTGTCTGGAAAGCTGGCAGGCACAAGGCAGCACATCCCATATCCAACACCTCTCTCCTAAACACCATCATCTCGCCAGCTCACATAACATAACTGAGCGAAAGAGCAGAACCTGATGCCATAGAGAAAACTGAGCACTTCTGATGTGCAAAAGGGAATGGACCCGTGAACCCGTGCATCAAGGCACAGGGATCTGAGTCATAAAACACATTTCAAAGATATTACACATCTGTTTAAGATGAAGAAAGATTTAAGAAAAACTCCCACCACTGAAATTTTCTTTGCAGGTTTGCACTGAAAGCAGGATTAGCTTCGTGCACCTACTTCGAAACCTGTGAACACATGTTGATAAAATGATGGTAGGGGGTAATATTAATTTTCTCATAAATTGCCGTTTACCCTGTGTTTTTCTTGAAGGAATAGCTATTTAGTATTTCAGTATATTGGTAACTTTTTACCAATATACTGTAACACTGTCTTCAAGACTGTTTGTTTTTCATTTGTAAATCAGTGTTTATAGGACATTTGGCAACACATACTCTTTGGCCAAGACAATGTGATGACTTTGAGCCACACATGAATTCTTATTTTGGCTATCATAAATCTTTGTTAAACAAGTTATTCAAACGCAGAATGTATCCTTACCTGTTATACATGTTCCGAATATTTTATAGCCAAAATTCATGCAAAGGATTCACAGAGCTTTGATTTATTAAGCTACCTACAACTGTGCCTAATTTTGGCACTGGGATAGCTACACAGGCCCTTACAAAACTAGAATTTAAGTTCTCTAGGTCTCAGTGCAGTTATTTGACTGTAACTTTTTAAAGCACAGATAACTCAAATTGTTTACAAGCCAGAAGTCAGTACTGCTAGCATTATTCCTGCCAAGCAACAGCTCAGCCCACAAGATATATTAGCAAAACTGCTCCTGATTCGCAGATGCAATGTAGTACAAGTGTAGCAATCTGTATTTTTGTGGCTAAATGGTTTATCAGTTTAATTGTTATTTTGAGCTTTGAATTTTGGTTGATAGTTACTTCTGCCTGCAATCAGCTCAGCCTTTCAAAACTGTTTTCAACCTGTGTTTATTTTCTTAATGCTTCCAGTGACTGAATGTTTGGAGAAAGAGAGCTTATCCCCTTGCACTTTTTTTTTCAGTTAATTCTTAGTACTAGTGTAAATATAATACATAATCTATGGGCTTGTTTTATATTAGTAAAAGTTCTAAACACTTCACTGGAAGCACTTGTGTTATCACATGAATCATATGCAATTAGAGCTTTTTTTGTTAGATTTTAATTTTTTGTTCTTTATAGACTTCCTATAAATTGCTTATTACTTTAAGAAAAAATACAGGACTCCTTTTAGATCAGGGTTAATAGAAAACGTTGATAGCTTTTTATTACAGAATTAATAGAACAGATATACGTACATCACAACATGAAATAACTCCATAAACATAAAACTGGACATATATATCTGTACTCCACTGATGTTTGCTAGAAAGCTTGCACATGATGCCCCTTCTCCTAATGCAGAATGTCAACAGGTACATTAATACCTGACTATTTCATCATGTTCCATCTCACTGCTCTTCCTTTTGCTAAATCTAAGTTATCACTAGTCATTTCTAAAAGCTACCGTTTGTTTTCACTAACCTTTGACATTTCTGAAAAGGTCACCAGAAACAGGAAGCCTGATATTTTCTAAAAAAATGCAGTTCCCTTCACAGTAGGCATTGATTTTGCAAAATGCCAAGTACCTCCTCGTAGGAATCAACCTCCATCAGTCCTCATCAACACTGTAAAATCCATCCAAGTAGTCTTATGAGGTGGGTCTCCTGAGTATTTTCCATGTCTTGGGCTTGAGCCCCATTCTCCAGGATGGATCTTCTACACTGAGCTTCAAGTTTGAAGCCTGAGATTTATACAGTGCTACATTTCTTTATCTCAAAGTCCCATACCTCAAGTTATTTTGTTTATTTGCTTGTTTTCCAGAGATGTCAAATACTTCAGCTGCATGCTGTGAACCATTGCACTTCAGCAGATCTCCCACTTGTCTAAAGAGAAAAAAACAACAACAACAAAAAAACCCAACACCAACACTCTAGCCATTGGAGAAATGTTTCAACTATACCTATTTATTTTTATTTAGGTGACCTGTATGATGTTACATTTTGTCCTTTCCAAGACGACAAAGAGCTTCGGAAATGTCGGTGTCATTTATGGCTCTATAGGGTTATGTCTGTCGTGTGTATATGTGCACACACACACTCTCACATACACTGAAGAGAGGAAGTAATTTTATTTTACACAAATCAGCTACTTAAAGTAAATTGAGATATATAGAATTTACCAATGAAATGAGTGATTTGATGTGAATAAAAGAGGTGGTGTGTTGTAAATCAGTACTGACAGCCAAATGGGAAAAATTGACAGAGCACTGTAATCACTCCCAACATCCACTGAAGTTATTGATCCAGAACCTCTATAATCCCCTTCACATAACACAAGCAATTTCATATAATACCTGTAATAACAGTGCATTCAAACTCAAGTAGCCATCAGAAGCTTTGTATCTAATGGCGAAGCAGGCCTCTGCTGAGTAAGTGTAACAACTAGAGCACAAAAACGCCGATGACTCTCGCCTTTCATAGGTAACGCTCAGCGATAAGAGCTAGTTCAGAAGATAAACAGTTCCTCACGCCAAGGAAAATGAGCTATTAATTGCCCGCTCGCTAAATAGGTTGTAAAAGCCGAAAAGCCCTGGGTGCAAAACGGGGAGAACGTCAGCGGGATTTGGGGACCGATAAGGCCCTGGGCGCGATCCAGGCAGCCACTATCTGATCTTAATTACAAGAGGGGAAGGAGGGATGAGAGGTATTTAGCTGCTGGGTCATTACATCCTTCCCAGGTCTTGGTTGTTGGTTGTTTTTTGGGTTGTTGTGTTGTTTTTTTTTTTCCCCATGAAATGTTCCACCAGTTTTACAAGCTCCTTCTCTGGCTGATGGATTATTCCACCGCCTTATCAAAGCTTTGCCAGCTCCTCATTAATATATAGAGCGAGCGGCGCGGTTCTATATATCATTGTCTTCTTCTCGGGGAGGGCTAATCAGTCAGGCATTATCAGCCCGTCAGCAGAAGGCAGGCAATCAGGCCTGACAGCGGAGAATCATGGGAGAGCAGGGAAGGTTAAATGAGGCTGACAGTTGTGATAATGATGATTATACTATAAATTAAGATATGATGATAAAGGAGAATAAAAGACACAATCTGAAGCAATATTTGGTTTAACATGTCTCTCTTTTTCGGTACTGTTAAATGGCCATAACATTTATCACGCCGAACAAGAATGGACATTTAACTACCATGATAAAATAGGACAGCATCAGATTGAAAACCCAACAAGTTGTGATTATTGTGTCAGGCACTTTTCCACTGGTTGAAAAAACTGGAGATAGAGCATATGTTATAATCATTCATGTATTATTCTGCAGAATGAAAAGAAAATAGATCTATTTTAGAAATGTCTTCTAGACTTCTAGATAAAAAAAAAAAAGTCCAAAAGGAAAAAAATTAATATAGTCTCCTGCTTCCAAGATCATTTTTATCAATGAAAATATAGGAAGCTAAGTGATAGTTCCTTCCCACCGCTGCCTCAAAACAAATGCGTGTATTTATCAGGAGCTGATTTGCAGAATTTGTAACTGTTTCACCGTTAGTCTCTTATTAGGTGAAACACTGTAAATGAAATTACAAAACACCAACATGTCATTTTTAAAGATTAGGTTCACACAGATGGCATCAAATAAGAATTGGCGTGGTTTGACTGGGGGAACATATGCAATACTGTGGACTTCATGCAACTATTTGGTTGCTTGCTTAGATGGACAGATGATACATGTATCATTTGTTTATGATGCTTATGTTTAGGGTGCTTAGCAATCCTAAATAAATATCATTGGACTGTGAGAATGAGACTGATGCTGATTAGAGCAGTATATGCAGTGTCCCAGCCTCCATGCATTAAGTCAGCACAGCCAGACCAGGCTGAACAGGATGCCTGTGTGTGCTCGCCATGTGCTGAAATGGAGGAAAAGTTTGGAAGGCAAAGTGTAAAACCTCATTTTTGGAAAAATGTACATTTTAGAATAAGTGGAACCCAGACATCCTGCATGTCGGCAAATAACCACTCTGCTTCCTGCAGATATGCTAAAGAAATAGTTTATATACATCGAGATCTCAGTATAAAACAAAAGTTTATGATTTGCGCAAGTATATAATTTCTGTGTTCAAAGAGTGGACTGTGTTTTTATTGCAAAGGCAAAACCTCAGACACCAGTGGTGTAAAGCTATACTCTTAATAACTGTTTTATACATGAATACCATGCATCTCTATCTATGATGTGCTTGCAAGTCCATCACTTACCAAATATGTGCAAGGAGAAAATAATTTGATAAATCGCTGCATTATTTGGTTGCTACCTGATCTGTGCAAATGGAGATTTTGTGTTGGTCACAGAAGAAGAAATAAACTTCGATGAGTGTATGTTGAATTAAAATGACAATACAGGAGAGAGAAAGAAATATTTTAAAAGTTCACAGTTTTATTTTCTCCATCTCTTATTTACCACCTCAGTTTAGGAAGTATTCTCAGTATAAAAGCTGATTATTAATTGTATAAGTGGTTGAGATGACTGTGGGAGTCACAGAAATGATGGTTTGCTTTATAGATTAAACAAATTTAGTCCACATCAAACCTTCCATGAAACACGACTTCTCTGGAAGCTGCTCAGATACTACAGTGATAGTAGTTTCTTAAGTGTCCTAGACAGACAGAAATCTTTGCTGTGATTATAGTGACTGACTCAATGGAAATAAAACCAGAGATATTTTCTAGCAGGTAAAAAAAAAAAAAACAACAAACAAAAAAACCCAAAACAAAACAAAACCAAACAAACAAAAAACCAAAAACAAAACAAAAAAAAAGACCAAAAAACCCCCAAAAAACCCAAACCAAAACACACACACCCCCCCCCCCGCCCCGCAAAAAAAACCAACCCACCACAGCCCAAAAAAATAGAACCACCTCGAGACGACTGCTATAGTATTGTTTATCACTGGAAATGGCCTCTTTAGAATAGTATTTTTATTATTTGATCAGTTTGATTTACCAGACTAGTGAAAATTGCACACATTTGTCTTGTATAGGTGTAAAGGAAGGAACACAGACGAGTTTATAAACCTAACAGTCTGTAATGGAAATGCTTATGCAACCAGCATTCTCTGGCTGTGTGTCTGCTCTTCAGTAAAATCCAAAGATATTCATTATTAGAGGACAAGGCAAGAGCGGGGAAAAATACAAAGAAAGAAATGTGATCAAATGGAGTATCCTAACGCTTTATTTCTGTTTGTTTTCTATAATGATACACAGCTCTTTGCCTTGTTTCAGTTTGAAACATGTTATTGCATCTGAATAAAATTACTAGAGTTCTTCATGCAGATAGGGATTTTGTTTTGCTATTTATCCTCCCTAAGATCAGGGTTTTATTAAAGCAGCAATGCTGCTTCAGAGACTTTCTCACTAGCTTGTTCCATCAATTCAAGTGCATGCTGAAGATATATTCACAGGACTTCAGTCCAATAAACCAGCAGGTTTTACTGAGATAATATATTTCTTCTAAGAGGCAGAGAGGGAATAAGACTGGAGCAATCAGGAAAGAGGGAGGAGACCACTGCAAAGATTATGACTACATATTTTAGGGAGACCCACTACTAGAGCCAACGCACTCTGTGCAGGAGCAGGTTCAACCTGTGTTCTTAGAAAATTATGATAAAATACAACATCCCCCCACTTCCCACCCCAGCTGTAGCTAAACTGAAAATAAAACAAAATTATTAGGTGGATTGGTTCAGGAGATGTGTGTTATTAAAAACAAGTTGTTTTCAAAGCCTTTATTCATTTGCTGAGTCGTGGAGCTGGTAACATCTGTTGAGATAAATATCACTTACTGGGCTCAGAAGTTCCACGTGAGCAATGACCGAACTGAGATTCAGGTCAAGACACATCAGGATAAACTGCAGATTACCTGGGGGAAAATAGTAACTCCACTGAATTCAGTTTGGATTTTGCAATTAACTGTGCTGCAGCCAGGATTTCTTCTGCAGAGATTGTAATAGGTGCAAGCATGCACCGTTGGTGTTCGGACAAAAACAGGGATCCTCTGTCTTCCTTCCAAATTGTTCTTTCCTCTCCTTCCCCTCACATTCCCATCAAACTGGTCTAAGCACACAGAGGGTACCCCCACAGTAGATGGTCCAAGTCTGAGGTGCTTAGCTGAGACTCATTAGTCTTGTTATAAAAATGCAATTGGATGTGTGGTTTATCATTTGGAGGTAAGGTTCTAATTTTGGCACATAGGAGGCTACAGGCAGGAAAATATCTTGTTCCTTATTCCATTTTATTAACTTTGTTTTGTTCGCTTGAGCCTAGTGCTGTGTTAGACTTTGAATAATCACAGCTGTACAGGTAGCTCCAGTGGAGTGAATGAGAGGCTTTTTCAAGGGCTCTGCTCCCTGCAGAAATGATTTGTACCTCTGCCTGATTGTCACTAACAGAAAATGAGAAATAGGAACATTCAATGCAAAGTAATGTGTTCTGTACAATTACTGGATTAATAATTTTATTCCATTACTGTGTGGGGAGAGAGGACATCAGGTTGAAGATCTGCAATTCTAGTATATTTCTAAGCGTCCTGTTAAGAGAGTGAGCAAGGGTCAGGAAACTTAATTATGCCATAACTAGATAGAAATTGCCAAGTGATAAAAAGAAACATCCAGCCAGATTCAGCAGGAAATTACAGCTTTAATAATATAGCATAATGCCTACTTCTATACAATTATTGGAGAGACCCTGAATGATTTTAAATAACAGGCTTGGTTTTCCAGTAACGACAGGGGAAAAAAAATCTGAAAATGTCATTTTGCATTTCGCTGTAAATATTTTTATGAGTTTTTGGGGGTATTTTTTTAAAGATTAAATTATTAAAAATCACATATTTACTCTTGGTAATGTGGAAATGCTATTATTCTGAAATGAGACAAAGGTTATATTTATGGAGGAATTTATATTTGTGGAAATTAAGCCTGTGGAATCATACTTTTGGTCTATTGTGCTTCTGTATTATATTTCTAATTTTGCAATGAAAAAGCAAAATGTACCGAAGTCTATACAAAAACCCTAGGATTGAGTGGTTTTGTTTCACGATCCCAGTTTTTTCCACACTATGACCATGTCTGAGTCCAATATCTACCTGGATGGTATTACTTTAGTAAAACGCTTATAAACAGATTAAAGATGCACTTGCATGCTGATACAGGATTTCTTTATAATTATGTAGTCTTTATGAAAGATTAAAAAAAAAAGACCCTGTTTTAGCATAAATAAAACTCTTCATCCTAATGAGAAGCAGCTCATTTTTTTCTTTCCCCTCCCAGATGAAATAGGATATTTTAAATATTAAACTCTTATCAAATTCGTAAACACTGCATGTGATATTAAGGCCTTTTGCAATATATGTGCGTGTGTTTGTCCATTTATTTCTAACGTAAGAAGGAAAAGTCATTTCTGGTGCTAACCCAGGAGAGCCCAGCATTTCATTTTGTATTCTGAGGATGCAGATTAATCAACCTGACTCTCTTACCCAGGGCTAGCCATTCTGCCTAGAAATCTGCATATCTGCATATTACTGTTCTTCCCTGAATTTAATTTCCTACAGGAGCTGATATTAATCACCCTGTTTAAACAGAGGGGATTTGGGGTCTATACAAATATGACATTTTTTATGGAAGTTGTAGAATATTTTCTCCTTTTTCATTATTATTTAAAGAGACAATAGCATGGTGCTTTAAAGCAAACTATAGGAGATTATTTTTGTTTATTGGAGCTCATATATATTTAGTTTAGATTTTAATCATAAAATATGGTGCACCACGAAAACTGTTTTACAATTTTCCTTCCAGAGCCTGTTTTCCCTACCAAGAAAATTCCTCCAGGTTTCATTGCAAATGATGGAACAGAGTTGAGCCATGCATGCTGCAAATACACCCTCACTGAGAAAGTTTATTTAAACCCCTTATTTAAACCCTGTACCAGTTTCATCACCTGAGTACCAAGCACCACTCAAGCAGGTGAGCATTTCTACATCCCTGTTTTGCAGCTGGTGAACCCAGGCAGGGAAATGTGGTTGACTTTTTGGGTCACCAGTGAAATCCACAAACCAGGCATGGATGTTCTCATGGATTTTAGCAGCCCTGTGTCTTCTGCAGGTGCCTGGGGAAGCACTGTAGGAGCTGTGACACTGTCATTGAGGGGTGAGGGAAGGAAATCAGCTGTTAGGCTTCCTCCCTGTCCTTTGCCAGGTAAACCTGTACCTACACAAGGCCACCAGCCCTGTCTGCATGCAGTCACAAAATTTGGTCAAATGGGGAATCCTCACGGCTGATAACTCCTTGCTGCCTCCAGGTGAGAATATAGACCATTTCATGAAGGCAGGGGCAGCAATGCCTTCATTGTCCTACCTTAAAGCCCCCTCCATATTTTGTGTTCGAAAGTGGAGAACAATGAACTGTCACTGTGTGACTCCACTGATGTCAAGCGCATTGTATGAGGCAGGAATTTGGTCCAATCCATCTGTCCCTCAGCCAGCATTACTTGGCGTATTTTATTTTGGCTGCATAGGCTGCAGTTATGGTCCAAGCACAAACAACTCAGTAGAACAACATGCTTGGAAATATGTGCCTGCATACCCTAGGAATCTCTGCCAGCTGGAAAAACAGAGCATACATCAGTTACTGACTAGATATACTGCCCTCGTTAAAAAACAAAGCTGCCATCCAGGTTTTTGTTTGAATTCACACCCTGGCCTATTGTGGCACTCCAGGTTAATTTGGATTGGCACGTCCTTTGCAGAGCTCTCTGATGCAGCTCTGCAAAAGATGAGGCTTTTTTTTCTTAAGGCTGGGCTCTTTCATAGGAAACCCCAACCTCCTGTCAAAGTGATGCTTTTCAGTCTCTTATTTACATACTCCAAAACTTCAAGGGAAGAGATTCAACATTGCGTCACTCTTGCTTTCTCTAGCAAAAAATACATATAAGATTCGAGTTGGGAAAAAATTTAAATACAGAATTGCTAACTGGTTTCCAGTCAACACTAGTGCAGAATGAGCATAATAGTGAGTAAATTTTCACATATGTTGTGATGGAGACTTGTTCCTTTATTTGCAGAGATTAAACACATTTTTAACCAGATATGGTCTGGTTTCTGTCTGAGCTCCTGGTTCTGCAAATCCTTGTGTTACAATTCCCAGAGAGGTTATGTCACCAGCAGTTCCACTGAGACTACTAAGGCAAGTAAATTGGAGGGCAGAAATGTAGAATCAAGGCAGGCATTTGTAACTCTGATAAAAAGCCATAGTGATGGGTTTTTTTTTCATTTCTGACTTAAGACTGAGTGTGAGTTTGATTTAAATATTTTTTCTCTCTACAAACTTCATCAGGTTTTAGAAATGCTTTCCCGTTTTAAAAACCTGTCATAATAAGGTAAAAAAAATAACCAGTCTGTGTGAGTAACCCAAGACTTTCTGGAGGATTTATTATCAAAGGTCTTGGCATCACTGTGAATAGATTACTGGTATTCATATCATTCTTCCCAAACACCTAGGCTGCTATATTTTCATTGCCTGTTACAAATCACAAGGGTATCGCCCCAGGCAAATAACAGCTTAGCATGTTTATCTGTCTGTGCTAATAGCATTTCATTCGAAGTCTTAAAAGTCACAAGTGGCTTAAAAGGGCACTATTACATGACTCCACATTTTATTGCAAAATGACAAGGTCTAGTTTCATTTGTTCTGCTTTGAAGTACTTATGTCCCTTGGCTGCCTCATTGCAGCCTTTTCCTATTCAAACTTTGTGCACGATCCCCTTGAACCAAGACGCTGTCTTCTCTAGACAAGGGAGAGAACTTCGCTTGTAAAAATGCTTTCTCAGTTGTCTAGCTTCCAGTGGTGTAATTTTACCTACTGTTACTTGATTTAGAGCTAGCTTGCCTGTAAAGGAAAAGATTGGGTAAAATTGTAATTAACTTACACTATCTGACCACATTCACAGGAAAGCTAGAACTGAAAATTATTTAAGAGCATTAAAGTAGGTAACCTTGTAGAAAAAATGTGTAAGTATCTAAAAGTGATAGCATGGACTGAATATGTTCTTCCTGACATTTGATAGGCTTTAGTTCATTTATAGTAAAAATGTCTTTATCCTAAAGTTTGGGTACCTGCACTTCTTTTTTTATTTTAGGAAACAGAAAATGCAAAATACAACACAGACAGTGTACCTAAATGAGGGCAGATACTTAAAAATTTTGCTAAATCATGATCAACAACGAATTTGCCTTTTTTTTTTTTTTCTGAGACACAACTATGGTATTATAAATAGCCCCAGTCACTCTCTATTAAGATGAAAACCATGTCATATTGCCTGAGGCAAACAATGATAGAGAACTCTTTTTGATGCAGATCTAAAGTATTTTCATGCAATTATAGAAACAGAAAACTTCATTTGCATGGTTCTTTACAGGTCCTCTGTACAGTATACAGCTATACTCCTAACTTTCGAGCACTCTGCAAGTACTGCATTCTGATTTGAAACAGAAGTGTTTTAGTGTTGTGAACTTCAGCTTAATCACACAAGAAAAAAATTCAGAACATTTGGAAAAACTTCTCTTGTTCCACTTGTGCTTATTGGAGGAAATTTTATAACACAAATTTTAATTAGTAGAATAGTAAAAACTGCAGAACTGGCAAATTAGTTTTTATTTTAAAACACTTCAAGTCCAGAATTAATTTTTGTAGTGTTTTTAGGAGGAAACATCCTCTGGTGTAATGTACCTGGTGTGAACATATGCATGTGTATTCCAGCTACAAAACTAATGCCAACACTTGCTGTTTCCCAGCAAATATTGTCATCTGAATATATGCCTAGCTTAAGTTAACGTATTTATACCACATTTTTGCAACAGCAGGTATGAAATTTTCTGTAAATAAATCCATCAAAAAGTAAAAAGGGAAGGAATTGTTCTGAATCAGATTATTATACCTCTAAAACTTGTAACAAGAAGATATCTTACTCTTCTTGAAGAAACAAGAGGCAATGAGATAGGAGGCAATGACAGGAATATTTTTTTTATTTGAGTCATTTTCTATAACCAGATTCTTATTTATTTTACTGAAATCAGAAGAGTGTTCCGATCTGCAAGAACCTGAGTGGGGGAGATGTATGTCAGAAGAAAAGATAATTGATGGTTAACGTCAAATATTAAATCTTGATCTGGTTATTACCCAGCATATTAACTATGTAAGTAGCTTAACAATTACAGCTGTGATTGACTAGGTGGGATCCAAAATCCTAAATATCAACTGCCAGAAGGGATAATTATAACACATTAGCACCTGCGTGCTTAGACAAGATTGACAACTCCCGTCTAACATCTGCTTAATATCACTTTCATACTTTTCGTATTTTTTTTTCTTCTACAAAGGAATAACAAAGATTTTCTTGAACCATAACAACAATTCAGCATCCATGTTACACACTCAGTTGATTGTATTTGCTTGTTGTGTTTGGTCATGTTTTGCACTGACACATTTAAAATTAAATAAAGGCTTTTTGGGATTAGACAGTCACAGTTGTGGTATATTTTTGACAAAAATCTACCTGTCAGAATCGTTTGAAGAAATCCCAACAAGTAGGCTGCTCATCAATCAGCTGGGCTGGCCAATGCAATTTAGCAATAAAAAAAACCTGATTTGGAAAATAAAGGTCTTACTCTCCTGCAACAGAGAGAAGAATATTTAACATTCTACATGAACTGCGTAGTGAAACTGCCTTTCTGGGCTGTTCGCAGAGGCGAGGCAAGTTGTTCCCCTCCTGGCACAAATCCTGGCCTCCCCAGCTCTGTGCATAAGGCCAGTGGTGGCCGCCATGTGACCCACCCTGCAGAGGCAGAGGCAGAGGCGTGAGGCCTCTTCCCCATTTGCCTTCAGACCTGCCCAGCTTCACCCCCTCATGCCAGCTCCCCACCGGGCCTTCCCCCCGGACCATCCCAGACACAATTTGCAGCAGGTTCAAGCCTGGCCTCAGGTTTTGCAAGGTTCAGGGACCCCCTTCATGGCTGCTCTGCCACTCTGGTTTGGGGAGACCCCCTCCCAGAGAAATCTGACAGCGCACTCTGCCCAAACACAGGTGTTTCTTTCCTCATATTCCAGAGTGGAATTATGATGCAGGCTGCCCAGAGAGGTGGTAGATGCCCCATCCCTGGAGACATTACAGGCCAGGCTGGACGGGGCTCTGAGCAACCTGATCTAGTTGCAGATGTCCCTGCTCATTGCAGGGGGTTGGACTAGGTGAGCTTTGAAGGTCCCTTTCAACCCAAACCATTCTATGACTCTAAGCTTGATTAAGCACAGACGTGGTTATTCCTCTGTACTACAAGGCAGAGATGACATCTCTCAACTAGGAAACCAAAGACCCCTCCTGGGTCGGTGTCTTTCTCTGCTAGAAGAGCTCAGCAACTGAGGACACTCTTGATCTTAGTGGAATTTGATGTCATTTTTAGTTGAAGCATGCAGAAATTTCTCACAGAAAAGTATGTAAGTACTACAGTAGCCTACTCTCTGACTGGACAAACAAATCCACTTAAGCATTTGGAAAAAAATGAAAATTTTTTTAAAAGGGCAAAAATCTCATTGCCTGTTGGTTTATCTTTACAATAGCAGAACAGTAACTAATTTTACATTAAGTCCTTCAATGCCTTTAGTGAGCTATGAAGCTTTAAGCCTACATAACTCTCTCCTTATCTCTTGGAGTTTAATCCTAGATTTCTATGTAAGTTTAGAAAAGGCGATTCAAGAGTACACTACTCAGACATGATGCCATGGCACACTGGAAGACTAATTCACCCAGCAGTGCTGGCAAAACATATGTACAGAGGCAGAAGAGTCTTCTCAGGGTACCGCTGCTGATATTTTGGCAAAATCTATTAGCAAAACAAATCCTTTTGCTCTAACCAGCTTTGGTGCACTTTCTTCCTCATCAGTTTCTCCGTTCTTTACGTTTGTCCTGGTATGGTCTTTTATTTCACTGTCACACAGCTTTTATACTGTGCTGCAGCCATGGGTATCGCTTCGTGAGCAGGTCAAAGCCGTAGTAAGGGGAGATTCTTCCTGAAGCCATGCACATACCCGGTAACCTATTGCCTTTATTCGAGAGAGCAGTGCAAAACCCCAACTCTCGTTGGGCCTCTAATGCATCTGAACATAAACCTAACTCTCACATGCACCTGCATTATCATTCTTCACCCTCTGTTTGTAATGTAACCATAGTACAGTTGTCATTTTCTTCTGCCTGTCTCTGCAGTCTGATGCCAGTTTCTGAACTTTACCTCTCGCAGTGCAGAGATGTTTCAATTATTGTCTGTCAGCTTAATTCACACTTTTATTAAAAGTCTTTTAAAACACGTATTTGATAGTACTAATAGGCATACGAATGTTTGCCTCATTCACCCCAATAATATTAACTGGTTTTAAACCCTAAACTATTCTTCATCTTTCAGAATGTTTGTTAAGACGTTAACATCAATGTGTTAAACTATTCGGGTAACTGCAGCCTTTAACATCACATTTTGATACCACTGCAATACTAGCGCTTTGTTAAAGTTCATGTTATTAGCAGGTTTCTACCAAAGAAGTTGCAGGACTGAATTTCGCACTCACAGAGCAACAGCAATATTCTAATTTTTAGAAATCCTTCGATATGCTGGGTATTGTTCTTTTTTATTTTTGGAACATTAATGAGTACTTAAGAAGGAAATGTCCAAAAAAAAAAGTTTTTCACTTGTATTATCTTTGCTAGTTATAATGACTTCATTTGCATTGAATTTTTAAAAATAAATATTAAATTTTAAGTGGAAAATATAACTTAATTTAAAATCTATTTCTTTTGATTTCTAAGTAAAAGTCACCACTGAAGAAATTGCTCAACAGAACTGGACTGTTTAGGCTAATGCTAACATTAGCCTAAACAGTCCAGTTAGGTTTGATTTTTTAGTGACAAGACAACAGAGGAAGTACAGATCACATGACATCCTTTTGCATGTGACATGATTAGGAGAGATAATTTATGGCTCATTTGAAGGGAGACCATCCAAAATCAGTGTTCTAAAACTTATGCAGAGATGTTTGTTTGGTGCTGCATGGAAGTGAAGTGGTTATATACAGAATTATTGTTCCTCAGATCCAAATCTTGATACAGCATCTCTCTATTTATTGATGAAACATGTCGAGTTAACAATATACGTGAACAACTAAGGCGATGTTAAATCCAGATGGTCAGTAGTGAAAGGGAGGAGACTTGGGTAATTTGGCATTTCTACATCTTCAAAGCCATTGGTTGAGAGGGCAAAAAAGGAGAAAGGCTGCCATTCACTCCTTTGGGCTGCTACTGTTTTCCATTCTTCCCTTTTATAGAGGCTAAGATGGCAAATTTGTAATATAGAAGCTGCCATTCCTATGCAGACTAACACTGTTTTACATTTTGTCATGTTCCTTCCATTAATAGACATTTCAAAGTAGGTCACGGTACCTAAAATAGACCACTCTAATACCTTAGCATCATTAGGCTGATAAAATTATACATATGTTCCACAGTGATAGCAGTTATATAAATGCATTATTTTAGAGGTTAGGAATTGCATACATGAATGTCTTGTTCATACTCTTGAAGTTACTAGTTGTTCAGTTGCCTGAATCATTATGTGATCAACACTTACACAGCATACTAAAAGCAGGTTATAAAAGTCAGTGAGATTTTTATTATTCATATAAATTTGATATCTTATCTTGTGTTGATCTCTAGGCAGACTGGCTTCATAAAATCTAGCAGCAGCTAACTTTTTGAGAAAATTTTAGGTGTAGATGCTGGGACTTTTTAGTATCACTGGTTGCCCCCTTACAGTATCCTGAATAAGGGTCAGTCCCATTGATGTACTAAGAATTTCAAGAACTTCATTTATAAAGTGTATAAAAGTTAAAACAGCAGTTCCACTATGTGCAAGTGTTCCTTTTTATACTCATATGAGATGATAACAGAGTGCAGTCAACTCAGAAAAATGGAAGCTTATATATGGTAGAAGAACTCATTTATCTTCTGTTACCCTATTCTGTATTCACATCAATCCACACTAAAAAAACTATTGTTTCACATCCAAATGTTATAACTTTACTCTGTATTCCCTTCTAGATCACTATTTTACCTTAATCGGCCTTAACTCATTATGTTTTGAAACCATGATGCTGGGTTTTATTATTTGCCCTTTTTCTACATTAGAGACTGTTATTTAACTTTACCAATCCTGTGTTTGTTTTCTTTACTCCTTTTGAAAAAACATTACCGTAGATTAGCTGACAGACCAAACCCACTCTGTTTTCTGTTCTTCTTTATTCATCATTCCCTAACTTCTGCGAAGGCTGTTGGTAGATTGAAGAGACATGATTTGCCTTTAGAGCAGCCATTCTGGTTTGTCCCTAGCACATTTGAGCACTTGATGGACAGTATTTTTCTCAGACTAAATAAATAAATAAGTAAGTAGAATCCTCATCTAAATGGCAAGATGCTACGTAATGATAAGGGCAATCAGATCTCCTTCTTCAGGCTGTTAGATGATCACAGATACAGCGGTAGTGTTTGCAAGCTTCCCCACCGATAGGTAGAAAAAATAATTCACAATGAATAATGCATCCAATGAGTTTAGCCTCTCTGTCTGATTGTGGCATATGCATGAGCAGTCCATGATTTTGTCCAATCTATTCATTATTCAAAGTATTTGATTAGTTTGGGGTGAGCTTTTTAAACTCTGTGTACCATTTTCTCTGAGTGTACACGATTTGATTTACTTTAGTTATTTGTGATTGATCAGGCAAGTCATGAGGGTAGTATTGTGGAATGTATTTGTGTGACACATTTGCCAGTACTAATATGTTTGAACTAAAAAGTAATATTCAGTAAAGATGACTTTAACTTTGAAATTCACTTTTGCTCACCTTTTTTGACAGTATAACTCAGTTTCACGGAAATTCACAAAAGAGGTACAAACTACGACCACACTGAGCCCATTAAAAATCTTACCTACTGTGAGACATTTTTGTTACTCACTGGCCCTGCATAGCAAGTGCAGGAAAAGGACTTCAGCTTCAAGCCAACTAAATCTTTACCTTTTTATTTTGACAAACAGGAGTAGGAGTTGAGGTATGCAACTACAGGAGCCTACGAAGGCCAAATCCATTCAGACACATCATCAGTCAGGCACCATATAATAAATGCTTTCAGTTATTGATCACCTCTAATCTGTGTCAGCTCTGTATAATTTGATCCCTGTCCTCTATTTCCACTCAGCATTGAATTATTTTATTTCCCCAGGAACACATCTTGTTTTGTTGATTAGTCCATAAATTCCTTCACTTAAGAGCTGATCTCTTCAATTTTGTTGTTGCCCTCAAATGTTGTTGAGTTCATCAGAGCTGCTTGACTAAATCTGTCTGTGAAAAGAGTGTATTCCATTAAAAATACTGTCATATTTATGTCTAGAACAAATGCCACTCCAATACTCACGACCTTTTCTGTTTCAGCATAAACTGTATTAAAGTTCTTCCAGCAACATTGAAGTGGCACTGCCAGTGCATCAAACTTCACAAAAGCCCATGATGTCAAGGTTTGCTGGATAGAGTTCCCCTGTTACAGAGCAGCTGTTCCGTCTATTTAAGTAGTTAGACATTTTTAAGTGCCAATTGGTACATGTTTTAACATCAGATTGATCCAATTACTGTTTTTTTCACCACAGAAATATAATAATGAGCAAGATTATATTAGCCTTCTGTTGGCTAATTTTTGCACTTGCAGTCAAGAATGCCTCAGAAAACTGTGTGAGTTTTAACTTTTGCTTTAAGGCCTCTACATTCAAGAACCTGAAATTGCATTTACTCCCTCTGTTTGTGCCAGCCTTGGGTCCCAGATTTCGTCCAGGGAACCACCTGCCGCACCACTCCCATGACACCCCCAGGAAAGGTCTTGTGGCTGTGGGAGGACTAGTGGTGCCCAGAGGGGTGGTAGATGCCCCATCCCTGGAGACATTCCAGGCCAGGCTGGACGGGGCTCTGAGCAACCTGATCTAGTTGCAGATGTCCCTGCTCATTGCAGGGGGTTGGACTAGGTGACCTTTGAAGGTCCCTTCCAACCCAAACTATCCTATGTTTCTATGTTTAGGTGTCCCTTCTCGGATAGTAAGTGCATGACCCTGCTCCCTCTTCTCTCTCCTGAGACACAGCATCACCCCACATCATGATCAACTGATATGAAACAATAGGTTTCCCTGCTGCATTTTCTTTGTATATCTGACGAATAATTTTTTTCATGAATATAATGTGCTAATCTCCTCTTCATATCTGCAGATGGAGTGAGACTTAACATGGAACTACCTAGTATTAAGGAACAAATTTAAAATTTCTCTTTAATCTGTTAATGAATGCATTACTTCCTGCTAATCATAGTCTTTTAAGTATTGGGAAGAAATTGGGAGCAGATTATATTGTTGGAAAAATTAAGTTAAATGCCAATTGTAAGGTTCTGGCTGCAGCAGGGCTGTTTAATCTGTGAGTTATCTGCTCAAATCACTTTATGAATGAGGGAAATTGTATCGTCAATCTATAATACAGACACTTTTCAAGCAGTAACTATTGATCACTTTTGCATTTTTAGACTAAATGGGCAAAAATTTCAAAATCAAATAAGATCTTTATACTCAAGTAAATGCCTTTGTTAATATATGCATTAATTGAAGCAGAATGGAAGCAGAAGGGCCTGTGACTCACCAGGAGGGATACGTACAACTTCTTGATGCATTTTCTTAGAGAGGGTGGTATCAGAAGTTATTCTTCCCGTTTCTTTACTGTTTCAACACTGTGAAAAAATGGAGGGCATGAGCCAAGAAAACTCACTCTTATGGACTCTCACTGAAGGTCCACCTCTACTTGTCACATGCGCTGCACATACAGAAGAAACTCCAGAAGCCATGAGGTCTTACAGCAAGCAAGGTGTGGGCAACAGTCATAGAAGTCTTGTTGACGTTGACAGATTTCTCCTAGTAAATTTTTGGCAACGTGAGTGACAACATATTTTCTTTTTTCCCAATAGTTATTCCCTAAGGTCTTACTTGAATGCAAGAGGGATTGGCCTGAAACAACATTTTAGTGTTGGCATTAACAGCCTATCCATTAGAGGTTCTTGCAAAGAAAATATAGGGTGTAACTCTCTCCCTGAAGTAGTGTGATTTGGCCATCAGCTATCCCAGGCAGTGCTGTAGCAGTAACTCGTAGCACTCCTCACACAATGCTGTTTTGGTTTTTTTTAGTCGACTTCACTATCATCCTTGCTTTTTTTTTTAACTTGGTAAAGTCAAGTATATCAGCAGCCAAGTATAGCCCAGCAGAGTGTCCAATCTTATATGAGAATAAAACCCTGAGAGAAACTTTGTGGGTTTAAATTTTCACCACCACTTTCTGATGATATCCTAAACTATATATAACAGACACGCCTCATTTAAAGCCCCAAATATAGAAAACAACAAGGATAGTGGTTTTCCTATGCTGCTTCTCCCACTATAGGATGTTATTTCAATGACTTTATTATGTAAAATATACTTTTTCTGCTATTTCTTGCTTAGAAGGTGTTTCCTATCAAGTCCCACACCCATCAGCAATGTACCTTAAATCTATCTTTACTCTGGAGACATTCTCTTATGCTCCCAAGCTTCTCCAAAACTAATTGCACTTGTCTCCATTTGAGGAAATATTTGAATTAATCCCAAACTATTTGTCATATCTCTTTAAAGATGATATTGCTGAGCACTGAAGCTTTTCTTCATTTTAGAGTTTCATGGTTCATGCAAAGTTTGATCTCTTTTTCAACACTGATGTGGTTTTAGAAAACTGTTTAGTTTTCTGTCTTCATTGACATTGTTCTGTAAGTTCTGTCTTGTTAAGAATAATGTTTCTTCTGTCATGGGTATTCTGCTATCGTTGTTCCATCTCCAAATATGTTTTTTGCATATCCACATGTCAATCAATAGCTTGCCTTAAACTAGCAAATGATAGTCAGTGTAACTCAAATTAAAGATAAAGGGTTTTATGCTGGAACTTAAGTACTGATGGTAGAAGAGACAGTATCTATGATTTCAGCAGGAATGAGCACAACTCCACAGCTGGATCTCCACAGCTGCTCATGCAGGTCACATGAGATAAATTTGAGGTATATCCTACAGCAAAGCTCCACAGAAACAGCTGCCCATTCCTGACATACGTTCTACTGAGATAGGTGTTTTGTGAAGGTGAAGATGGGCGAACCAACAAACAGGGCAGCGTTAATACCTGCTCATAGTGACTGTATTATATCCAGCTGTTACCATACAGTGCCTAGGCATCAAGTGAGGAACTGAAACAAAGTCCAGTGAAGAAAGTGAAATGACGTCTGCTGACCTCACGTAGCTTTGGATCAGGATTAAGATGTAATAAATATGTACCTCACAAATGGTCTCTGACTGGACTGTTGAAGAAAATAAGTTGTCGTTTTTCAGCATCATCACTATATCAGCAATTTCTGTAATCGTCTATGACACGTTTCCAAGTGTGTGTATTTCTAAAAAAAAGTGTGTGTATATGTATACTTTTTCCATTATCTTTTATTTGGCTTTAGCATGTTTTCCATTCTATGTCCTTCCTGTACCTCTCAATTGTATAAAGCTTATTGCCTTTTGTAGATGTAGAATCCTTCCCATTTCTCATACATATTTTCAGTCTTACTTCAAGACTTGGTAACACAATGTCATTTTGTTATGAGAGACGTAATCATATGATGACTGTCACTCCTGTCTATATGCTTTTATAAATGTGAGTATACACAGAAACTATACTATATCAATTTTATTCCACAGTCTTTGTGTCACCTACATTTTTAGACATTAAATTCTTATAAGCATCATGTTCTCAGAAATGCTTTTACTGTGCTCAGCATGATGAGACCTTGATCCTGAAAGGAAGCTCTTGGTGGTTTTGTGTTGCAAAAAATCTTTTCTAGGATAGTAAGAACACTAGTTTAAAACATTTTATTCCCCACAATGGAACAAACCATCTTGACATGCTCAAAACCCCTGGAAACGCTTGTTTTTAGTTTACTGCTTGTGAATGAGTTAGCGAATCTAACTTCAGACATCAAGTTCAAATGTTTGGGCATCTCTCTTCTTTGTCCTGTTCAAATGAATGTTATCTTCATGGCAGCCCAAAGATGAAATAGTATACCAAAAAGTTTTCAAATCTTTTTCTGCTAGCACATAGATCTCAAATGGTATTCCAAAGTAGAATTGTGTCATCCTAAACAAATTTAAAGAGGTTTCAGAATTGTCGAAGAAAAGCAGAGTATAATCACCGGAGTATAATCATGAAAATTTCAAGATGAAGTTACCTGTTTTCTTATCTCTAATACATCACAATAAGTAACAACAGTAAAATATAACAAAAGCCAATAGCTTTGAATATCAACACTTTTATTTTCTCAGTGTTTATATGTTTCTGTTCTGCTGTCACCCATTCACCCAAAACTGCCAGCTGATGCTCTAAGTATTAGAACTGGTAGTATTAACAGTTAAAACTGCAACGGAAAGCGAATCCTCACCTTCTCATTCCCTTCAGCTGAAACAGGGCCCCCAAATTTTCATGACAGGTGGATTGGTGGTTGATGTGTGTTACCACAGTGACAAAGGGCCGGGCCTTTCTTTTTCTACCTCTGGTTGCCAAAGGGGAAGCTACTGTCCTGAGCAAAGCATTTCAGTGTCTATGAGGAGAGGACGGACACGACAGGGTGGGAACCCAAACATTTGCCTGCAGGACTGGGATCACCTGAGGAGTGTGCAATCACCCTCACATGTTAAGTTCCTGAACCTAAAATCCACTCATGAGGCCACGTACTTATTCCTCTTTCAAAAGACACAGCAAGAATCCTCCTCTTTGTATACACAGGTGTTTTATGTACACAAGCCACTCATCCACCCATTACTGCTCATCTGTGTTTGTGAAGACTGACATTCAAACTTCAAAATTTGGATATAAAGGGCTTACAGAGAGTTAAAGCATTTGTTGAGGCACGATTTCATCAGTTGTTTTCATGGACTACTATGAAGTCTAACATGCCCCAGTGTTATAACCTTGCTGATGATCAGAGGCAACACTTTCTGCCTCCTAATGTACAAATACTTACATAATAGACACAGTAATAGAAACGCATTAATAGCAAATCTGATGACAAAACCATACCAAATATTGCTGCCCTCTATGAAGGTTGCACAAAGCGGGGGAAAATTGAAGTTGATAAGAGACAGAGGAAGTAATTCCACTTATAAATTGACAAATAACATTTTTTCCTTTTCTTCAATGTAAATGTTGATTATTTGAGTTGAAGAGTACAATTCAGCAATATCTACTAAAGAAAGAGCTTTTGGGACTGTAAAATCAACCAGTCTGGATACCTTTTGCTAACAATGCAGGCTGTTTGGTTTCTGCCTTCATTTATTGTAAACACTATGATCTATGTCTTGGAGAGAGGTACCTCATAGAAAGATAATATCTAGAAAAAAAATTGCCAAAGTGCTGCACCTTCGGTTTCATCTTTTAAAAAAAATCAATCATAAGAGAGAAAGTCAGTGGGATTAAGGTTTTTACTAACAGAACTGTGGAAGGGACTTTGCTCCCACAGATTTTAGTCCCATGTACCTAGCCTTAGATATCACTAAAATAGTCTCCCTTTCCATTATCAGTATTTCACAGTTAAAAGACTGAATTGATTAGGAAGCTAATCAATTTGGGCAGCCTATGCTTACAGTGCATACTATTGTATTATAATAGTGTAATTATATTATAATAGTGTAATAAACAAAGTCGTGAAAATAAGTAACAAATTTAAGAAAGCCAGTCATAATCTGACATGTTAGAAACTAATATAATGATACAGGTACCAGCAGAAAGCAGTATGTTGGTAATGTTAACAAAACCAAATCGAACCAGTTCATGTCATTTTCATTTCTAGTATGCAAATGTTTGAATTCTGAAGTATTATTGCTATAAAGGGAGTTGGAGCTCAGGCAGTTTAAAACATAAATGGGAATTTATTAGCAACTGAGATACATTTGCCACCTGTTATACTAGGGACGTGTTAAAAGAGCTGATATCAAGCATATGGTTCTTCCTAGCCTGTGAAAAAGGAGCAGCTGTTCCAACATGCCCAGGCTGTAAGCTGAAAGGATGACAAAAAGCAGCAAAGAAACACTGCTGCAGTAGTCCTTAGGCTTTCAAATCAAAGTCTCAGAAATAGAAGAGATAAGGCAAGGACTAGATTAAAGGTGAGACAGAATGCACACATGCCTTCAGCTTACAGGAGTACACATATACACACACGTGCATGTACTCATATAGACAGACATCCTCAGATGGGCTCAGAGCTAAATCTATAAAGAGAGTTCAGGAGTCCTTAGATCTCTAAGACCCCTATGCTGAGCTGGGTTATATGACCCTCTGCCATGGGAGCGTTTGATAGCTCAGAAGAGACATGAATAAGCTACTTAAATTCAGCATACAGTAGGGAAACACCACAGATGAGGTGAATGTCCCGTTTTACCAAGTGCTGCTGAAGGTGAGAAACAAGCAACCCCTTCCACTCCCTGGACACTCACAGCCCACCCCTGCTAAAGGTGGGCTTGTGGGCTTGTTTCCTTGCAGGTTTGGTTTTTGCCTTTTAAACCCGGCTGGCAGAGCCACTGCGTTAAAATTTTTATAGAATTGTTAGATGACTTTAAAACTCGACAAGGAAATTAGAAGCTAGCTTGGTGAATTTGAGTCTCCTAATTAGTATTTGTTCTAAGCATGGGTACATATGACAGTCACCATCATTCAGGCATAATTTGTGACCTTATTAACAATGGAATTCAAAATTGATCAAAAGGTAGAAAAGTCATACCTACAAGGGAGAAGGACTGCTGTCTAACCATGACCTGAGAAAAAGGGAGATTTAAGTTCTAATCAGACCTCCTAGGCCTTTCTCTTATGGTTAAATGGAACTGACTTTGAATAATGAATATAATTCCTAGACACTCAAAGCATTATTAATGCTACATCTAAACAACAAGGAGTGTTAATATCAAAAACTGCTGAGCCCCATAAATAATGAAATACTTACCTGAGCAGTGATGAGCTGCTTCTTCCTCAGGACAGGAGTTTATAAGCCCATGGTTAGGATGTGTGGGAGATGTAAATTTTCATCCTCTCATGAAAGAAGATGGTGTTAGAGTTCCATCTTCCATATGTGTAGGTTTTCTAGCTGGATATTCGTTAAAAGAGGAGAGTGACCGTATTTTAAAAGAAAGAAATGGGTGAAACTACACTCTGTAGGGAGTGCATTCATGTAAATGCATCCTAAAGATTTTGTTTCTGGACTCCAGTTGCAGGTAAGCATGGCCATGATATGCAGTTCTATCAAAAACAAGTAGCTTTGGCATGTGTAAAGGGAAATCAGAAGTTTTAAAGACGATGCCAGCAGAATTTAGGTGCTTCCAAAGGTAAGGGGCAGATCAGTCTGGGACTTCAGGATCGTGATTCTTATGACACACTCTTGCATACCACTAAGTCCTCTTTCCAGTATTTAAATATTTCTTGAAACCCACATTTCTGTTACCATCATCTAGATAACTGACAGCTTTCCTGAATTACAAGTAATCATATGTATGTTGGCTCCCTATTTACACAGTAGCCGGAAAAAGGAATATTCTGATTGTGAGGTAGTCCATCTAGAATTCAGCCCTTCTAAAAATATTAGCTACCTAAAGTTAGATAGGAAACAAATCTCAGCTGGATAACAAATAGTTATCCAGGGAATTATGCTTATTCCTGTTGCTCCGGCTGTTAACTTTGGCAAGGTATTCCATTTATTAACCACAGTTCACTCCACACTTTTGTCTATTTTCAATGTTTCCATCCAACTACACTTTTACTCTCATATTTACTATTAGATCAAATTGTACTGCAACTGCTTCTATCCTCACTACAATTTTCCAGACCTCAAATTCCTCAGTGTGATCCACTTTCTCCTTCTCTGCGAAGACTGCAGGCAATTTTGTTTTGTTCTCTGACCTTTATGAATAATTAAGTTTGCTGTCTGCCTGATTCTATTGTCCAGTTGCCTTTGCCTCTGCTATTTTTTATGAGGTATACAGAACTCCTCACTGTATTGCAAATGCAGCTTCATTTATAAACCCCTTCTGCAGCAGCTGGAATAACTTCATCTGTGATATTATTGTTACCTCTCTGAATCAATGGTAACATTTTATATCACTGTTAACCACTGTCCTGAAGCTTTTCGGTCTCAGCCTATCTTCAGATTCTGCTTCTTCTCAGTATTTAGTACCACGTGATTACATATGGCATAAGCGCCTTCTCTTATTTTGTGTCCCTAATCTCATTATCTTACTGTTCTCTAAATTTAATTGCATAAGGCACTTACCTTCCTTTGGGCACATTCTGTCAGAGTCGTCTTGACTTTTTTGCCCTTCTTCTTTCTATTGATTGCCCCTTCCTAGTATGTGTCATCAACAAATTTCATTCCCCTGGTGTACATCCCTCCTCCCGGGTCAAAGCAAGTTCTAATACAGAGCTGAACGGTGCTGCAGAGCCTTATCCCTTTACAACAAATTGTTATTCTTCCTACACACCTTTCCCCTTTGGTCTCATAGCCACTCTCTAAGCCCTTATATATTTGCATTTATGGCACATTTTATGACCTTCTAGCATAAATTTCAGTGCTGTACCAACTACAAAACTCTCCTCAAGTCCTTTTAACTCTTCTGGTTCCCTTTTTCTTGATTGATCTGTGTATTATTGCTTGTTATCTTCAACATCACCTTTGGAAACTTAGACGGTATTCTTCTCCAGCATCACTATAATTAAGGTCAGCTCAGTGGAAACGAAGGCAGGAATACAGAAGGTAAATCTGATTTGAAATGAAAAACGTAGTAACATGTCTGCAGCATATGTATGTTTATAATGTATGAACTGTACTACTATTAGACTCTATATAAGACAAAACTAATAGGATACAAGTATTTTATCAGCCGATTGGAATGTCAACATTGTTCATGGCTGGTTTTGGCTAATTAATACTTATTTGCTGGTTTAGTAGAAGTCCTGTAGGTTTTCTTTAATTTAGCTTTGACTTGTTAGGTATTTTAAATGTTTTGTTGTTTTACCTCATTCAGAGATTCAGTTTTACAGACCCTTTGTAACTACCTCCCCTTGTTATACCATTACACATGCACTATCTGCAGCCACTCAGTAATTTGTCTTTATACATTCAAAAATTCTTTTCTCAGCATTTATACTTACACAAGCAAATAAGTTATTTTGTCATCTTCCCACTCTTCAAAGATAAATAAATAAATAGCTTTAGTAATAAATAAAATGCTAAAATATCATTCTCTTATTCTGGTGTTACACTAGAGTCTAAAAACTCTTTGAAATTGACAGAGTGGAATTAACCATTATGTGAATTTTCATGGGGGATGGGTAGGGAAAAGTCCATGAAAGGAGCTATTTTCTTGTAATAATTAACAATCATTTAATATCTCATGAGTCTGGGCTCTCAGCTGATATAGATTGCTCTGCTGGTTTAAACAAGCTGAGTCTGACACATCAACTCTTTCCTCTATTGCTTATTATTTTACGTTGAATCAAAACCGCATTTTACATTTGTGCAGTTAGAGGGAACTGAAGGGATAGGAAAAGAGCAAATATTTAATTTTTAAAGCTTCTCTTCTGGGTTTCCACATGAGCCTTTCCTTTCTGTGTCGCTTTTAGATAGCTACTGCCAACAGATATTTTACAGTCTTCATGTACTTACCAAGCCAGATTGCCAAAGCCCTCATTATTACCCTAATTCTTCTTTCTTTGAAGTGAGTAGAAATTTACCTATTCACTTTAGAAAGAGTAAATTTAGGACAAAGCCAAGTACCCTAGGGAGTAGTTACTAGTATCAACATATAAATTAATAAATAGGAAGATTATACACTTAGTTTTAAGGCAGGGTAACAACGAAAGCAGGTGTCTCCTATAATACAGGCCCCAGGCAATGCAGAAGTCTTCTATACAAATAAGTTCCCTGAAACCCTTTGTGTACTTATAGCAGTACCTTGAAAGGTGCAAACAACCTATTTTTCAAGGTATCACTTGAGCTCTGGCTATTCTCTCTGCTTTCCCTATTAACTCTCAGGATCTTCATGGTGAAATAATTCCTGCACGTAAGTCATTCCACATAGTTCCTGCTAGGGTTTGGCTCTGAAACTAAACATACCCAGGAGCAGCAGTATCTGCATGAGGGAATCAGGGGAAGCTGTGTAGCTGCTGCTATACATACAACTGGGAAGGCTGCATCTGGCATTGCTTATTGAGATCTGGGAGGAGGAAGACCATGGGTCCTGAGAGGTCTTCCACCTGTCGTAGCAATGTAAGCCATAATAGAAACACTAACCTTTCCAGCCAGCTGATGGCTGATGATTTTTCCCTGTAAATATAAATTTCTCTAAGTTAGCCCATGTTTGTGACTGCAGTGGTTTCTCTATACACTGCTTAATGTCTGAGGGATGTCAACTCAAGACTGACAGCTTCCCCTTCTGTAAAAGCAGTCAATAAAGGAAAATATAAACTAACGTAAATCCTCTGGTCTGTGCACGAGTAAGGCCCCTGCAGCTTGGAGCCCCCTCATTTGTAATAGCTTATAAAAAGATGGGATTTGAAATTGTTGTTTTTAGCAATTTCCTCTGGGGAAAAAATAAATTTGTTTTTTCCTCTTGAAATTTTCTATATTTAATCTTCATATCATAATTATATTGCTGGCTCAAATTTACAGTAAATAGACTGCAAATAACAACTGTGAAAAAGAACTCAGGACTGGAATGAATGAGATGGCATAAATCTAGTTCTTACCAGTCTTCTTCATGTTGAGCAATACACTGCTTCTTGAAAGAGAAAGAGACTTATGTGGGAGAGCATGCCACTTTAGAGAGACATCTGCATGCATATCATCCTGATTCCTGCACAATTTGCAGTTCCTGAGCCTGGGTGACTATGTGTATGTTGGCCATGTTCTGGCACCACATCACAGTGAAACCTCTTTCTCCCAGCCACTTCCTGACTGCTGCAGGAAGAAAATCTCCACCCTTAGCCAGGGCAGTGTCTCCAGCAGAGTCCAACTGATATCTTGTTTTAGATCCTTAGAAAAGCAGCACCCCATGAGGTATCCTGGCAAGTCACTGTCAGCACAGCTTAGAGACATCCTCATAGAATCACAGAATCATTTGATTGGAAGAGACCCTTAAGATCATCAAGCCCAACAATAATCTAACTCTGGCACTCAATCAATGTCCCTAACAACTTCATCTCTATGTCTTTTAAACAACTCCCTCTCCAGTGAAGTGTCTAAGATTGGGCAGCATGAATCCTGTTGGATGCAGTACACAATTTTTGCAGGATATATATTTTCACAGGAGGCCTTCCTGCTGATACCAGAGAATTAATATTTGTGTGAAGGAATGCATAAGAGGGAGGGGCTTGATTGCTTAAGGAGTATTTTCTTAACAAAGTTTGGAACAGTGTCTAAAACTAGGAAAACCCACATGGTATGACTTTTCAATTGAGTTTTGTTAGCCTGCAATCATCTTTCAGTTGCAACATACTTCCTTATTATCCTTTTAAGCAGTTGTAGTTGAGAACTAAAATCATGTAATAGAAAGATTTTTTTCCCTGAAAACTGGAACATTTCTTTCCAATGGATTTGTTTCCTTGTTATTTTACTTTTTTAATGAATTATACTAATAGATGCAGTTTACAAACATTATTTATAAACCCCAGAGAATCCATACACAAGAGATGTTACAAATGCTCAAAATGTGGAAAAGTCTGAGATTTGTGGGTTTTGCCTTATTAAAACCCTGAAAATCCACACAGAACAGAAACCTTAACTGAGGAGTAGATTCTTTAGTGTCTGTTAATGTCTGAGTTCACATAGGAGCCTTTTCCTACAGAGGACACCATGACAAAATCATTCTTCTCTACTCAGCTACCTATTTCCAGACAACCTGTAGCTCTGAGATCTCTAGTCTCTGCCAAATTTGATTAAAACTGGATAAGGTTTCACAAGCCTTTAGGTAGACAGATAAAGCTTTATACAAATAGTTGCACATGTCTGCATATGCACACGTACACACATAAATTATATTCTACAGGAGGAAAACCATTTCCAGCTTGAGCTTTAAATGTCAACTGCACTGTCATGCCCAAATGGATATTTTTTTGTAAATAATAGTGAAAGGAGGGAATTTTACAGTGGAAACATTTAAGGAAGATAGGTCCAAAAGCAGTGTTCAGGGAGCTGCCCGACTGCTTTTCAAGTTGTTGAAAGTTGAGATAGTCTTTAAGCACTTAGTGACTTGTCAGCTGGCATCTGTGACAGACATTTGTTCATACCACTTCAGCAGCTTGCACCATCAGTTGGATTAGTACGAAGTATCTGATCATGCAAGAAGTACTTGCAATGTACTTCTTTGTTTTAGATGTGTCACATGGACAAAGCTGATATGACAGAATGAAATATTTGTATTGAAGCATGTGTAGTAAATGAAAAAAGAAGAGATGCATAATACATTAAAAGACAAATAACCTTATGACTGTGGCTGTGAAACCAAAGCATTACCTCCAGGTCTGAATGTGCTAGAATTATTTGCTTATACCTTTTTGCTTAGGTCAGCAGCTGGTAAAGGTCTTTGGGTGAAATGGGTGAAAACTCATCTGTTCTTTGACAAGGCATGTGTGGTTCATTCAGCTGGTTCAGATTGAGGTGACAATTAAAATACACTGTTATAATTTTGTAAGAGAGAGTTCCTTGAATATTTGCACACATACTTTTCCAGATGTGTATCTCTGAGCTGAGCAAGAGTGAACATATGCACATCATGGAGTGCTGCCTGTCTCATTAGAGATTAATTCCATGGTATTGTAAACCATTCCAATGCCTCTCTACTACTGTAGAGCATAATCTCATTTTTTTTCTTCCTCTTCCTCTTCCTCTTCCTCTTCCTCTTCCTCTTCNCCCTTCCCTTCCCTTCCCTTCCCTCCCCTTCCCCTCCCTCCCTTTCCCCTCCCTCCCCTTCCTCTCCCCTTCCCCTCTCCCCTTCACCTCTCCCCTTCACCTCTCCCCTTCCCCTTTCCATCTTGTAAGATTTTCTTAACTTTCTGATCCTGTTATATAACCTTGCTCTTGTAGGTCTTGATCTAGTCATTAAACATGCAGAAATAAAGGAGGATATTATTTGCTGATTTAGTATATATGTCAACGGTATCAGTGCTAAAGGCTAAATAAACAGGAGAGTATCTAAGTTAAAGACAATCTTTTTCACATGACCTATCATAAAAAGCTGACCTTGAGTTCTGAGACACTGATAAAGACACCACAAGAAATTAAGGTGTATTAATACTGTTTGTGCTATGTCACAGCCCAGTGCTTGTAGAGGGAACACAAAATTTAGTCTAATGTCTATGCAAACAGGTGTAGATTACTTCCAAGACAATTCTCTGGTCTCCATGTAAGTTAAGAAATAAATTTTATTAATGAGGAAAAAAGTCTACAGAATTGTGAAGAAGCCTTGTCTGTTGTTCTCCTTGCTGCTGCTCTCCATTTTCTGTTATGTTTCCATATTTTCTTCTTCGTGCTCCTGAAGTTGTCCTGTAGCTACTCATGCTCCATTTAGGAGTGGAAAACAAGCCTTAGAAAGTTCTGGCCAGCTTTCAGACCAGCCATTTAATCTACACCAGCAAGTTTAGCCCTAATTAGCCATTTACTGCAAGCCTCTTTCAAACTTTAACTTTGTGTATATCTACACCTACAATCACAATGCTGACAGCTCATTTGGACAAATCTAAATAGCTTTACACGTGTTGTTTTTGATAGGGGTACCATAGCTCTTGGGGCAACTCAGGCTAAGGACTATTATCTGTTGCTGCTGCTGTTTACTGCAGATTTTTGAGGTTATCTGTGCAAATCTTCATTTTCACTGGTTATGTTTGCTAGAGTTTGTTGGAAGCATTCTCAGGGTGTTTTCCACTTGGTGACTTCAAGTGAGAGTTAGTGTGCTGGTATCCAAAGCACCTACTCCAAATACTCCAAATACTCCAAGTCTTCCATCTGATTTTGATATAGCTCATAGCTGACAGTACCTGAGTTTCTCAGCTGGTGATAAAGTCTTTCCATCAAAGGCCAGTAACTTAAAACAGACAATGCTTTTCAAAGATGCCTGGTTTCTTGGCTAATGCCACAATAGATCGCTATCTCCTGCAACATCATGTTGGCATGTTTTAGTGCTATATATGTCTATTCCTGTAAACTGATGAATTCAGCAAGTTCTGTGCAGAGCATTTTATGTTAACCCTTTCTCAAGCTCCACTTTGTCTATTAACAGGTTGCCAAGATAAATCATTGCCTTTTCTGTACGGTGTTGGTTCATGACACGAGTTTCACTGGGGCTTGCTTAGGTTTTGAATGTTCCATAAGTCAGTGCATCTTGCAGTTTATTTGAATCTCAAATTTATACCAATATGGCTGGCCTGTTGGGAAGATTAAAAAAGCGGAGATTTGCATTATTCTGCAATTTTCTTGCTGTCTGGCAATTTCATGTTCATTGTATATTTGTATTTTAGAAGGAAAAGTATGCTTATGAGAAAAGGATAAGACATAAAGCACAATGCCAGAGTCCCTTGAATTTGGATTGATATGTTCCTCTCCCAGGCTTCCCTGCTGCTCATTCCATTCTTTGGTTGTCGCATCTACTTTGGCACTAATGTCACCCATCACAAAGTGTAAGTTGTGTTTTGGTATTCTGTCAATCACACTTTTGAGGCAATTGTAGAATTTGTCCTAGTCACTGTGTTCCTCTGTCAGAAAACATCTCTGTATGATTGACATCTTTAGGAACCTGGTTTGGAATCTGGCATATAGGATGTGCTGGCTGATCACTCCCCAGTTGAAGTGTGATTTTCCCACAAAATCTGTCATGGTGAATGCTATCTGGTTTGCGTCTTCCTTGTCACACAAATGGTTCAGCTTTTAGTGGGTGCAGAGATGGGTTTCCACTTTTTATCTTTACCAAGGATCATGAAAGAGTAAGTAAAGAAGAGAGGGCTGATGCCTTTTGTAGGACCTTGTACACACCTGGAGGGAAAGGTACAAGAACCTTTCTCTGAAAATTAGCAGGACAAACCACAATCCCTGCATGTTCACATTGCTTGAGAAGTTCTTATGACCGCGAGCACAAGCAAATAACCATACAGCAATTATATTAGACAGCCAGCCAGATTATCCAGTGCAGTGTGAATATTTCTTTTCTTTCTGAGGCACTGCAGTCCTGCAGAGCTCTCAAGGATGGTGTGAACCCTTCATCTAGCACTGCTGCGGACAGAGCTGCAAACCTTGCCAAAACAGAGAACAAAGAATGACGCAGACCCTACAAACATCAGCATGATATGGAAATAACTTGAGATTTGGCTTTCGAAAATGTGAGTGATTGTGTTGTGGGTAATATAGTTTGAAACATAGGACTTGATATGCAGGTGAAACCAAGACACTGATAATACTGAAAAGAATACAGAGTGGAAGGCATAGTGTACTAGACATGAGTTTTTCATTGTCACTGTGCTGAAATAATCCTGAACACTGCTTTAGACTGTTTGCTTAAAGGCATCTTTTTTCCAAAGGAATTTCTGTGAGTCTTCCTGGAAAACCAAAGTCAATCTTGGCCAACCGCCACTTAGCAAGAAAGTCACTGCCAATTTGAAGGGAATTTGGAGGAGCAACACAACTGATTAAAAGGTTGGGTGGACTGACACGTAGACATAAATACATAAACTGCTGCTTGATTAAGCAACAACTAAGGTGATAGGCAGAGTGGAGGAAAATAAGGGAATGGCATAATATCAACATATCCATTTATACTGATATAGGCATCAAGCACAAAGTGTTTCTTGTGATTACTGTGCATTGTGTAATTAACACTAATGAACTGACTAGAAATAAAACCTTTAAAATGGCTATTGCAAAAACTTTGCTCTCGTTAAGCTGTGAAATTTTATTCTAACGGAAATAAAAAGACCTTTCAAAACCGAAATGTACCTATCACTAGAAAAAGTATAGAGCAGATAATTTCACGCTCACAGGGACACAGTCTGGATGATCTTTGGTCTCTTTCATCTCAGGCGTTTCAAATTCTGGTACCAATGTGTATTTAGGATTAGCCTGTTTTAGTTTTCTGTTCTCACGTGGTGATCTTTGGCCTGTTTTGCTTTCTGAGAAGGACCCCGTGTACTATATTCAGTATCAATGTAACATTCAGCTAATCTTCTTCTTATGCCTTGGGCTGTTTCTTCAGATTACAAAATGAAGAATAGCTTTAAAACTGAGGGGAAAAAAAGAAAAGGTATTTGGTAGGGGGGAAATAAATTATCCATCTTCTTATTTTATGTTAGCTGTGAAATATTTCTGGCTTTCCTTAGTAATATATTTTAATTTTTTTTAATAAAGATAGACAAGTTTATTTCAGAACATATGGAGAACCCATAAATATGATGTCTCTTCAGCTGGCAAGAGCAACCATGATACAGCCTTGGCATTATTTTTGACAATACTAATATAATTGACTAGGAGACAAGGTAATCTAACGGCAACAGCTTTGGCACATTACAGTGAAGCCAAAAAAAATTGGAGCAGTTAGTTAATATCCTCAGCCCAACCTTCCTATAAGCACATTAGCTCTGGAACCTCTGTCACTCATGAGAGATATTCATGGAGAATTTGGTCACTCGAGGATGAACATGAGGGTGAGACATGAGTGAGCTCAGCAAAGCCAGGCTCAGCTCCCAGTGTTGCCTCAGACTGCCACGAACACAGGGATATTGCACTGCTGGTGGTTTATATCCCCTGACTCTGAATAGCCTGTAATAATTCTTCCTTTCCCCCATCCTGAAGCACCATCTCCCTTCTTTTTCTGAGCAAAAGCTGTATTCAGAAATACACCCCCAAAACCTGCCAGCAGCTGGACCAAATCCGCTGGCTGGCAATTAGCAGGTTTTGTTGGGGACACAGTGGCACTGGCTCTGTTTGCCCGTGCTGGGTTGTGCTGCCAGCGGCCCGTGTTGTGGGAAGGTGTGAGAGCACCACAGCCACCACCATTCCTGCCCCACCAGTTACAGAGTACCCTGCGGTTTCTGAGCTGAGACTCCCTATGCTTTTCTTGGAGAAAATAATAATAATAAAATTTGGAAAAAAAAAAAATGTCCTAACATAAAGTTTTGATGTCACTATAGCTGGGAATAACGACAGCTAAAAAGAAAGAGGAAAATGTATACTCTGCAGTTTATGGGGTTCTCCTAGGTGCTGTATCTGACAGCTAAAAAGGATTTGAATGGAATTATGAAATTTCTAGCATAAAACATTTTTTCCTTGAGCCTACCTCTTAGACACTACTTGTGACGACTTGCAATGTCCCGTGTCATGTCTGTTCTGGCAAACCCTGATGTTAATGTCTGTGGGTTTGCTATGTTTCGTTTTAAATAAAAAGGTGCCAACTCCTGCAGTCTGAGTTCACTCTGAGATGAGGGTCAGAAATACCCCTTTTCTGATTCTCTGCCAAAACAACTCAAATCAGCCACAATTCTCATCTTCAGACTCACTTTCCAGCCTCTAGCTAACCAAAAGCTGGTGTCCATTTAAACTGAGCGCTTTGTCTTACTACTTTCCAGGAGCTTCGGCCATCATTTTAGAAGGAAGGAGACGACATGTCTAAGCTCACACTAATAAACAAAGTAAGTTTTATGACTAGGTTGAATGAAATATAGTGATATTTTGTGTCTTGGCCATAATCCCTTTAGCTGACCTGGTATGATCATGCAGATCCACCATCAAAACAAGGCCTGAGATATTAATATTTCTAGTGTAATTGGGTTCTACATTGTGTAATAAAAATAAGGGACTGTTAATGCAGCTAGAAGGATTTGTGCATTATTAGGGATGCTGTTATATGTGTAAACTACATGCAGCATGTTTTGTTATTGCTGTTTCCAAATTGACGTGAGGTGAAAGCACAGCTGGGTGCTTAACACGGTGGTGCGGAGGAAGCAAGCTTTTAAATATTCAGCTCCCACTTTTTGAAAATTGCACTGCAATTTGGGAAGTGCATTCTCTTTTAGGAAAATTAGGCCTTGAAGTCCTGCTGCAGATGACTGACGGTGCCAGCTCTCCATCAGTCTTCCATCCCTCTGATCACTGGTTAATTCTCCATTTAGATGGCATGACTAAATTTCAGATTGCAAGAAGTTCTGTCTGTACTGTCTTTGTAGAGGTATTAAGCAGGGGGGGGGGGGAAAAAAATGAACAAACAAAAACTTTAATAACTTTTCTTCCGAGGTCACACTTGCAAATAAAGGTCTGAACCTCCACTCACCAATGTCAATAGCGATGGCTGAAGATAAAGCTGTAAAAATCTTGGCTCTTGAAAAACCACACACAGTGTGTGATGCTAGAATTTGATCATGTTAACAGAGATACTGGCTTCCTCAGCTCTTGTGTTACAAAGGGCTCAGATTAAATAACGCTTGCCTGTAATAATAAAATAAAGTTATCTAAGTTTAGTGGTCAACTAAGGCTATAATTGTGACAGAAGAAGCAGCTCTCCTTCCTGACTGGACACCTGTATGCCTTATACCACCTTTGTCCTCCAGTTGGTGCAAGCAATCACACAGCTACATGTAGGAACATGATACACACTAAAATTAACTAGGGAAAAAAGGCTGGGTTTTCAATCAGAGAAGCTTCGTGATCCAGTCCATGCGATGGCTGCAAAAAGACATCGGTTCAGGCACAAGGGAGGGTGTGTAACCATGCAGATGAGTTTGGAAGAAAGTGTAGCCACCTCTTCTAGTGGAAGCTTGGGTTTAGACTGGATTCATCTGATCATGAAGCCACTCTTTAATTGCACAATTTCACATCATACTGAGTGTGATCTAACTGCAGAAAGGGTGGTACCATTGCCTTTTCCCTTCCTTCCACTTCCAAGGTCCCTGGTGCATTGCATGTCCATGTGGTGACCTGGATCAACTTGCTGAACTACTGGAAAACTAATCAATGGTTCATGGTTGGACCACTACACAGCTGCACTGCCCTGGGAAGAGGCCAAAGGGAGACAGCATGTGTTTGGAATAAGTTGCTGGTCAGTAGTAGCTGCACTTAGATTAAGCTCAAGGTTGAATCACAGCCTTGAAAAGCAAAAGTGAGCTCAAGTTGTTTCTGCACAGGTTGACAGCTACCCCAGAATGTTTTAGGGGTTCACCTCATCCCTGTCTACACAATCTCAGTGTATTTCTTGGATTGAGGTAGCATCTTTATTTTAAGGAATGTTAGCCTCCTTTTCATCATCTGCCCAGCAGGGTTTTGTGCATGGAGTCACTTACTTGCTTTTTAGATGCTTTTTAGATGCTGAATTATATTTATGCCCACTTTAAAACCACCTTAAGCCTGCTGGAATGGTGCTTGTGAGCCCTAGTGGAAAAACAGATTTAGTCATTTCCTAGCTATGTTTCTCTATAGATGCCCAGATACGTTTTGTTTTTTTATTGACTTCTTTATTTCATGAGGCCAATGAGTTTAGTGGTGTTTGAGGAGCCTTATGTGCCTCTCATTCTCTACTAGAGGGGAGTCATAATTTATTTCCTTTTTAAGGAAATGTGTAAGGTTTGTTATCAATAAAGGTTTCTAAATAAAGAACAGAGAGAAAGTTCAGATGAAGAGGGCCCCTTTATTGACAAAGATAGCAAGTGGAGAGCACCAAAGTCTCAGTAAAAAAATGCTCCATAATCGACTTACAGGAAAAAAATAAAATAAAAAAAAAAACCACATACAAAAACCAGCCTTCTGACAAGCTGTATCATTAGCAATGCAAAACCAGCCCTTGCTGTTGTTGTTACTGAGATTTTTGTGTTATTCCCCTCCTCCTTCCTAGTTCTAATTCAACCTTTATTATTTTGCAAGATTTTGCCAGCAGAAAAGGCCTCCATACATCAAAGTGGCTAGTGAGTGGCTGGGACAAGGTTCTGTCGAGGAAGAGAATGGGACACTTGGCATTAGGAGGAAGCTCTGTGCACTTAGAGATGAACAGTTTTATTTTAATCCTTTCATCTACTTCTTTAGCTCCTTTTTGTTTCAGCTGCCATAAACGCTGTGGAGCCAATGTTCGGTACTGAAAGGATTTTTTTTTTTGTATTCCTCTCATTTCTGTTGAAACATGACACTCAAATTGGAGATAGGAGCAGAGATCAACAAACCCTGTCAGCTCTTGTCAACCCAGGTGTAACAGTGTGATCTTCTTAAATTGCTGCTAATCTGCCAAAGATCTCTTTATCTGCAGTCTCCATCATGCTGTTTGCTCACATTTGGTTAACACTTTAAATTTCCCTTTTGGAGGTGTCACTGTTTGCCATTTAGCAACTAAGAAGAACTGTGAGAGCAGCTTAAAGCACATGGATTTGAGAAGCTAGAAAAGCTGATTAGCTATTCAGGGAGAATAATCTTATTGAAAGTAGTAAGAGCTGTATAAAGAATGCTTTTCCCTTTCCTCGTAACAATCTTCTAATTATGTTGTCAAGCTTGCTGTCGTGTTCTCCCCCTGTGCCATTAAGAAACGTTTTCTAAGTTAAGAAAGAGATTTCCAGATCGTGATGATGTTTGCTGATTTTTTTTTATTGTTTAAAGAATCTGTGTGTATTAAACCAAACATTAAAAAAATGATTCATATGCAGCATAATTATCTGAGATGAGGTGCTCAAGGCTGTGGTGGTGTCAAGAGAGGCAAGGGGGTGCTCAGAAGGCGGGGGTTACTCTTCCATATCAGTGCCAGGGGATTTCACCTCTGGGACTGGGATCTGAGTCTGGTAGGGATCTTTATGACTAAAATATCTCTATATGCTCTAATCCACTCCTTTATTTTACTCTTGTCCATATTATGACGGGCATAACAGGAGCCTAATATTTAAATTTTCCCTTCGAATTGGATGCATGGTAATTTAGTGGTGCAACATGGTTCACTGATATCAGCATGTTGGTGGACATGCAATATCATAGAATTAAAATAAAATGCACTAGTGGCTGAACAAAACCCAGCCTTCCCCAGTGGTCTCCATACCTATTACCTATACAGTGGTTCTGACTTGAGTGTTTTGGTACTACAGGAGCAACCATTAGACCAAACATGATACTAGTGTTCATTCATTCACTATTGCTGCTGAGTGTCCAAATGCAAGTTGAAGATCACATTAATAGCTGGCAGGATTAGGAGGTGTATTGAATTACTCAAACCACAGCACAGTGTAGGATAAATCTGCAGAATAACCACCTTTATCAAAATTACTATCTATGGTCACAGTTCTGCCCTTATGAAATATGTTTCATTATTGAGACATGGTGATTTGGTTTTCCCTAGCACAGTTTATGACTAAAGGTGTGTAGAAAGTGTTACTGAGCAAATACAGTGCACTGCATAAGTTCTTCTTTTAAAAGTATAATGGCATGCTATCACATATTTCAATTTTCAGGATGTTTTGCAGAGTCAGATTTCTTCCTCTCCCATTTGCCATTGTGTGACTCCACTTTATTCAGCAAAATTACTTTTGATTTCAAGAGCAAGAGAAAAGAATTTGGCTAGTAAATTTTCCATATAGAAACTGCTTGTTACCTCAGTGAAGACACTTCTACTTGACGGATGTAACTCACCAAAGTCTGTCAATTTTTCTTTTATAACAGAGCAAAATTTTAGAAGTTTGGGTTTTTTTGGTTGGTTTTTTCTTTTTTTTTTTAAATCCCCTCACATTTTTTACCATCTCACATACTATTATCCCACTTAGGTATAAAATGACCCAATTGCAATTTATCTTCTTCTCATAATATCAAATCAACCATCTTTATGTTTACACATATTTAGCAACAAATTCTCCTGTAGACTATTGAGTAGGCTGCCAGAAATTGGGGATATTTCTAACAGAAACCTATTTTATTTGCATTTGATTTAAAGTTTGATAAATATTTATGTACAATGTCGTGGAGTTGATAGAGCTGCATCTTCAGATTAAACCATAGTATTTTTCCCAATAAGACAGAACTCATTTTTCTTTCATACAGACACATCCTGTGTACTGTATTATCAAGCACAATGTGTATTAGTGTGTAACCAATATTCTTGCCACATTGAATTTTATAACAAAGCTAACACTCATACTTAACACAGAATTTGCCCATATGAGTGGAAAGGTGTGCATCGAGGACTTGACAAATAGGAAGAAGCTGATATATATTTCATGAATACATATTTTTATTTCTTTTAGTGGATAGAGCTAAGCTTTACTCCCATAAATTATGCATTTACAGGGGGAATCAATTACTTCTAAGTGAGATTTTCCTTTTTTTGGTCTTCTGAGGCACTATAATTGTAATGGAAACCACTTGCCAAAAGTAATTGCTGTTTTCAGACCTAGTGTCATTCTAGAGAGTATAAATTTTATGTAGATTTTTTTTGGTCAGCACCATATTTGACAAGACCCTCAACAAGCTAACTCTATCACATACTCTTCCAACATGTGACCTCCACGTCCATGGGCCCCATATTTGCCATTCAGGGAATGTTTTATCAGAGCAAGTTTACAATCTATATAAACCCAGCATTCTCCCATACTCACATGGGACTGATGTCCATGTCCTGCTCCTTCATTCAATGGTGAAAGTCAGTATTCTTTCCAGATAAAGCATCTCCATATACTTTGCTTGCCATACGAATGACTAACAGGAGAAACCACAACAGGTTCTGAACTGTTGTTTAAACGTCGTGAAAGTCGATGAAAAGAACGGGCCACAACCTGACTGTAAGTGATAGCTGAGGGGTACATAATCTGGGGAACACTGCAGATTATCTGTGCAACTCTTCACACAACCTTCTGGCTGGTCTGCCTGCTGGTATGTTTGGAAACGCTCTGGAAAAGTGTCCTCAGGATCAGCAGTAATGTCACGGATACATGTCAGCCTACATACAGTTTCACATTGGAGGGTATGGGAAGAGGCATCTTTGAGGCTGGTAGACATATTGGCTGCCTTCCATTCAGGGTAAAAGAAATAATTATGTTATTTCTTGGAGTTGTGACAGAAGGTCACATTTAGTGCTCACTTTCTTTCAGAACTTTTCTGCAGTAAACAGGCTGCCGCACAAACACACAATTTTTGCTTCTTACTTCACATTCGTTTCCTCTGCCTCCCTCCTCAGTGCTGCTGTTGAGAACTCTTCCTGCAGAGGAAGACACAAGTTTTTCCTGATCATTCTAACATTCTGATTATTCACAAGCTCTATCATTCTTGACCCAGAGTATATAATTAATTTTGACTGTTCACAATTTATGCATGTCTCCAATGAATCATAACTTTTATAGGTAACCTAGATTTCTCACAATTATTGCACTCCAGGTCCCCAAGATACAGGAGGATGCAGTCTCTGATTTGAAGAGCTTGCTTTCTAATTTGATCCGAGACAGAGGTGAGCATGAATGAGGAAAGAAGGAAAGAAAGAAAGACTAGTGGGTACCTACTCGTTACATAGGTTAGCAATGTCACAGCTTGATGATTCTGAATAATTTTCAAGTATCCCTTTTATAAATGAAAAAATAATGACTGCTATCATTACATCGCCGTTCCACCACTATTTTTTGGCTGAGTTTTTAAGTATCACTTGCAGCAGTGGGTCTTGAAGAGCAAAGAGACAGAGGGGAGAAGAAAAACAGAAGATACCGTGTTTCCACGTACACAAAGTAACACAAAGTGTAGAGAAGAGTCTTCCTAAAAAGCCCTCTGTGGACTAATTGCTTCAATTTTTCTGTCAGAAGACAGGTGGAAGTTGATAGTCCAACGTGCCAGAAAAAAAAAGGAACAGGGGGTCAGGGGACTGAAGAAAGGCAAGAAGGTTAAAAAAAAAAAGGCCCATTGTGCACTTTGATACACTCAAAATTTGCACATATGAATGAAGTCCACATAAAATACTGAAAGAAGGAAGACTAGATGAGAGAGAGAATTTGGTTAATCTCATGCCAGATTACTACTAAAGTTTGATCTGAGGGTTTACAACAACAATTGTCGTGGGTATGTGCTTATGGACAATGTTACTATCAGCCCTAACTACCAAGAAGAATAATTTCAGCTAACTGTGGTAATCCAAAAATCAAGTGTCCAGTGTGTATTTGGAAGCAGACAAAGGCACAGAGAAATATTTATACCTTCTTGCAAATACCTTCTTGCAAGGAGGTTGTAGACATCAAGAACAGAATTGAACCAGGCATCCTAAGATTCCTCTGTTTCTGCAGGATAAGCTGCTTAAACTTGCGTGTGCAAGTAATTGCTTTTGTTCTCATATTGTCAGCTTCCTTTCCATAATATACAGAGGAACATAAAGGAAGTGTGTCGTGTGTCAGATTTTACGATTTGGGGGTTTCTTTACTAGATAACCCTAAACAGAGTCCATCCAAGTTGTGTTTACTCTATCCACAGCTACTAAAAATCTCTATTTCTCATGGCTACAAAGTATCAGTTAAAAGAAAGCTAAGATCAGTTACTGCAATTTCTTTTAGATAAAATACTATGTGAAAAAACTTATAGCAAAACTGTGATTGAAGTTAGAGAGATATCTGAATCTTAATATTCCATTACAAACTAACTTCAGAAGAGGCACCAGGAGGCACCACAGCTGCTTCCACTTTAAAAAAAATAATTAATAAATAAAAATTTAAAAACCATACTGCAAATGAGATATAATCTGAACACCCGACCAATGCCTGCGTTTTGCATCAGTATTTCCTAAAGGTTACATCACTGTGAGAAACCAGCAGAACATCTCTCACTCGGTTGTTCTCATTGACCTGTTGTGCCCTCTGATCCTCCAGGAGTTCAGCGCACGGACCACTGACTTCACCCTGGGTGCAGTTTTCTGTTCTGAAGGCTTGTTTAAAAATGGTAACTCTTAGCAGAGAAAAGAGGAGTAGGGGAGAAAGCGAGAGGTAGCCTTCACAGTGTTCGATAGCTCTCTGCTGGACTGGTCTTACCAAATGGGTGTGACATAGGGCAAGGTCTAAAGGGACCCTGGCAGAGGGTGGGAAAGTAGTGCACCAAACTGGAGATCAGTCTTTGTTCCTAAGGTGAACCAAAATCCCTTTGAGCTTATGGGACTCCAGCAGAGGTGCATCACCAAGAAGCTGGGGTTAGGCTGCCCTGTTCCAGCCAGAGTGTGCACCCTTGGAGCGCTATCTTTCCTTGCTTTTGCTTTTGTTTTTTATGTTGAAGAACAACAAAATACACATTTTAGCCTAAGCATCTTCGTATTACCTACTGATGTTTCCTTTGCAGAACAACCATACTTTGTCTGCTTTCTTCTGTGTCTCATCTCTTTGGCTGGACCAATCTTTAACTACAAGTCAAAGCTATAGCACTGATTCATTAGAGCGTACATGAATCCAAATGGGCTGATGAACTCAGCAGAGCAGATTGAACATGCTCTAGGAGGTTATGGTCAGAAAAGCTTAGGAACCACTCACTGCAGTGTGTTGTCGTATAATGAAAGTTCACTGCTTAAGAGCACAGAGCTATACTCTGTAATATATTCCCATTAAGAACATAGTATCGTTAACATGCACTTCATGAATTAACTGTATGTCCTGTGTACAATTAGAGCTTAAGCACCTTCCTCCCATATAGACTTTTGCATTGCAGACACCCACAGATAGGTGCCTGACTGCGAAGATGAACACCACTCATAAATTCCAAAATTGTCTCCAGCTTTTCTCATAGAGCAGCTGCTGCAGGTAGATAATCTACTTGGGTGGGGTGGAGAACGTTTTCCCAAAGCTGCCTCTCCTGTTGCTTCTTAATCACTGTCAAACAGCAAAGTGATCTTCCAGATGTCATGACATGAGTTGAAGAGAGAATTTATGCCTGTTTCAACACCATGAAAAATATCTTCATGTTTTGGTTTTGGTCAGGTTTTCTAGCAGAAGTAGGATCAAGTTTTACTTTTCTACGTAAACATGAACCAAACCAAAACTGTCTCACGTTTCAAATGAATGGCACATAATTCTTAAAGGCTTAAAGCAGCATCATGTCTGTGTGCAGCTGGAAAGGTTCTGGTCATTGAACTTTCTCACTAGGTGAAGCCCTGGAAAAGCGGAAAGAGAGCAATAAAACTTGAATTAATTTGGTGCATCCAAAGTCCTACCATTCCAGTAGAATGTCTCCTAATTGCATCCCTGTACCAAACTAATGGTGTTCATAACCTTCTAATGGCCTAGTGTGCGTATTTATGGAGTAGTTTGTCATCTATCTTCACTAAACAATTTTCCCCAAGAAAATTCAGTGATGAGAGTCTTACGAATTATCTACACAGAGTTGTGCAGAGTCAAGTTAATCTGTGTACTGAATTTCTCTTTGGAATGTCCTCTTGGTAATTTTATTCAGAAATGCATTCTTTTTTTCTTGATCCTTGATGTCTGTGGTTTACTGTCCTTCCCTTGCTTCTTTGCGTAAGCAACTGGCATTATCCTGGTTGGAGAGCCACTAGTATTTGCTTTCCTCTGTTAGAAGTGGGAGAAGTAAATAGGGTCTGCATAATACATTTTCAAGTATGGTAGTTAAAAGTCCATTCGGGATAAATGATCTATAACAACACTCAAGGAAGAGTGAGAATCAGAGAAAAATATTTTATTTACTGTTTTCCTCCCCATTATTTCTATAACCCCATAGTTAAACCTAAATTCTGTCCTTGCTCAAAGTTATGTGTGTTGACAAGAGCTTGCTTTCTTAGGTATCTTTCACATGCCCTGTGAGAAGAACCCACAAACCCCCATCCCAAAGAGAACAGCTTTTTTCCAGGAGGAAGGGTCATCCCTGAGATGCTGGGAGTAAAAACATTCCTAGATTCCTATAGAAGGCATGGGAAGCTCTAGTCATGGTTGGAAAGGCAGAAGAGAGGTATGAGAGGCAGACCTCACTCTGGACAAGTGCAAAGCACTTTGGAAGGTGTTTCTTAACATCAATATCTCAATCCCTACAAGCAATTCAGCCAGGTGGCTCCTAATATAAGACCTAAGCAGACAGAAAACATTTAACTGCCAACACAGATCCTTCTTCCCAGTGTCAATCTCTGTCAACACCCATGACAAGAAAGCATTAAAACAATTCAGAAAGTGTTCCCAAGAAAGGACACTAGGTCACTCTCTGGGCAGATGGAGGATTGGCTACATGCAATAGCAACATCTGGCAGCCAATGGTGACACCTGACCTCAAATATAATTTAAATGGCTAGAGTTTATAAGACTGTTCTAAAAAAAAAAAAAAAAAAAAAAAACAACAACAAAAAAAAGATAGGAAAGTAAATGAGTCTTTCACCTGATGTCAGTGAGCTCTGCACTGGACTTAAAGTTTAAGCTCCCACAAAAATAGAAAACGTATTTCTGAATTTTATTCCCTCATTCCAAAATCCATAGACTTGGAGAGCAGAAAGAAATGCTGCAGTATTTGGTTGGATCACCTGTTCATACGGGATGTGGCACCTTTCCTAGAAACTGGAACCACAGCATGTCTTGCAGAAAGAAACCATTTTAAAGACTAACGAGCTTGCTACCTGCTCTGGCAAGCACTTCCAGCGTTTAACTTAACTGCTAGGATTTTTTTTTTTTTTCTTTTCCAGTTTGATTTTGCCTTCCAGCTATTGTTTGTCTGAAAGAACTGAGCAACTTCTCCCTACAGAATATCTTTTCCATGTTTTATAATCTAAAGACAGTGACCAAGTTCCTATCAACCCTTTTGCTAATAAACTGTATAGATAGAGTTTCCTAAGAATGATACTGTATGAGTTTTTTTCCATCTTCTGGGACATTTTTGTGCTTCCATTTATTGAACTCTTTTAAGTGTTTCCTATCCTTCTAGAAATGAGTATCTCAAATGCGGACACAAGATTTTATAGAAGCCCCATTAAGGAAAAAAAAAAAATCAGTAATTGTTTTCTATTTCATATTTCTAATTATCCAAGGACTACATTGGTCACACCATCACAAATAAAACCCAGGTTGAGGCAGTCTGCCTCCTCTGAGTTTTCCAAGACAGGCTTCTACATTACAGATCTTGTAATGTTCGTATGTAAATGTTCATTCCTAGATTTTCAAATGCAATGTTTATTTCTACATGTGTCCATGCCATATAAAACACTTCAGTTCACTCACTGATCCACTTTATTAACTTGCTAATCTGTCATACAGAAATTTAACTAGAAAACATTGTCACACTTTACCTAATATTGTGGCAATTAAATTAGGGTTTGCACAGGGCTGCAAGAGTTAACAAGCATGTGCTTTATGTGTTGGTGAACGCAGAGTAAGAGGCGTGAGTGCTGCCAGACATTAAGTTATTCCTGCCAGGGAAGTATTTGTGAGTCTGAGTGGAGCAGAAAGCCATGAGCAGAAATGTCTGGGAACTATTGGCCTACGTAGTTCATTAAAATAATTTTGATATTGTGAGGCCAAGAACCATACCCTAGAAGCCCTGGAAGTAATGCTTATTGATGTCTTCATATTAGGAACCACACTTTAAGACCTATGACTGAACCAATTTTAAATCTACCCAACTTGCACCTGCTAATCCAATGCAACACAAGTTTTTTAATTATGCAGTACTGTGTCAAATGCCTTGGAGATATCTGTAAACTATGTCAGCACAGTTGCCTTTATCAAGCAAATCTGTAATCTTGTCCAAGAAAGCTATCAGTTTTGTTTGACAAGGTCTGCTTTCCATGATACCATGCTGACTGTCATTAATTAGATTTTTAATCTCTAGGTCTGTGTTGCTAGAATCACAAATTAACTTTTCATGAAACAAATGAATCTACCCTGCTATCCCAGGTCACTGAATGGACTCCTCTAAATAGTGAAATTTCATTGCAACTCTCCATTCTTTTGGGGTTCTCTAAGTTTTAAGAAGTTTACTTTAAGTACTTTCAGTTAGACAATTCTTCTGGTATCTTCTTTAAGTCTTCTTTAAGACTTGTAGGTGACTAACTAATTATTGACATGTTACTAACAGGAGACAGAGCACAATTTGAAAGAAAAACTTCTGGCTTCCCTATTTCTAACTGAAAAAATTATTAATGCGTTTCAACTGCATCATTGTAATTCCTTCTGTGATAGAAGTGCGATATCGGAACCTCAGTTGGGATAATTTTTACTAAATCCTTCTGGATGTGTGTGAGTTCTTCCGCTGACACCAAGTACAATTCACTATAACACATCTCCCATTACAGACTAACAAGCAAAAGAAATAGTTACTTAAAGTTAAAAACAACAAGATAAAACCTTCTGTGGTTTTTCTGTGCAGCTCAGCACTTGTGACGTCCCTTCTACAATATTGAGTTCATCTTCCATTAGCACATGCCAGGAAGGATACTGGCCAGCAGCAAAAAGCCAAGATGAGAGCAGCAGTGGTAGAGAGGCAAAAGCTGTGAAGAAATGTAAAAATATTTGAGCTTCTGTCTGTAGAAAAGATGACAGGGGGAGAATGTAGCGGCCTTCAGGTACAGGAAACATCAATGCACAGTAAAAATAGGAGCAACTGTTCTCCTTAAATTAATGTGATGGTGGAGACTGAGGTTGAATATGCAGAAAACCTCTTAAAGACCAAACCTCTTAAAGACCAAAGCCTTGCACCTAGTGATTTGGAGGTTGTGATGTCTGTCACTGGATATTTTTCCGCCTTGGACCGTGAAGAGAGCAGATGATGCCTTCGGGTTCCTTCCAGCCCTGACAGTCTGTGTCATGGCTGTCAGCAAGAGGACTTATCTGCCTAAGACCTTTCATGAGATTGAAAGAATCATAGAATCATAGATTCATAGAATCATAGAACAGTTTGGATTGGAAAGGACCTTCAAAGGTCATCCAGTCCAACCCCCTGCAATGAGCAGGGACATCTGCAACTAGATCAGGTTGCTCAGAGCCCCGTCCAGCCTGGTCTGGAATGTCTCCAGGGATGGGGCATCTGCCACCTCTCTGGGCAACCTGGGCCAGTGTTTCACCACCCTCAGCGTAAAGAATTCCTTCCTCCTGTCTAGCCTGAATTTCCCCTCTTTTATTTCAAAACCATTCCCCCTTGTCCTGTCACAACAGGCCCTGCTAAAAAGTCTGTCCTCATCTTTCTTATTGGCCCCTTTTGAGTACTGAAAGGCCGCAATAAGGTGTCCCCAGAGCCTTCTCTTCTCCAGGCTGAACAACCCCAGCTCTCTCAGCCTGTCCTCACAGAAAGCTGTTCCAGCCCTCTGATCCTCTTGGTGGCCTCCTCTGTCCCCTCTCCAACACATCCATGTCTTTCCTGTTCTGAGGGCTCCAGAGCTAGACACAGGACTCCAGGTGGGGTGTCACCAAAGCAGAGCAGAGGGGCAGAATCACCTCCCTTGACTTGCTGGCCATGCTCCTTCTGATGCAGCCCAGGACAGGATTGGCATTCTGGGCTGCAAGTGCACATTGCCAGCTCATGTCCAATCTCTTACCCACCAGTACCCCCAAGTCCTTCTTGGCAGGGCTGCTCTCAATCCCTTCATCTCTCAGCCTGTATTGATACCTGGGGTTGCCCCAACCCAGGTGCAAGACCTTGCACTTGGCCTTTGTTGAACCTCATGAGGTTCGCATGGACCCACTTCTTGAACTTGTCCAGGTCCCTCTGGATGGCATCCCATCCCTAAGAATGAAGGTGTAAGAAACTCTCTTTCATCACCTCTCCTTGTAGTTATGGGGTTCTTTCTCTTTCTGTTCAGGTTTGTGGGGGGGGTGTTTCTGTATGTCCTTACAAATAGTCTGGCATTCTCATCGTCACAACATGGAGTCGTTTCTGTTGTTATGAGCAATGAGTTAAGAAGTGAGGTAGATACCTCTGTCACTGCGACTTGGCTCCATTTGTCAGCCTACAATAAATGCTCACTTAAGAGTCATTTTATCATTTTTAAATTATCTTGGCATTTATTTTATTTACTAATAGCAAGAGTGTTATTGGTTTTGTGTGGGCTGCTTGCAGCGGCAGGCAGCAGCGTAACAGAGCCTCTGCACAGCTGCTAATGCCTCTTCTTCACAGGGAGTGAGTGGGAAGAGCAAGGAAATGAGTGGAGATTTGGCTTCTTCCCTTCAGCGTGCCAGCTAGCACAGCTGAATCATCACAGCAGGGAAAACGTATAACTGTATATCAGCAGCAGATGACTTCCCTCTGGAGCACAAGAGCAGTGCAATATACTTTTAGGTATTTCTCCGTAAAAAGCATGTCTAGATGGTATAGAACATATCACACACAGATGTTCGAGTTAGCCCTGAATGAACTAGTTTAGGCACGAGATGCCAGACAGACACATTAGTACAGTATCCTGCCTTGACTAAATTATCCCAAATGACTCTTATTTTTCAAGGCACTGTATTGTGCTGCATAGAAATCTTAGTGAGACTCAGGCAAGGTTTAGATGTCTAAGCTCCAAATCTCATCAAACCACCACTGAGCTGATAACTGCAGAAGTTCCTTAATGTTTGGCATTGAAATTGTCTTACATTTGTCTTGTTATATGTGCATTCATGTGTGTGTATCTCAGGGAATCATTATGGGCACCAAGCACCTAAGCTCCTGTAATCTACCACGTAGGTATTTTTTTCCTTCATGAAGCTGACTTCTAAGAGGTCCCTGTCAGTCAGTAAGAGCTCTTTGAATCACCTTTTGGAGCAAGTGTTACGTAGGGTACAGAGGCAACCACATTCTTTTTAAAAACTTAGTAACTGGATGCCTTGTGCTGAAGAAATGTGACTTATTATTAAAGAATTAAAGACCTAGTGCACCCTCAAAAATGACATGTGTATAGCCTAGGAGATAATCTTCTGTCTAGAAGATTGGAGTCCATGCTGGGGATTTTCTTTCATGTCACAGATTACACAGGGACTTTCTATGAAATAATTAAAAAACAAGTCTTGAGCACTAAATCATGTAGTTCAAAGGAACAGCAGACAAACCAATAACTAAACATTGTGTTGTACTACACAGGGTTAAGAGTGATGACACCATTTCTTCAATATTTCTTGATTTTTAATTCTTACCTGTGCAACTTTAACAGTCATTGGATGGACTCCTCTAAATAGCCAAATTTCATTGCAGCAACTTGAACAGTATTTTAGGGAACTGTAGGAAAGAAACAAACAGCCAGATGTGCCCTGCTTTAGGATTCCATCAGCACATACCCAATCTGAGTGAGTCTTCCTGTTGAATTTTATGTATCTAAGTATCTTGCTGAGCTGAGACAATATTGGCATCCTTAAAATGGCTTGAGATTTTTCTTCTATAAGTCTTGTGGAATTGTTTTGGTTTCATCTGGAAATCAAAAATCTCACAGTTAGTTTAATAGTTAATGAAGAACTAAAGGCCTAGTATTATGGAAAATGCCAAAGAAAAAAGACATTATGGCACTTCTTTCACTGTGTGAAAAAAGTGTCATTTTTTCAGTATCAGAAAAACGCACCATTTTTCCTTTCTGACATTGACAGGTCTTTCAAAGCTCCTTCAAATTCATAAAGCTGTAACCAAAGCATTTTTGTTTATATGTGTAATTCAATTATTTTTTAAAGAAAATACCTAGTTAGATGCATGTAAACATGCTGATTAAGCTGTGTATCTTCGTTTTTTCCGCTTCAGTGATTGAGACTGTGTAGAATAGACTGTAAAAACTGCACCAAAGAGCATATTCTCTTTTTATTGCCTGTCAAATTATTGCTGTGACACCCATAGTTGGTAGTGAAACATTGTGATCCACTGTTAGTGATGAAACACAGAGTGTGAGTTGCTCATTGAGTTTAGGTAATGTACCATAAAACATTGCACGAAAACACTAATTTTCTCAATATATCTTAGTAGACAGACACAGTGTTTACCAACGAGAAGTTGAAGGTGGTTTTAAATATAGTTTATTCATCTAAAGGCTTTCCTAGGCTGTACTTAATCACTTTATATTTGGGGTTGCATTAGAAATGAATGGAGCTGCTGAAGGAGCAGAAGTTGCAGTTTGACCATTATGTTAGTCCTGGGTAGATGTCACACCTCGCAAATGCTGACAATGACCTTCATATGCATCACATCTTTGACACTGAGCTACCAGTTAAGAGGTCAGTGGTGCCACACCTACCGTAAGTTTTGTCGTTTTTATCTTTACCATGCTGCTTTGATTACTCTTCCTTTGTATTTGATGTACATGCAACATACAGGAAATTTGTAGGTCATTGCTTTGGTCCTGCTGATACCTCTTTTAGCAGTCTAAGCACTGCACCTGACACTCGCTCCTTCCTCACAGACCTGCCCTGACTTCAGGTATCTTACTGAAGATGATCTTGAGACTATTGTTACAGCATGGCTTTAGGAGCTGTATAGATAAGAGCTAGTTTTATTTCATTTATCTGAACTGTATAAAGAGAATCATAAAACCCAGTATTGTCAGCCTTTAATAATACTACCACTGAAACCTTTCATTATCTTAATATCAGTGTACTCAAGAAGAGGTTCTTTGTCTCTGTCCTTTTTCTTAAGATGCCTGTTTCTTGGTGTTAAATAGCAATTGTTGGCTACGACCAGCAGAGGGGAAAGCACTATTTCTTGGATAGCAGAACAGTTGATCCAAGCATATCATAATAAACTTTCAAAAGTGACGAACATTGTAGTTCCTACACTTGTTCTTTATCTTTTCTCAGATTTTCCCTTCAATGTTTACATTCTATGTAGTTTCTCACACTGTCTTTGTGGCTCCCAATGCTGAGCTCCTCTTGAGTGCTGAGACCAACTTTCGTTGTACGTGCTTCGTTCCCTGTCCAGACCCTCCAGGGGAAGAATTGTGTCTGTGGTAGATTTGGCTTTGTGAACAGACTAGGAAGGGACCATCAAACCCTATGCACTAGAGGAAAGCATGTAATGGAGATTCAGCCTAGAAAACTTTCTTAGAACACTTTCTCAACAGGCCATAAGGCACTGCCTCATCACAAAAGCAAGTCCTTTCCAGCTAGATCCTCAGTGCCAGTGCCTAAGCATCAATGCTGTTTCTCTTCACTGACTTAGAGGAAGCCCGAGGCAAGAAGCCCCAGAGAGCAGACAGTGTGAAACTTTCACTGCACTCCTGAACCCAAATGCCATATGTCATGACGACAGAGCACATCAGGAAAGCTAATTATCAGTAGTACAGGAATATAAACTGTAGCATGAATTATCACAAGCCACAAAAGCTATGCCTTGCCACTGTAAAAGAAAGGTAATGATCTCAGGATAGTCAATATCCTATGGTCTATATTCTTGGTTATCCAGGCACCCCAGGAAGGGGAACACACCTCAAGAGAAAACAAAAAAGATTGATAATTCTTGTCAGACCTGTTAGGAGAATATGTTCCTTCTGGCCTACAAAAGTTGTGACCATTAATGCAAGCTTGTGAGCAAAACACGATAGATGGCCATGGAGAGGTTTTCTGTATCATTATGGATAAATCTATACCAGGTCACACAATGAGCATCCTCCAGTTCTGCATATACACCTCATCCTTGAGAAAGACTTGAGAAGACTACTGTTGTAACCCAGATGAGAATAGACCATGGCCTACAGAGGTGTCAGTCTGGGTAAGTGGGAGACTGGCACCTCTAAACACGTCATGGCATACATCAAAATCTAAGTCCAGGAACAGACAAACATTTCCATCTCCGGCACCACTACCCACTCAGAGTTTACACTTAGGTGAGGCCTATCTCTGGAGCTTCAAAGAAGGGCAATCCTACTTCCCTACCACCTCTGTTCAGAAGCAGTTCATCCTGGGAGAAGAACTCCATGGCTTCTGTTCATGGTCAGGCAGAAGTGTGAAGCCAGATGTTCACTTATCAGCAAATGAACGGCAACCAGATCTCTTTTCAGTTTCCTCCAAAAAATCAAGCACCTCAGGTGTTATAGCATTTGAAGCCTCTTTTTCTAATGTTTTTTGTAGTCACTGATATGTCATGGTTCTAATCAGAAAAAAACAACAGCCTAATATAACAGCACTATTCCTTTAATCTGAGTCAGATTATATAAGCAATATTTAAATTAGTTTTGCATATACACAAAAAATTTGGTTTCCTTGGCTCTGTAAATCACATTTATTTATTTATTTATTGAAAGTTTTTTGCTATCTCTGTCTTCGTTATTTGGATTTCATATTAAAGGCATGTGAATCAGCCAGACCTTTTATCTTACGCTAATAAACAGCTTGTAATGTAAAAATGAGCACAGATCAACCAATGCCTATGGCTGGTATTCCCTTCATGTGCTCTAACACCTGGCAAAATTATTCATTAATTCAACAGCCACATTTAAAAGCAACAGTTCAAAGGCCTATGAATGGCAGAATAACGTGTTCAAAACTGAAGTGCACTTCAGCGGCAGCAGTGTCAGAGTTTAGAGAAAGAACCATTTCCTGTGAGATGGAGGGCTTGGAAGAGTGAGACAGCAGTTAGGAGGATCTCTACTTTGTCAAGCAGAGATTGGCTGATGTGCATTTAAGAAGAGAGAGGCATACAGCGGGGGAGGTTTTCCACACTAAAGTTTCTCCATGAAGAAAACTTTATCGGATTACATGACTTTTTTCCCCTGTGTGTTAGTCAGCAGGGGAAAGCTAAATTATGCAGTAAATACGAAACACAGAAAGGAAACAAAAGCGTAGGACTTTGGTGCAATACTTTGATACCTGTTAGAAGATGGATAATATGTCATATAGCTCCGATCAGCTGGAAAGTGTGATGTGCCAGCCAAATAGAGCTATTTACAGAGTTCTTGTGTTCGTTTGTATGAGATTAGAGGCACCATCTGCAAGAAGCTGTCCAAAACTGGTTTTGCTGGGCCTCAACTGACTCCATCCTTGAGAGGCATCTTTGCCAAAGAGTGATTCCCATGTCCTTTAGCGATGCACATATAGCTTTTAAGAGCAGGTCCAGTTCCACACTGAAGCCAGTAAATCCCAGAGTTTGTTCCTACTTGGATGCTTTCACACAGGGAATTTTTATGAGTTCCAGGACATGGCACAACAAAGACTTGGACTTATGCCCTCCTTAGAACAGTCCCAAACATCCGTGACAATCTGCAGCATGGAAGGACAACACTTGAGCGTGACTGCCCACACTATCATATGCCCAAGACTGGCTTCCAAGGACAAGAGACGACAAATCTATGACAGAGCAGGCAGTGCAGGGCCCTATTTATAAATTCACGATACTGCATACAACAAGACATTATTGGATAAGTAATCTACTGAGCTGCAGATGTTCTGATTCTTACAATGTAGCTGCACATTGTAAGATGTGTTGCATGTGATACATGGAGAAGGCCATGCACCTATGTCTACCAAGCAGTTTAGAGAGACTATTTAAGCCTGTCTGGTTCCAAAGCTTTTTCCCTGGACAGATAGGTTCATTTCAGGGAGGCTATTTCTGCGCAGGAGTGTTACAGACTTGAGCTTCAGGAGCTGACATCTATTTCATAACAATTTGTTTTTCTTCTGCAAAACTATACCATCATAAGGAGTCTCATGTGACACTTACTGAAGTCCACTGGCATCTTTCAGTGAGAATAAAATCTCCCCTGTACCATAGTGGACACTGGATCAAGCTTCAGGTGAGGTTGTCTTTTCAGGGTTCATGAAATTATTCTTTATCTCAAAATTTTCTTTCCTTTGGTGATAGTGCGTTTCTCATACAATAAATCATTGGAACATGGACTCTCATTTACATCTTAAGACACTATCTCCAGAGGATGGAAGCAATTATTCCGTTGCACCTTTCACCTTCTTCAGTCTATGAAATTTCAAATGTCTCCATCCATTAAGTGATTTTAAATTGATCTTCTCCCTTAACTCCCCAATCTTTCCTCTCAAGGTTATTCAATTACATGTGCTGTATTGGGTAGTGTTCCATTAAAGGGTTTCATAGTTTTGATCCAGTAATACATGTAAGCCTTGGGTGAAGGAGAGGTAACTGATGGTGTCCTGCTTTTATTTTGAGATCTATTCTTGCTGCACTAGATTGTACAGCCAGTGAACTCAGGTCTTCAAAAACTATTTTTTTTTTTAACTTATTATCTGAACTGTTCATTTTATCAAGGAAAGCAACATGCAAAGGGTGGGGTTTGTTTTGTATAAATACCTTCTCCATACCTAAAAAAGAGGAATTAATTCAAGGCTACATTTCCAGAAAGTTTTTTTAAATTAAATTTTCAAGTTTCTGAGTAGTATTAAATGAGAACTGCATCAAATGTGCTGAACTCCTGAAAATCCCCACTGATGTCAGGAGGAACAACAGCTACTTAAGAACCGTGAAGCTCTGAAGTCAAACTTCTGCACACACTACTTTGGAAACATGATCCCTCATTTCGGTTTCCTACTGTACAGCAAGGAAAAGGTTCTAGGTACAGAAACATTCTATGCTTTCCTAAACACTCTCCCTGCTTTTTACCTGAGTCAATGTGAGACCAGCTCACTGTGTTAAGATAATGCTAAGATAGTGTTAAGACCAAGATAATATGCTGGAATCAAAATAGATGCCTTATCATCCACGTTTTCAGACAGGTGAAAAGGGAATCATATTCAGATATACATAAAGGGAAATTTTGGCATCACTGTTTTCCCGTTAATTTCCCAAATTATGTCAGTGGCTGACAGTTGATAGGAGCAGTTAACATCAAGTCCTCTCTTTGCCTTAAAATGGAACTGCAGATGTGGCATTTGGCACTGTGACTTGTTCCAGATGTCTGTCACAGTGTTATATGTTAAGTCTCTGCAGGAAAAAGGTAATAATAAATCTAGTGTGGGAGCAGGGGTGTCAGATTGCAAAAGCTCACCTTCTGACAGGTGCTGCTCTGGGAATGCAACCACTGTTTTAGGCTGAGAAGCACCATGTCATCCACAAGTCTCATTAACATTGATGTAATGAAAGAAGACAAGTGCTACCCCAGAAGATCACTAGTGGATAGAGTTTCCAAGCTTGCGCCTATTTTGGTTTGGATCACAAGGACTTTGTAACGCTGAACTGTGTTACAGGTGGTTAAATTGAGTGAAGAGCTCTCTTCTCACCCATGATTATTACCTAATGATGGAATCTAAGTGAGTACATACATTCTTAACCTCAGTGGACTTTTGAGTAGGTCATGTCACTGATTTCCAGTTAAATTAATCTGATTAAATGAGAGCTGCATTTGGACCATGGAGTATTTGGGTGGCATGCATTCAGCTATTCAGTCCTCATTAGCTTTGGGGTTTATAACTACGAATATCAAAAGTGGCTATAGCCTTGGTCGGAAGTGAGCTAGCTCTTTAGGGACTTTTGACTTGTGACTCACACTCAGTGAATAAATAGCTTTTCAACAAGATTATTTCCTCCCTATAAACTGTTCGTAAGGCCTTTTTGCCTGTGGTTGACAGCAGAGACAGCAGATGGGAACACATACCCTCACTCCAAATATTTCAGGCGATAGTCTGGCATCCTAGTACAAGCTTGCCTCCTTTAGAAGGAAGATCTCAATCGTCATACGGTGAAATGAGTGTCTGGAAGTTGGGCACCACCCCACACAGAGGGATGGGAAAACTACCATCTCTATCACCTGTAGGGATTGTTTCAGTTTGTCTGTCCCACTGCAAAGATGTTCTTAAAATGCCCTTTATATGAGTAAATCCCATGCCTTTTTGGACTTTCCACAAGAGAACAGTTTTTAGTAGATGCTTTAATTGTTACAGGAAATGGGTTCCTAATTTTGCCAATTTACATTACCTGATATTCTATTCCTTATAATGCCTTTCTGAATGTCAAACTCTGGCAATCTTCATTGACTCTCAGCTGACATGTAGGTAATGCAAGTTACTTAAAGCACACCAAATATCCATTGAAACAGCAAGAAATATATGTCTCACACAAACTAAGCTTAAGTTTCCCAGTAGCCAGCCGTCACCCACAACCGTGTCTATCTATCAGGATCACAGGGTCACTATCTATGCGCCTGCTTCTTAAGTCATAATGGTAGCATATTTGTATGATGTTGTCACTTCTTTTTTTCTTTTGGCCCTTTCTTGCAGCTGCTGGTTAGTAGCGTTTTCCTCTCATTTTGTTCCATGCAACCTCTTTGCACTGAATCCCAGATGCATGTGAAATGGCCACAAAAGAACTATCTGGGTTAAATGAGTGCTAAACAGGTTTAAAATTAGTGCTTATTGTTTGGAAGCAGATGCAAGCTTCAAACAAATGCAAAACATCAATGCAAATGCAAAAAGGAGGGTAATTTGAAAATCAGATCCTAAGTACTTGATTCTATAGGTTGTTTTTTCTAGTAGTAATACCCAGAACAGTTCTGTTAATGTAATGGAAGCACACTGAATAACTACTCTACCAGCATTTGCGTTTGCAGAGTTCATGAATCAGCAAAATAACTCAGGTTTCCTGCTATTCTCATTTTAATGAACTGTCATGTCTGCAAAGCAACTCTTTTAGAAGATAGTAAACACTGCTACACATCTCTACATTACATTCTACAGAAATTATTATTATAGAGTTATTTTTGCTGTTTGTTTTTCTTTACCTTTTGCACTATTTTTTCTCGAGGCTAATCATATCCAGAATCACGGCCCTGAAGAGCTGCAGTGCTAAAGTCTAATGACTGTTGTGGTTTAACCCCAGCCGGCAACTATGCCCCACGCAGCCACTCTTTCATAGCCCCTCTCCCCCACGTTCCCCACAGTGGGGTGGGGGAGAGAATCAGAAAAGCAAAAGTGAGAAAACACATGGGTTAAGATAAAGACAGTTTAGTAGGTAAAGCAAAAGCCACTTGTGCAAGCAAAGCAGAATAAGGAATTCATTCACCACTTCCCATGGGCAGGCAGGTGTTCAGCCATCTCCAGGAAGACAGGGATCTCAAAGTAAAACCAAGCAGTATACTTGTGCCAGCACTTCCAACACTGTCAGGGAGGGGTTTTCTTGAGACATAAGCAAAGCAGCAGGTTCCCTGTGAGTCACATGAACAAAGTCATGGTCTAAAGTGAGAGAGGATAATCTCCCAAATTTTACGGCTGTAGCCTCATTTTTGCCCAGCCTATGGAGACTCAGAGGTAGTGGCAGAGTACCACTCTTGTGAGCTATTTTTGCAGTACATACAAGACACCAAGATGGAGTGAGGTCCCCAGCTTAAGTAGCAGACCCCCAAACTGTACTGCTGTGCCTTCTTTCATGCTTGCTTCAGCCTGTGCTGCTGCTGCTGGACCCTACCATGCAGCTGGTAGATGCTTCAAGAGCAGGGAAGGAGACAAGAGAAGCTGGACGTTGGCTATGGCACTGGTGGGTTTGGTTTAACGACGGCGTTTGGGGAGAAAAACAGTGGAAAAATACTGGAAGGAAACGGCCATTATTCTCCAAAGTACTCTTGACAGCAGCCTCTTGTGGCTTACAGTTTGCAGTAGGTGCTCACTGGGATTTGTTTTCATGGCAAGTCACATCCACTTCTCTGTATTATCCATGCCATGGCTCTTTTTGGTAACTCTAAGTTTACCTCTGTTGCCTGTGTATTTGAGCTCTTCCAAACTGGATAGAAATTATTATGTTTCATAGCACTTTAACTGCTTACCAGTTTATAAATATTACATTTTTGCACTCATCCTCTTATTCTGTATTGGTAAATATCAGAGGTGTGAATAAATAACTGGAAGCAAATAGAATAAATAAATAAGTGGAAGTAAAGGGAAGCAGACCATGCATTTCTTAAAAATATGTGTCTAGTACTTGAATAAAACAAACATATTTTCCAAGATGGTTTATGCTCACTTCAAAACCACAGAGGTTACAAGGACCTACATGCCATAAGAGCACTGCAGAGCAGACAGCTCTAGCTTGGTCATTTGAACTGCAAAGAGAATAAGGATTGTCAGATAGTGCTGGCAGTAGCACCCTGGGCTCAGGAATGAGCAAATGTCTTTTCCACAGCAGTTGGAATAATTAGCAGACACTTGGCCTTAGTGGACCTCTCTCAGCCTGTTCCTAGGAACCACCTCAGTTTTCCAGTACCTCCCTGGCATTTTTTGAAAGAGACACCAAAAATACCTTGGCACACCTCTCTATTTCACACCTAACCTGTGATCACTGCAGCTAGGCTTACAGTATATGTACATGCCAGGAGGCTACAGCTATGATACCTCCTTCCTTATTACTGTCTCCATTCTCAGTCTATTCCTCAGTCACTAGGCAGACCCAAGGCAATCAGGCACGTACATGTGTCTCCAGACACGCAGGCACTACCGTCATGCAGGTGAAGTGAAGGCAGACGCTGATCTTAAGCCTCTACCAAGGCCTGCAGGACAGTCCTGCAGACACCCAGATCATGACAGTGAGGAGCAGTGCTGCTACACCATCACTAAGAGGTATGGACCTAGGACTTCAATAATTAGCAGGTCTCACATTTACTTTGCAATCCGTGTAGTTGCACTGGAGGTATTTTTAGTACCCAACCACTGACTATTGGTCATAAATACTGATGTTGGCTTATGAAGTGGATCTAATCGTTTTATATAAAACAAAGTTTTTCCAGATTCGATTCTTCCTACACATACATAAGATTTTCGGTCACAAGGACTATATCTGCGCTTCATTTCTGTCTGAGTGTTGTAAAGCTCAGCACTGTCCAACAAGAAGCCAGCAGAATGATTCGCGAATTATTTTCCATCACCATATACCACTACAAAAGAAATTTCTATAATATAATTCAACCTGTTTGTTGTTCAAAAACAGCACCCTTCTGTTGTGGCTGAAACCATGAAATCTTGGATTTGTGCTCATCATTTATTGCAAGGGAAAAAATTATAGGCACACTTTTCAGCAGATACAAATCAATCTTGTTAAAGAGAGGGTAGGCCATAATACTTTAGAAGTTGCTTCAACAGATAGTAATGGAAACCACTTTTTAAATCAGTGATTCCTGAGAACCCACCAGAATGCACTGTTTATCCATGTGAACAAATTGGATTGATTCTAAAGAGGGGAGAATAGCTTTGAGCCATGACTTCCAAAGCATTCTTGCTGACAACAGCTTTCTAGCCTGTGTAACTTCTGCTTTTACCAAATCCAAGGTCCACAGAGAGGTTTCTCCACATTCTGACAACCTGCAGTGTGGAGTAATGAATATTCAGAAATATTGCTGTGTTTCTCTTTCTAAAAAGTGTACTTCAAACCCTCCCCTCTCAAGATCCTTTAATATACCCCAGAGAAATATTCCACAAAATACCTCTTCAGCCTGTACAAATGAGCCTCCACAAATACTGAAGATATCTTGTATATATTCTACATACACAGAAAGAGAAAGAGAGAAGCGCTTTCTACAGCTTATTTCTGTGCAGGATGAGAAACAAAAAAAAAAAAAAGGAATTTAAAAAATGCAGAACGTGCAATATTTACTGTTTAAGATACAATGAAATTATTTTAAAACTAAGCTTGCATCATAGTTTGAGACACAGAAGTCCTGGTAGGGACAAAATGTACACCCATATCTAGAGAAAATAGAAGGGGGGGGGAAACTGTTAATAAGTTCATAATTCAGTGTATTGCATGAATACAAATATATTTCTCATTATCATAGAATCATAGAATGAATCATAGAATGTTAGGGAATGGAAGGGACCTCGAAAGATCATCTAGTCCAATCCCCCTGCCGGAGCACGAACACCTAGATAAGGTTACACAGGTTACACCAAAAAATTACAATTATCAGATTTCCGTATATTGAGAAATACTTTCTCTTATACAAACACAGAGAACTCTTAGGTGTCTTCTAGTTTCCAGTGGTGGAGAAAGGCCCAGCAGGAACAAAGTTTGCAACTGACATTTTCTTACTTAAAATAATATGAGCTCGATATCTGTGCTGGGGGTAAGGGTAACAAACCAAATAACCAGATAACAGGATTTGGAGGGTGGGACAAGAGGAATAGGTAATGATAGAAAACACATGAGGCAACAAGGGAAATTCTGACAGAAGGCAAGGAAAATAATTGTCACGAAGGCAGTGGGTAGGTACTGGCAAAGGTGCCCACGTAGTCTGTGGAATCTCCACCCTTAGAAGTACTCAATACGCTACTGGACAAACACCTGAGCAACCATATCTAACTACTAAGTTGGCACTGCTTTGAACTCAGGACTAACCAGATGGTCCTCAGAAGTCATTACTGACCTGAATTGCTGTTATGATTCTCTGACATGCTAGGTGAAGGGGTTTCAGGTTCTTTTTTTTTTTCACGTGTGAAATAAATCCCTCCCCCATGACATAAACCAAAACAGTATTACTATATTTGTTTATGTTTCTGAGGTAGTCAAAACACACAAGAGACTCATGTATTCATCACACAAGCAGTATTTACTTCAGGAACGTTGCAGTCCGTAGCAGAGACAAAGGCAGGTGAGAAGTATTGGGAGAGGACTAGGTCATAGTATAATATTCAAGCAGGGAACATCACCCCAGATAATGAGACTACAGTATGACAGCAGGGTTATTATTTGCTCTGCTCACCCATGTGGACAGAATGGGACACAGAACCCAATGACAGCATATTTATTATGGCTCACCACATCTTAAAAAGTAAATACAGCTAAATTGGTTGGAATTATCTCTTTTAGGACCCAGACATACCACAAAACATTTGGTAAAAGTGAAGAAACATTAAAGATGCACAGGCATACATTGCGAGTGCTGCATGGTTTAGTATGATCGACAATTAGCATTGGGCTCAGTGGCACAGGACAATGAGATTGAAACTGGTATTTCTGCAGTATAATAATATAACCATTTAAGTGAATAATCATGCATTGAATTTCTTCATTTAGTTCACTTCAGTTTCAATCATGCATGATTTAATGTGTGAATTCTGATTCTGAAGGCACTGATTTAATTGAAAGCCTTGAGAGGACTTTGCTTGTTGCAAACACAAGTTTACAGGGTGTAGGCTGGATTCAAAATATTGATGCTCAAAACTGTTGCACATCACAGAAGCTCTACAACTATGTACACACACCAGAGAAGTCCCAAAGGTACCTTCGTCTCTGTGACAAAACGTATGTCTGTGCAGTCAAGCCATGAGTAGCACATAGCAGCTGGGCATCATGATTCTGTTTAAGCCCTGTTGGCCTTTCCAAAATAGACACCTGTCTCACTTACAAGGCCAAAACCCAAAAAAAAACCCCCAAAACCCCAAAATAAAATAAAATAAAATAAAATAAAATAAAAAAAAAAAAAATAAAATTATANCAAACTGGAACACACGAGGTTCCACTTAAACATGAGAAGAAACTTCTTCACAGTGAGGGTGACAGAGCACTGGAACAGGCTGCCAGGTTACACACTCCTGTGTAGCCTCATCTAGGTGTTCCTTCTCCGGTGGGGGGATTGAACTAGATGATCTTTCGAGGTCCTTTCCAATCCCTAACATTCTGTGATTCCGTGATTCTGTAAAATAGAATAAAATACACTAGTCTGGCAATGACACAAAAGAGATGAATGCTACCCCTCTCCCCTCCTGTTTGAAGACTTTTCTGTGTGAAAAGCCAGCTTCAGCTCTTTCCTATCTCTAAAAAAACAAGAGTACCTATGTTTCATCTCCTAAAAAAGTGACTGCTCTCTAAAAGGCAGGGTATTTTGGGAGCACCCCTCCATCTCTCCTTTCCTACTAAACATTTCAGTAATTTGGAAATTACTGAGATTTTTTGAGAGAAAGCCAGATAAAAACTCACTAGTTTAGTAATTTGAGCATTGATCCAGAAAGAGAGATGTCGAATCCATGTAATCCTTTAGTGTGCTGAAGTTTCATACGTGAAGTGGAAAGGTCTCATCAGAAGAGGATGGGACATGACAATCTTGAACTCAGTGCCTGGATCCTGCCATAATCAGAAGGGGTTTGAGCTCCAGTAGACAGAAGAAAACGGAGTGATCTTCTCTCTTACTTTCCCGAACTATTTGGTAATCGGTTGGTCGTGGCCATTAAGTTGGTTATTATTTGTAAGGGAGGAGGTGAAAGGAGAAGGATGGGAAAGGTGAAGTTGTTGGAGACACTTGATTTCAGGAGCAAATTCACAGCACTTCTTTGCAGCCCAACTTCGAGCTTTCTTGAGAACCGCAGGCTTTTTAAGCAGCTCTTTCTCCTCAGCTTTTTTTTTTTGTTTTCTAGCTTAGATGGCTTCTTGCCCATTTCATCTGCTTCTGCTATAAGGTATGGCCATGCCAGCTTCTGGCTAAAAGAGGTACACAGTTCAGTATCCTCTGAAAAAGGACACCAAATGAAAGCAAATGTGCTGAGGGAACAAAAATGTGTGTTGCCAAGTGGAGAGTTGTGGATGATTCTCCATTCTCCTACTGAACACAGTTTTTATTGAAAATTTCTGAGCAGACAAGGCCCTGCTGCAGGTCTGTGTAAGACCCTTTCACTCTCCCCCACACTGCTGCAGCAGCCTGGATACCTTGGGGAACAGCACTGGGCTGAAGGGCACCTCAGCAGTCAACACACACCCTTGCCTTTTCACAGATTTTAGCACGCAACTGTAGGCGAGAACTCACATGCTCTGTGAGTAGAAATATTTTCGCTAAGCAGTGCTTCTCCTCATTAGTGAAGGTGAAAAGACACACCAGAAGAATAATTCTGAGAATACTAAACACACGCAGTTAAACTGGGAAGTCTAGCCTATGTGTATCTCTGAACATGGGCAGACAGTGCAAACAAATTTATTTTTAAACGTTCTGATATCACAGAATAAGAAAAAAGAAGAGACAGGGTTTGGCATGAAAAGTATTTTCATAAATAATGATGCTAGTGCATTTATCGAAATGTCTTCACATGTTTCAGATGTTTCAGATCATCCAGGCAATATTAATCACTATAAGACCTCCAAATCACTAGATATGCTATCTTTGACTTATTTGTTCACAGCGAATAGAAGAACATTGGAATGCTTTCAAAGACCTAAACAGTCCATTTTCTCTACTTCAGTCGCTACTCAGAGGCTCTTCACTTAAATATAGGAAACTAATGAAAACTGCAAAGCAGGAGGGATTGCTACTTAAATAACCATACACTAGTGTTTGCGCATACTGTTCCTGCTGCTGCAGTTTTGGACAAGATTGGACTATCTGCTTGGGCAGAACATTAACTAACACTGACCTAGAGCTAAACTCACACAAACTTTGCTTAGATTGAAAACTGAGATTACAATATTAAAAGAAAAAAAATCTACACTTATTTACATTTAATTCTGACATAATTTCCTGCTGTATGGTAAGAGTGAGTAGACACATAGTATCAGCATGGTAGCCACTTAAGCATATTACAATTGATTAACAAGAACCAGAGGTAACTAAACAGAAAAGGAACTAAAAAGGAAAGTTTATTAAAAAAAAAAAAAGCCAACACATTTAGATGGTAAGCTTCAAGATTGTATCAGGGACCTGCCCTTTGGAGAATGAAATTCAAACCCAGTTGAAGCCAATAGCACAATTTACAAGAGGTAAAAGAAGACAGTAATTAGGAAAGCTGAGAGGGAGTTCAAGGAGTGGATATGCAACAACACAAAATAATGCAGTATGTAAAGGCCTGTGGAGCAGGATGGTTTTGAGACAATCAGTGGTTCTATTGGGCTCTCAGGGAGTGAAAGAAGCAATAATTGGGGCTGAGGACACCACGTCTGATAAATGCTCTTTTTTCTTCAAGCTTGTCAGAGAAAGTATCTGTTCTCCTCATTATATTGTTCATCTTCTAAACGCAACACCTGTCATGGGCCATTCCAAGACAGACTTGCAGGCATCATGGGCCACCAGGACTGTGGTTAGACTAGTAAGAAAATGTCTCTGTTCTTTTGATAAATCAAGAGGAAGCTCTATTTTTGTACTGTCTGATTGACTGACACTAGGATGAGCTTTCAGCCCATGAGAGAGACATGTCATGAGATTTTTTTGAGACAAAAGCAGTTCAGAAAAGTATGTAGACTGAAGGACGCCTACTCAGTATCAGACTCATCTGCTGAACCACCTCGTGGCTGATCAGGGATTTTAGCAATTCAGAATCTGGCACGTCCATTTCAGATTAGACTATACAACCCCCTGCTGTTCCCTGTGTTTCCAGTTTAATTCACTCTAATGTGAATTTAAAGAGGAGAGGAAAAACAAAACAAAACAGAACAAACAAAACAAAAAAAACCAAAACACACTAAGCCTCCATTTCTTATTGAATAAACAAACCTTGTTTACTCTTTGCATGGGTGAGTTTGGTGTGAGGATGAGCTGGGCGCAAGTGCTCTGGGCCCTTGGCATCAGTGGGAGAGGAGGGTGCTGAGTTCCTCCCAGGGGGTCTGAGCCCACTGCAGAGGCAGCTCCCACCACAGCATACCAAATGCTGAATAAAAGCATTTTTATTTTGTTAGCATGCGCCCCTGGAGAAGTCTCCTTCTTCTTGTTTTGCAAGGAGGTGATGGTTGCAGGTATATTATTTCTCTGTCAGACAGAGGGAAGAAGCATTCAGTGCTCGGTGTTGTTTTCAGTGTGTCATCTCATTCATGCCATCGGAGTGTCTGCTTGCTCTTGTGGGGCTGGTCATTTGGGAATCCTTTCAAAGGTGACTCTGGCAGCAGGGTCTCTCCTTTAGTTCAAGTATTTCACATCTCCCACTTCTTCACTAAACAAAGGGCCTCTGCTTGCTTCATCAGTGAAGATGACAAAACAGGTGTGTGTCCATGGTGGGAACCGTTTCCTTTGACTGGCAATGTATACAAATCTGATGCCCTACTGTTGTCACCAGAAATTATGTTTTATCATTTTAAGATGTTGGAAAAATTTTAAGAGTTGCATAATCTTTCTATATTCCTCATTTCAGTGAAATGTCCTGAAATTTCCAATATTTAAACAAAATTAATTACAGAGCAAGATTGTGTGAAGTAAATTGATGCAGATGTGCATCTGATTGTGTTACAGAAATAAACATTAGTGGAAGTCTGTATTATGTAAAAAAATAAATTCACTCTCTAGTCTGAACAACTCAAGCACCCTACAAGAGTCTTCAGCAGTGACAGTGACAGTAAGGTTTGTTTTTTATCTTCCTACTGTCAAAATCTCCAGTTATGTGCAGAAATATGTTTCTTATGTCTTCTTCACCATTGGTTCTGCTTCTGTTTACTCTGTGTTGATAGTTCAGAGCTTTTGAAGTTATGGGCATCCTTGTTTCCTCACATTAACTGACAGCTTCATGAAGCAGCCTATGAATTGCCACTGGGAGTAAATAATATCAAATGCCCCCACGTCTCATTCTGATTCTGATGGAAACAAGCTCCTAGTTCTTGGTTTCTCAGTTGTCAGCTTGGCAACAGTACTTACCAAGACATCTGGCAATTCCTTCCTTTCCCAGAATTTCTCGTGGGCACTGGTTTCTGGGGATACCTGATTTCCTACATGATGCCTCAGGAAGGTCTTTACTTTTAGAAGTGCAGTTTTGAGTTGAAAATCAGTGCTTTTTTTGCTGTGTGTTGCTGAAATTGCCAGAGGAAGACCAGATAAAGTAGGGAGCACAGCCTAAAAACTGGACTCAAAAAACTCCATTTGTTACAGAAAGAAGTCTGAACTTCCATTCTAGTAAGCAAGTAAATCAATAAAAAATAAAAATAATGTTGACAAGGTTATAAATAGACTTCAAAGTAAACACTCCATTAAGAAGAATGGTACAGTTTGCACTCCTCTTAGAACTATTGATTCAGTCTGGATGCCTGTAGATTCATGAAAATAGCACTACAGCATCCACATTTTAGAAGATTTTCTTTCTACTGAGGTGTACTATCTTCCAAAACAAAACAAAATTTAAAAATGGTACAAGGCAATCGTCACAAGCTGCTGCACATATTTTCAGCTTTATGTTATTGAATAGTGATGGTTTTTTTTTTTCCCAGTAACAAGATTCTGCTGCTTAAGTAATGGTAACAGAACAGGGAAAAAAAAAAAAAATCAACCTAAAAAAAAGTGGTCATATTTAACAGTACAGTTTTACTCTATAAGAGGCCACCTTGTGAGTAGTATAGAGAACATTCTGCTTATGACAGGTATTTATACCTTGATTTTTATGCATATAACCCCTCCTTATTCATATCACCTGTGGAATAACAGGATCCATTGATTATGAGAGATGTTCCTTAATAGGAAATTGTGTTTTTTAACAAAAGATAGGATCTTGTGTCTCAGAAATTCATAATAAGTTTTGGGTTGGTTTGGTTTGCTTTTTTATTTATTTAGTATTAAATGTGATATAACTATATACTGGAAACAGAGTTTTCGATGACCCACTTTTTATTCATCAGTTAGACAAATGTTTCATATGCAACCATTATCACTGTGGACCTAAAGCCAGGTAAAATGAATACAGCTCTTGCATTCTGTCACTGCCCACATGAATGCCCTCCAATTACAAGTTCCTTTTTGGTCACCCACGCTACCACCAACAAAAAATATCACTGATAGGTTATAGACAGTAATTTCCAAAATCACAAGTTTTCTCACAGAGCACAAACTTCAGGGGCTTGTGGAAACTCCTTCTCTATTTTCTAAGGAACAGATGTTCCTTTTTATCATCACAGTTGTTAATGGGGAGAAGTTCTGAAGTGACATTATTGAGTCAATTATTTCTATTGGTGCTAGATCATCTCCCGTTATCATTTGGTCACATTGGCGTATTGTTTATCATCTAGATTGCATACAGATATACAGGGAGTGTCTTCAAAGGACCACAATGTCTTTTTTTGACTTTGAAGAAATTAGAGATTGTAAGCAAGATATGGCTGATGCCAATTTTTTATATAACAAAATTCAGCCAGAGATCCCTTGAACTGAACAACAATTACAAGAGATTATAACAAAATGAAAGCATGAGAAGCCACCATCTGAGATCTCCTGGTGATTGCTTAGGTTGCAGACCATGATGTGAAGATCCATCTTTCACACAGAACTAAATAAACTTAAACAAGCACTGGAACATTTTGTAACGTTTCGATATTTTGTAATGTCCTCAAATGGTTTCCAGAAGCACACAGTTCTCGGGTTTCTCCACCTGGATCTAACTGTCTTCCTGTGAAATGTGTCCATCCCAAGTTTATTCTTGCTACCTCTTCTATGATTTTGTATATAGTGCTGTTTCCTCCTAGAATGAGTATAAACCTGGCCTAGTATTATCAGTGTTCTCACGTGATCCACATGGCTTGACTAAAAGGTTGGTAATTTCTTGGTGACCTGTGCTTTTCTTTGTAATTGTCAGTATTATTCTTCTATATGTGATTGGTTCAATGGGTCTTACTCAAAAAGAAGTAAGCACTTCATGCAGAAAGCTAGTTTCAGGTTCAAGGACGTATTGAATACAACATGGTCTTAGGCAGGGATGAGAGCGCCCTGCCAATGGATTGGAAGGAACACAAGACCACTCCCTTCTGCTGCAAGATAGATAGGTTTGAGCTAATTGCTAAACCACTGGTTTAGATTTCTACTGGTAGTCATCCACCTTTCATAGGAATACTGTTGTATCTTGAGCAGTGATCAAAATTTGTGGGCTGTCAGCATTCTCTCTGCTAATTCACGGAACATGTGAGCCACACTCGTAGTATGTTTGTGGTTGGAGTTGTGCTGTTACCACCTGTTTCAACTCAACAATTAATTGTCTTCAAATGTTGTATCTTGATGTCCCTTCTGTGCTACAATTTTTCGTGGAAAAATATCTATCTTTCAATACCAAGGAATCCTTCTCTTCTTTATAAATTCCACTGCAAATTTTGGTTTAAAGCCAATAATGTTTGGGTTTNGTTCCAGTGCTCCAGTACCCTTCTGGGTGAAGAACCTTTTCCTAACGTCCAACCTAAACCTCCCCTGGCACATCTTCCTGACATTCCCTCGGGTTCTGTCGTTGGTCACTGAAGAGATCAGCGCCTGCCCCTTCTCCTCCCCTTGTGAGGGGCTGTAGCTGCCATGAGGTCTCCCCTCAGTCTCCTCCAGGCTGAACAAACCAAGTGACTTCAGCTGCTCCTCATACGGCTTCCTCTCCAAAATCTTCACCAACTTCGTAGCCCACTTCTGGATACTCTCCAGTAGCTTAATATGTTTTGAGGCAGGTTAGGACATAAATTAAGAAACAGAATTTATAGTTAGCGTATTTTAAACAGGTCGTTCACTTTATATTCCCTAATTTTTGGTAAGTGTGTGGATTCAGCCAAACAAAAATTCATTGTCATGTATCTCTTTCATCTGAGTCTTATGAGGAGTGGTTGAAGGAACTGGGGCTGTTTAGTCTGGAAAAAAGGAGGCTGAGGGGAGACATCACTCCCTGCAACCACCTTAAAGGAGGTTGCAGCATGGAGGGGGTTGGTCTCTTCTCTCAAGTAACAAGTGATAGGATGAGAGGAAATGGCCTCAAGTTGCAGCAGGGGAGGTTTAGATTGGATATTAGGAAAAAAATTATTCCCGGAAAGGGTTGTCAAGCATCGGAACAGGCTGCTCAGGGAAGTAGTTGAGTCACAAAACCTGGAGGTGGTTAAAAAATGTGTAGATTAGGTTCTTAGGGATCTGGTTTAAAGCTAGAGTTAGGCTATGGTAGGACTCAATGACCCTGAGAGTCTCTTCCAACCAAAATGATTCTATGATTCCATGATCTAGAATTAAAACAGAAGAAAGGAATGGTCTTGTCTACTTACATGGGCTGTCTCACTGGCAATATACTGGAGGAAATTCCAGTAGTATTTATTGGACTACACACTATACCACTTCTCAACATTTGTGCAGAATCCTATAGTCCCTCTGCCACGTCATCCGTGAGACCCAACTGTATGAACCCTATGGTTTTCCTTATCGATTCCATTGAGTTCTTGTAGCTCAGGTGAGCAATATATCACTATTATCATAAGGCAAATACTTTCCTATGTAAAAATAACACTGATATGGTAAAAATTAAATCAGGAATACAGTATAATATTGAACATACTCAATAAAAGGAGACATGGTCCAACAGAGAGTTTGCCTTTTTAATCTGTGATCTGAATCTGTGCCCTTGTGGCCAAGAAGGCCAGTGGTATCCTGGGGTGCATTAGGAAGAGTGTGACCAGCAGGTCAAGGGAGGTTCTCCTCCCCTTCTACTCTGCCATGGTGACACCCCATCTGGGGTACTGTGTCCAGTTCTGGGCTCCCCAGTTCAAGAAAGACAAAAAACTACTGGAGAGCATCCAGCAGAGAGCTACAAAGATGATTAGAGGCCTGAAGCATCTTTCTTACATGAAAGTCTGAGAGAGCTGGATCTGTACAGCCTGAAGAACAGAAGGCTGAGAAGGGATCTTATTTATGCTTATAAATATCTCAAGAGTAAGTGTCAGGAGGAAGAGACTCTTTTCCAGTGGTGCCCAACAACAGGATGAGAGGCAACGGGCACAGACTGAAACATAGGAGGTTCCATCTGAATATGAGGAGAAATTCCTTTACTCTGAGGGTGCCAGAGCACTGGAACAGGCTGCCCAGAGAGGCTGTGGAGTCTCCTCCTCTGAAGACATTCAAAACCCACCTGGACACGTTCCTGTGTGATCTGCTGTGGGTGAACCTGCTTTAGCAGGTGGGTTGGACTGGATGATCTCCAGAAGTCCCTTCCCCAACCATTCTGTGATTCTGTGAATCACCATTTCTGTTCTAAAAAGTTCTCTTTAAAAACTTACACTCCTGACTTTACAAAACAGAGCAGTTTCTGCCCATCTGCCTGGTAAAGGCAGTTAGAGGGCACTGCCAGGGCAACTGAATCCTTGGCATGAAGCTCTCTGAGACTGAGAAATTTCCATGGCCTAATGGAAGCTGTGGCAGATCTTCCTGGTGGAAGAATAAGGAAGAACTTCATAAGGATTCCTCATGAAGATGTCCTTCCCCTAGGAACTCTGCTCACTGTTTGCTCAACTTCCGGTTATTTTTTAAAATGTGCTTATAAGGAGGTCATCACAGGGATCATGTAGATGTGAACACTGTGTTCTGCTAATGGAACTTCAAGGATGTTGTTTTGCATCTTGCCTAGGAGGCCAAATACATCAACTTTATAATATACTCAATCTGTAAAAGCATTTGTCCTTAAAACTCTATTCTCCTCACAAAGACAAGTCTCCTGTTAATGGAATCAATTAGTAGAGTTCAATATACCAGAAAATGAGAGCAAAGCAAGCCAAACAAAATCCTCTTTTGCTTTAGATTTATTTTTTTTTCGGTGAAACCTGTTGACTCTCGCCTTTCAGACCCATCCCCCTTTACTTGCTGCTTGTTTCACTGCCATTATGTCTAAATTAATGATGTGTTTGGCAGTCAGACAACTGATCCAATTGGCTGCAGTGTCACAGTTTGAAAATGCTCATCAGTCCTGCAGCCTACTCATTTTTTTCTGATTGACATTGACACAACCATGTTCCTGCTCTCCCCATACAAACAACAGCATTTATATTAATTTGGTGAGTATACAGTCATGCTCATTGAGCATGGGGAGCTCCATTGCAAAGGCATAGGGAGGGAATCGTTTCTGGATGAGCAGTGACTCTGCAGCTGACTCTGGGAGCCCAGCCTGGTGTTGCACAATCCATTCCAAAACAAGGCAGGATGCATTTTTAGAGGTGGAGCTCTCTTAACTGTGCAAGCTAGCAGAGCTGTATTTCTAAGTACTTGGCTGCAGCAAGAAGGCAGAAAAAACAAAACTATTCATATCTAAATCTCTCTGGCACTGATTCAACAGAAGGATTTGCATTCCTTGCAGTGCTAAAATTGACATCCCTCTCTTCCACCATCCAGATTATCAATGACAGTATCAGATAGTACAATAACAAGGACAGACTCCTGTGAAAGTTCATACAATTTAGCCTTCCATTTTGACAGTGAAACATCACTAAGTACTCCCTAAGTACAGTTTTCAGGCTCATTTTTCACATACCCTTTTTTTCGCCTATGCAATTTTTTCCTTTGCTTGCTTGTGTAAATGTCACATGAGACAGTGTCAGACAATTTACTGAGATCAAGAAAATAACTGTTGTTTCTCCTCACTGAGCAAGGTCTGTTACCCGCTTTGATAAAGAAATTATAATTGTTTCCTGTTGTTTGTTCTTGGCAAATCAATGGTGATTGTTCCTCATCTCCTTACTTTTCAGATACTTAGAAATATTTTATTTGATTGCTCATTTCTTTTTAGAAATTGAAGTTAGTCAGGTGGTCTATAACTTCTCAGCATTATTTATTTTAAAGATAGAAACTATGGCTGTCCAGAGAGAATTTCCTGGCAGTTCATTCACACTTCCAAAGTTCTCAAAGATAACTGTGAACATCCATAAGATTTCATGAGTCAGTTCTGTAAACACCTTTGGAGGAAATTCGTCGGGCTTAGCTGATTTAAAATCTCTCATTTATATTCCTTCTCTTTAAGAGGCTGAGATCTTGCTTACCCTTTTGCTGCTAGAATTAGTTGTACTACTTGCCATCTTAAAACTGACCTCTTTAGTGAAGGGCAAGGTAGGAAAACTTATTTCAGTGCATTTTCCTAGAAGGAATCTCTAATATCTCAATGCTGATGGCACTAGACTGAAAAGCATTTTCCCTCAGGTCAAGTGGAAAAATCTTGGGAAATGAACTCATGAACATTTTCCCCTTTCCATTCTTTATCCTTAATTCTGCAGTGATTTTTTTCTTGAACTTTCAGTATGGCTACACATTTGCAGCAGTAATTTCGAGAATATTGAATTCTAATTAGTCTCACCATCTCACTTTGGCTTGTAGGAAAAAGATTATTTTTTTTTCCCAGCCAAGAACAACTTAACAATTAAAGCACTTACAGTACAACTCTTCTCTATATATCAATAGGATGATGTCCCATCAGTTGGTTTAAGCACAGAAGAGTACTATCCTCTGAACCAGTAAGTCCAAAGGTACTCAATAACACTACAATGATGTAGCAGATTAAAGACAATGAGCACCTTTCTCTGAAGCATCTACTATTAGTTTCTTTTAGATGTATAATTGACTGGGTCCCTCCAACATACCAATTCCTTCTACATTGTTAGCAACAACATCCCATCAAATATTCTTTGCTTTGGGACTGTTGCTACACTAACCATGTCACAGCAAGAGTGAAAAGTTCCCTGACAACTTGTTCATAAGACAAGGAAAAGGCTGAGAATAGCAAATGAGACCACCCATGCTTCATACTCAAGTTTGAGAGCTGTGCAACAAAGCTTACTTTCTTACTTTAAACATTTCATTGCCACTCAGTTTTGCTATGCAAATCAGAGCTTATAGAGGACAAGCAGAAACTAATATGAGAGTGAAATGTATTGGTTTTAAGACAATCTTTACTACTTTACATGCCTAATCATTTAGAATGTATGTCAAATTTAGAATTATACATGTGAGCCAAAGGTAGTCTGAGTTAAATGTCTGAAAGGTTTTCTTGTTGCAAAGGAAGTCATCAGCCTTCTTGATTCACATAAAAGGTGTATGCTTTACAGGCCTCTGGGAGAAATATTTTAGCCTCCTATTAAAAAAAAAGAAAAATATTTTGTGCACTTCAGGCTTTGTCAACACCTATATCTAATTTTTACATGGCTAATCACACTTTTCAAAATAGGCATATTTTCATTGAAGTAGGTTTTCCAACTGCTGAGAAGTGCAAAAAATCCAGCAGCTATTGGTAAATGCTACACGAAAAGCACAACAGCAAAACACATCCGTGTGGAAGGAAGTAGGATGCAGAGCAAAATGAAAATATAGAGTCCTTTGAAAATCAAAAGACAAGTAGGAAAAGCAATACATGACTGAAGGTATTGCAGAGCGGCTTTTGTGTCTACTGTAACAAGGACTTACACTAACCTACCTAGCAGACCATCGCAATTGATTAGGAACACCACAGCTATGGAGGCAGTAACCTCTAGCAGTGGGATGGTAATGAAAAGTAAGGGGCTCTTTCAACCACTCCAGGAAGATACAGCACCTCCATCTATACCCATAAGATGTTTACAATGAGACAATCTAAGCATGGAGGATGAAAGAAGTGCTAAAGTGCAAAATTAATTAATACCAATAAGGACATGCATTTGAAATCAGGGGAAGATAAAAGAAAATATACATTCATCATTTAATAGGGAAGAGAGCAAATAACAGACACAAAGAAAGATGAATCTTCCAATGTTTATTTTGTTTCAGCCTTCGCAAAAAAAACAAATAACAAACAAAAAAAAAAACCCAAACAAACCTCAAACAAACAAACCAAACCAAAAACAAAACGAACAAACAAACAAAACAAAACAAAACAAAACAAACCCCAAACAATCAGGGAGCAAATGTTACTGCAATTAATTTAATAGATGACAGTATGGAGGCCAGAACAGAGAAGGAGTGGGTTCAGTAATACTTAATTAATTCAAATGCATTTAAGTTAATGGTTCCTGGTGAAATTCACCACTGAGCACTTAAAGAATCACCCAAAGCAATCCCTGGTGCACTAGAACTACCTTTGAGAGCTTCAGGAGTGTCCAGAAGGATTCACAAAACTGCAGAGGAGTCATCATAGTACCTATCATTAAAAGGGGGGAATAGGAACACAGACTAATTCAGTATCAGAAGCAACATTAGACAAAGAATTAAATAATCAATGTATAAGCATCTTTAGGATATTAAGGTGATTGAAACTGCCAACATAGATTTCTCCAGAGTAAATAACGTCAAATCAATCTACTCTCTTTTTGCAGAAAGACACCAGCTCTAGTGATTGAAAAAGACACAGTTATACCTGCGATATGCCTATATTTTGGTGAGGTTTTTTGAGTTTGTTTTGTATATCTTGGTATATACGAATCACAGAAACGTGGTCTAGAAAATCACCATAAAATAGATGCAAAACTGACTGTAAGTGCATTTAACCACAAATGCCCCAAATGCATTATCAGCATGGGAACGATTCAAGAAGGATTGTGCACTGAATTGTCCTAGACCCAATTTGATTCAATGTGTTCATGAATGACTTGGGTGACAGAACACAAATACACTTAAGACATTTGTGGTGACATAATGTTAAGCACACAAGGGAAGACAATATCAGAAATCTAATTGATCTTGATACATCGGACGTCAAACTTGAAATTCAATGAAGACAAATGCAGAGCACTACATTGAAAGAGACATCAGATACACAATTACAAAATGAAAAAGTGAAGAGGCAGCAATCCATCAGAAAGGGACCTGCTGCTACAGCAGTTTGCTGAGTGAATATGATCAGAAGTTGTGACACTCCTGGGGAAAAAAATCAAGGCAAATCTAATTCTGGATGAAACTCAGAGGAGTGTCACAGGTAAGAAACACGGCGCACTGATTCTGCTCAGTTCCAGTCAGTCAGGCACCCACTGCACCACGACGTCCCATTTACTCAACACACAGAAACAGACGAAGCACTTAGAAACAGGATAAAAGGCTGAAGGAAAAAAACAAGTTAAGGAGATGCAGCAGCCCTTTAAGATGTCAAGGCAGAGAGAGCTCTGTGACGGGTAAACAGAGGCAGCTGAAGGTCTGTGGGTCACTCACAGTGCTATGCCCGAGCTCTAGACTAAAGCCAGGCTGCCAAGAAAAGGGCTTGGATGGGTAGAGTTTGGGCTATTCTAGCGAGGAAGAGGAGATCCCAGAAGCCGAAGTCACTGTCCAGGGTTGGGACAGGAGCAACAAGGTCTGTTTTCTACATCTTTCCTCTTGCAAGTACAGTATAGATTCAGTCTTTCTCCTTAAAAGTTGACTGTAGAGTTTCAGTCTTGCCTACTCCATTGAGACACTTTCAGCTGCACTGTAGAACGCATGGATAGACAGCACGGGAGTCAGTTCTTGATGTCCAGCCAGGGAAGGATAACAAGAATTTAATAGCTTTACAGCAGAACAGGTTTAGCATAGGTATTAGGCAAAAAGTCCTAAAGAGAAGCAATGGAAGTCATTGCCCAGAACATTACAAAATCTCCTTCACTGGAGGGATGAAGATCTGTTGGGGAAAATACATATTAGCATGTATAAGCAGGTGTGTTTGTTGCCTCTCTGGGAAGGAAGGCGAAAAAGCAACCACCTGAGGGCCCTTTCTATCTTCACATTTCTATTTAATAACATTTCGATACATCTCCATGTTTTACGCAGAAAAACTGTGAAAGCACGACACTGCACTCTAGGCTGATGTGAATTTCTAAGCCCTTCTTCAAAGCCCTGGGGCAAATGACTGGTAGGATAAGGTTCAGTGCCATTTTTAGCCAGGATTAAATGGTGTGTGACATCAGCCCATAGAAATTGTTTCTGGCTTCACATTCTGGCATCAGTGAGCAAGTGCTAAGTCATACATCTGTTTGGGAATGCAATCACATTATTATCTCCTGACAGAGAACGTAATCAACTAATTTCGGCCCTGGTATAAATGGATAACCATTTATTATAAATGGATAACTATTCTCAGTTACCCTCTGAAGAAGCCTCCTTGTCTCCATTACTGCTGTATAGGTAAATTAAACTCCTCAATTTATGTGCTCCAAATTAGTTAAAATAATTTAAAGTAGATGGAGTTAACTGCTTGGAAGTTATTTCTCAATAACTAAGCTATTAGTAATCATTCCTAGGGCTCTTTATAATCAATGCTGGATTGTTTCTCAGTGAATATGCACATCTCCTTGCTATTACTTCAGTGGAGTAATGCTGAGATAAACCAACTGAGGATTTGGCCCACAATATCTCAAGAGTACTTCCTTTTAATTTAGTAATAATTACACCCTAAGCTAATATACTAGAAGGTCTTTGGCCTTTCAGTTAATGAAATAATACCAACATGGCCCTCAGTATCAATTTATTCAGCAAAGAGGAAAATTATTACTTCACAAACAGGAAGTAACCTCAATTTATTATAATAAACTTCGTTGTGTGTATAAAGAGAGAAAAAAAAAGACAGAGGAGATGAACAAGTCAGAAGATAATTTTTAATATGATTTTCTAAGGTTCTTATCTCCCTAGTACCTGATAACCCAAAACAAAAGTCTAAACCATGGGCGTGAACATGCACACACACACACACACACACACACACAGACAAACAAATTAAATTAATCCCAATTTCATCACCTACTACAGGCCTCAGAGAATTATTACAAATTCTACAAAGGGATGAGGAATAATATATGTTCTGCCATCCACGGGAAGAATTACATCTCAGACTAGACTAATAATAACCTGGGAATGTGTGTCTTCCACCCTCTCCATGAACTAGAAGGGAGACTGAACATGTGGTCTCAGAACAAGAACCTAAACAAAGAGGTGATGGCAGCTTCTCTCTTCTAACCTTCTCAAAGAAAAGTTTTTTCATCTCCCTCTCCCATACCCCACTTTTGTGGAGGAAAACTGCCAGGAAGAGCAAGCAGAGAAAAATAATATAATCCTTATTGCTCATTTTCTTACACTCAGCTAATTCTGTTGACTGCCACACAATTATATCCACACGGAGTTACACAGAGATAAAATCAGGTAGTGCTTAAACCGAAGAAAAGTGCTAGAGTCTAGTACATTAAACATTGTATCCAAAAGCAGAGACTGGGGATGAATTTTTAACTTTTTGGTCAAGTAAGGCATGTACCTAGTGTAGTAAGTTTTATGCGTATCACTAAGATAATTATTTTTAATTCACATCTGTTCGTACCTGAGTGGTTTACTATAGGTTTTCAAAGTACAACTGTAGGAGAAGAATTTTGCCCAAAGTATTCTGCAAAACATATCACGTTAGAATTCAAGACAGATGCTTCATTGTGTAACTTGCTTCTCCAAAAATCAATGTTTTTCTGCACCAGTTGTATCTAAGCAGATGCCTTAAGATAGAGTTTATAAATGCATATGCAGACACAGGTATTAATTTTAAATAATGACGTAAACCTGTCCATTATATAAATATTGTTTCACTATGTTTACCGTGCATATCATGAGGTGGCAATATCTCTAATCATACAGCCTTTATTAATTTTAGCTTAGTGCAGTCTTTCCAATGAGAAAACATGGCATAATTCACTTCATGTTTTCTTTATCTAATAAAAATTTAAGAAGAACACGAATGGTTCTTGGAAATCAATATGTGAGGAATATTCTGAAGAAAATAGACTAGATTTCATTATAAACTGCGTATTGTCTTCTTGATGTATCCAGTGACAGAGATTTCCTGGAATGAAGTCAAGAGAACAATTTTCCCCACTCTAAAATGGTCCAAAAGTGCTTAGTCTGTGACCTTTGAGGAAGGTTTTTGGCTTAAGTGCAGATTAAAAAAATTTTTGCTAAAACTGCAAGCATACAACGTATAGTGTTTTGCAAATCAAATGATAGCCAGCAAGAATTCCATATTAATTTTTAAAAAATTGAATCTATGTCTCTCTTTAAATCTTTTAGTGCTCTGGCAAGGGTCCAAATAATAATGAGTAGGTGTCCTAAGAAATGCTGTACTTAGTCCTGCTGATGTTGCAGTAGCATACACATTTTGCTGAAGTTTGTGTTGCATTGGCAAATTAAATATTGAGGAAATCATAAAACATGATCCTTTTGATCATCTCTTCATCAAGCTTACCATCATGTTTGCAGATCCAAAAGTGATAACATAAAAACTTCCCAGCTTGGCTTGTTGTGAAGGTTTTTGCATCCTTGCAGAACCTGCTGGTGGAATGCACTTGGAAAGGAAGGGAGTCACTGCCAAATCTGAATTCTTGGCAGACACCTAGTGTCCTGGAAGCACCAGCTACACATGCAATGGAGACTTATTCCTCTATGGTGAAATAAGGTCCTTTATCTGGATGCTCAAAGAATATGGTCGTAGTACAACTCTACGAACTCTTCTTAACCGATCACACAAATTGTAAAGCTACAGAGTCACGCTAGGTTGTTTTATTGCTGTGCGTTACTTTTCTCCGGGGCAGTAAACTTTGCGTTCTTTTCTACACAGTGGTCACGTGAACACTGCACACTTTCTCCTCCCTGCCTTCCCTCCATCCACCTCAGCAATACGTACTGAGGGCACTTTTACATAAAAAGTCACCGGGGAGAGACAGAAGCCTCTCAGACTGTTGCAGTATCTACCAGGAGGCTCTACATGGGACAGAAGAACCTGGCTCCACTCTAAAAACAGTGACCTGAGCTCCCAACAGTGTACAATTCAGACACAATCTCCAAGCTGGTTTGTCTTGACTTCTTGCAGATGATGCTGACTTTCCAAACCACCTCAATGCTCTGTACTGCAGTTTGGAAACTGATTTGGAAAGTATGCAATCTCAAACACTGCACTAGCTTACCCTGTGACTTGGTTCTTCTGTTGTTAAAGATCAAAATGCTTCTGCAAATCATGGGGACACTTGAACTGCTGTGGAAAATGCCATAGAACTTTATAATAGAAGATATTAGACACACCAAATACAGGGTTTGCCAACAGTCCCTTCTTTTTACTTTATACATCAAACTTGAATATGTTGTTCCCAAAGGTCCAATGCTTTTTTTGTGCTGCTGTACTTCAGAGGTAGCTTGCAGAATATTCTAGAAGTAACAGAATGAAACTGGTGTGAATGGTTAGGGATTTGACCATTCATGTGTGAATTTCAAGTTTTAGACTCTCAGCCTCAAATAATCTAGAAAATATTGTGAAAATATTGTGCCATTGCTCCAGAATCACTCAGCAGTCAGTTTCTCAGGAAAACAAAAAACACACACACGAAAGTATTTCCTACAGAAGCACTGCAGAGTGATGCAAGTATTTCACCTTATTTTAAAAGCCCTCTGTAGAATTTTAGAGTATATGAGATTTATAGTTTTCCTACTACAAACAAGTGGAGCTCCATTCTGAGTTAGTCTCACTGGGCAACGGTGAACTGGAAATTATAGTTAGTTCTAATCCATTTCTAATAGCCTTGTGTTGGCCTCAAGGCGTAATTGAAATTCTAATATATAAGACTGCAGCAGCTGCTAAATTTGAATTTATGTATTAACTATTTGGAGGAATTAGTTAATTAACTTTAACATTGTTATAGTCTCTTTAACAGTGTTTCAAAATAACTGACTGTGATTAATAGATCATGATAAGAATTTTGATCAGTTGTGATCTAATGTTTCTTGGTTAAAAAAGGAAGAATTTATTGTGCATTAAAATTTTGTTTGAATTATTTAATTGCAGATTTCAATCTTGTCTCAAAATGCAATCTTCATCCATTCAGTGACATAAGAAGTTAGTTTCCTCTACCCAAACATTTACAAACCTTGCCTCCATTTCCTTTCCTTCTTCCATTATTTCATTTAATTTCATGTGGTTTTAATGAGTGATTGTTTTCAATAGTTTTTGAGAGTTTCAGTCAGCAATATTTCATTCTGGAATAAAACCTAATGATCCATAAATTCCTAATGCCATATTTTTATAGTCAGTAAATTAGTCTTAAATGGGTTCAGTAAGTTCTGTGATGTATGTCATTAATTGTTAATGGTGTTTTAACTAGATAATTGTTGTAAAAGGTTGTTTATCATCACCATTGGCGAGTGACTGTTCTTTGCAATCTGTTCCGCCTGGTACTGAGGAACTTACGCTATCTACCATTGTGTGCACCAAAGAGATCATGAGACTGTGAAGCGTAGTTTAAATATCAAATTCAAACATGTCCAGTGAATAATGAACCTGCAGAACCATCAGACTTAATAAGGTCAGATTACTTTTCATTTTCCAAACAGAAACACATGTGTATCACATAGTAGTGCTCTTTGCACATAATGTAAATGAGTTATAAACCAGTCCTGCCTAAGCAATAAAAATGCCTAAGCTTAGATCCAAGCCAATTCAGGCATTAAATTACCTAAAGATTATGCTATCCGATGACTTAGTGACCTGAGTAGCAAGTGAAGCTTGGATAATCATTGGTGGTTCCTCCCTAGGATGGAGAGGTAGTATTACCTTAATGACATGCCCTAATTAGAGGAAAAGCTCATCAAGTGCTAAGCAAAGTGAACTTCTTCATACACAAAAGTAAGTCACTAAAAGTGAATTGAATCTCCTGTTTGGACTTGAATCCTTAAACAATATTATGACTTCACAGGCTGTTTCCACCTGGTTAATTATCAAGTAAACAGATATCTTCAGTAAGGTCAGATCTAACTACAAAGAATAAGAATACAAAGTCTTATTTCACCAAACATAGGAGGCATAAAGCATTCAGAGGCTACGCCTTTGCTTGCTATTCCAAGTCTCTCTCTGGGTTGCCCTCATTCCTCAAAACACACATACTCTTCTGTCCTTGCTCTCAGGGGGTGGGTTATCTTAGGGTATTGCTACAAATATTGCTCTTTTATGCCTTTGGGTTCTCTTTTCATATTTTCTCTGCAATTCTTTGATGTCCCAACTATTTTTCTCTGCCACACAACTCCCTGAGGAGTCCTGGCCCCTTGCATTTTCTTCCCACTGGTGGTCAGCTGCATAGCTTGACTCCTAAATGGTCAGTGCATGCCTGGCTGATCGGTCCCAGTTTGTTTGCATTCCATTTCATGCAGCTCTTACATGTTTACCTTGAATGAGAGATAGTGGATGTTTGACCTCAGTTACAGGGTAAAATCTTTAGCATAAGATTAACCCAATCCTTAGGAGAACAACACAGGTGGAATGAAGCTTTCAGGCCGATGCCAGCCCCTGGGTCATACCTGCTTTTATTTCCCCTCATTTCCTGTGCCTGAAGTTACATGGAACCCCATGAACAGTATGAGCAGAGCCTGGATTCTGTGTGTGTAAACAGGGGCTAGTGAAAGGGTATGATGTGCCAGCTTCAAATCCTCCCAAGACAGATTAGGTGTTTCTTAAGGGAGGGTACTTAACACTGTCAGTCATTTTCCCTAATGCCTACTATAGCAGGGAGGGCACTAGGATCTGGAGACTTTTGTTTGCCCTGACCCCCTGCATAACTAGAGTGTGTGAGCTGTGTATGCACCACACAGAAGGAACAGATGTAATTTATAGTGACTTTTTTGGCACGCAGCAGGATGATGAGGCTGTATTGCTGTATTCTGCCAAGAAAATCTGGTACAAAGGCACATGTTGTGCTCCTGCTACGTATCACAATATTTTACCCATCTCATTGGCTGCTATACCTGCTTCATTCCCCAGTTACTTTTTGCTCCCTTACTAAATCCTGCAACCACCTACCAGCCCTACATGACTGAAAAAGCCTGCCAGTGACAGCCTCCTGTAAGGAGTCAGTAAAGAGTCTCAGTAGCTCATAAAAAGAAGCAAGGACAAAGTTTTGTCCCCCAGAATATCAGTCTCCTCAAATACAGGCAGGATGCACGATCCCCAGCAAAGCAGTGCTGATGATGACCTGTTTCTTTGCACTGGAACCACCTGCTAGAAATGCCTTGCCTCCTCACTACTACAGCCACGTTTGACAATAATGCTCTTTCCAGCAGCATCTCTTGTTTCTCCCCACATTTGGAAGGCTCCCCTCTATTCCCATACTCCTCACCACCACTTCAGAGCAAGTAGGCATGAGTTTTGGAGTGCCGTGATCAGAAAGTCCCACTCTTACCAGCTCAGTCAGTGCTCATACTGCTTTTCTCCTTGAAAAGGGGACTGAACCTTTCAAAAACAGAGGAAGAATCACCCTCATTCTTTCCAATGTGGGGCCAAAAGATGCCATAATTGCCACCACAATGTGAAAAACAGCAGTGGCTAGAGCATGAACCCCAAAACATAGTAAAAGCCAATCTCCATGGGAATACAAGTACTTCTAGAGTGAACATAGGGAGTGGGATGAGTTGTCTAGTTTTCCAGTTGAAGCAGCTCCTTTGAACAAATAGTATTAAAAGATTCACTGAGAAATAGTGTGGGAGTAAAGAAGGAATTTTCCAGGAGGAAGAAAAGCTGATTGTTAGTCCCTGCTCTTACCTGTTCTTACACACACTCTTGTATTTTACCTACAACCAGCATTGGATAAGAGGTACCAACAGATCTTGGGACCTTGGGATTTAGCCTGCTCAAAAGCAATCTGCACCCACTAGGTCAGAAAGCAAAGGACAGCTTCAAATAATCTGAATGGGAGAGGGAAGAAAGCAAAACAACTGTGAGTCACTGGGCCAAAGAAGAGAACACTGCACAAGGTGAACTGCCATTCAAGTACCTCAGGCAGACATGGGACCTGACTGGCATCCCACATGATAGGTCAACCCTCAAACTACCCAGGTGGTGTACAAAAACTGAGAAGCACCATCTTCCTTCTTTAGAGATTGCATGGTTTTCTGTGGAGCCAACACCAGCCCTGAGATTGCCTGCCAGACCACAATGTCTTGTGTAAATGAGTGAAAATATGCATATTTAAGGAGCCAGTTTGGTTTATACATAAAAGAGGAGAGAAAATTATCACTTTTGAAAATTCATAAGTATAGAAAATTTTCCGAAATGCTCAGCCTGCAAAAGCATGTGAAGCTTCAGTTTTTAGGACCTGAACTAGCTAAAATTTAATTTGTTTTTATATTAAAGGCTATGGCAGTGTCAGCTAATGTGTCTGCATATACAGGGAGTGCCACTGTACATAAAACCCACTTATCTTAGTTGCATTATGAAATTTTCTAAAGAACTTCAAGAGGTCTTCAGCTTACTGATATGAACTCATTGCAGAAATTGGGTTAAAATCCTTCGGCTGAGCAACTTTGGATATTTCGGGTGTTATTTGTAGTATCTATTGTTTCACTATGCATAAATCTCTAGAAATAAGCCATTATTTCAGCCCAAGACTCTAGTTTCTACTCCTGCTTTTACTCTTCTCACATAATCATAAGCTTACCATAATCCTTTTAATAACTATTTGTTCTGTTTATGATATTTTGAGCAATATCAACCCTAAGCCACTAACATTTTTTCCACTTGTTTAATGAAGACTAGATTAATTTTATTAGCATTCAAAGGATGCTTTTTTCTGATGATCAATCGTAGTTCTGCTGGGATTTTTTAAAAAGCCTAAGAGAGGTGGTTATCCAAATACCAACGGATTTCAATGAAAATAAGGTATGTAACACAGACTATTGGAGAATGAGCTTTAATTTTCCTACAGTCCTAAGATCAGCCCTTGAAATACATTGTGCATATCTGCGCACTTTCTGGGAGCGCAGTCTTGAATCATACTGCCAAAAAAAAAAAAAAAAAAAAAGGAAAAAGAGACATAGGAGGGATTAAAAATAAAAAACAGTAATTCATAAGCCTCATAGGGTATCATGTATGGGCTAAGTGTGATGATATTTTATGTCAGCAAAAAGGAACTCAGCCAGTATCTGCCTTCTTAGTGCTGTTTCTGAATCGCAAAAGCAGGGTTTTCACTCAGCACCTCCAGTCTTGTCCCTATTCTCTTCTTCTCTTTATCTCACCCTAAACATTCGTACCAAACCAGATCCTTTGGATCTGGCCAGTGGGGAGGTTTACCTCTCAACAGATTTCTCACCTATGTAGATGTTTTATTTGCATCCATCAACTATTTAAAACCAGCAGAAATTTTCTTAGAGGAAGGACTACAATAAATTCAGTCCCCTATAGAGCTTGCAGAGACCTCAGGATCAAGGAACACATTAAATAAAATGCTTCTCAGTTTGGCGTAAAGCATGACTGACACAGACAGTTGGGCTAAATACCTGACAAGATGTTTCCCAGCCCTGTGATTCCGTGATTTGTTGACAAGGACTTGTTCTCATGTGGAAGTTGCGAATGAATACAAACTTCTCAGAAACCTTTACTTTAAACGATGCTTGGCCTCACTGGGTATTGCTCCTCTTTTTCACAGGTGACTATTAACACTGCTCTTGACCTCCTCTGTTCCCCACGGAGACTCTACTTGGGAAGTCACTGATGTTTCCCCATGCTGAGAAAGAGGGAGGAACTGCACTTTCTCTGAGCACTGTTGTCAGGGAGGAGGAAAGAGAGAGAAAAAGTCCACTGGGAGCATCAAAAATACCTAGAATGCTCCAGCTCCTTTTAATCACTGAATACAAATGACCTAAAAATGACCCTAAAGATAATCCACCTCCAAAAAGAAGAAAATAAAAGATGAGGCAAGTAGGGAGAAGGGAGGATTACGAAGACATCCCTTGGATAAACTCAGCCCCCTTACAAAGGCTGGAGGGCAGAACTTGAAGATATGAGTGGTGATGGTAAATATGGCAGCTTTCCAATATCAGTGTTGTCAGTTTATCCTGAAAAGCTGACCTTTTTAAACTAGCACAGAATCCTTTCTTTTTCCCTTATGACAGCGTTTTGCCTTTCTGTGGAAACAGTTCCCCAATAGGCTTTCTCTTGCTCATTTATTACACATCGAGTGCTAGGTTTGGTTTCTAATAGTTCTTTTTCACCTAGCTTTGCATCTTTGTCACAGTGCCAGCCTTTCAACTGAACAGCACATTATGCCTGGATAAGACTCAAAGAGTAGCTTAATATCAGGGTTCTCTGGAGCTATAATAACTGGTTCAAGATCGAACAGATAAAACCACATCGATATTTCTGTATGTTCGGTGAGGTAGAAAAATATCTATCCTGTATATGTTTATCTATGATTTAAAGCTGTATTTTGCCATCACTCTGGGGGAAAAGGGATGAAAATAAACAAATGTCATCAGAAGGTCCAGAAAACAGCGAGTATAAAGCGACTGTCACCTGCTGCAGGTGTCAGCAGCATAATCTCTTCATGTCAGACCCAAGAGATTGCTTTGCAAAGCATCATTTTTAAGCAGGTATCCCTTTAAACTGGAGAAAATATGATTCTGCAAAATATTTTACACTAGCTGAATCCAGTCATTTCCAGGGAATCTACTGAAATATTGCTGCAAGTACAAACAGAATGGTGCCTCCACAGCAGGAGGGGGAACTGGGAAGAGGCTGGACATGAAAGAGAAACTGCTTGTGAGTTTTTAAATTACATGAATTTACTATTCAGTTTTGTAATCCTGAAATGTTAAGAAAACAGGCCCAGAACACAAAATATAAGAGATAATAGAAAGGCAGTCATTCATTTGCTATTGGTTCTTTAGAGCTTGCATTTTAAAATTTTTTCTGTGCACAGGTAAATTTTAAAAAGGGGACTTTTTAACTGACCTTCAGTTCTATTGCATTTCACTGATTCTCAAAACTGGGAAGCAGATTTTAAAACCACCAAATTTTGCAAAGTTTTTCATGAAGGCAGAAAGGACAGTGTCAGAGCTGTTATCAATACTTGTATTCAAACCTTACTTCATCTCCAGCTCAAGTCAGTAAATACACTTACCCAAAACTTCACTTATGGCAATAGAATCATATAACCATAGAATCATTCGTGTTGGAAGGAACCTTCAAAGCTCATCTAGTCCAACCTCCTGCAATGAGCAGGGACATCCACAACTAGATCAGGTTGCTCAGAGCCCCGTCCAGCCTGGCCTGGAATGTCTCCAGGGATGAGGCATCTACCACCTCTCTGGGCAACCTGGGCCGGTGTTTCACCATCCTCATTGCAAAAAATTACTTCCTGGCATCTAGCCTGAGGTGTTTGTGTGAAAAGCTAAGAAAACGCTGCTCGCAATTTTCACAGTGTTGGACTGTGAGGACTTTTTGTCACACCAGTCTGTTAGACCATGCTGTCCACAGGACAGGCCTCATACAGGTTGTGTCCCTATCACAAGCAGTGTGGATGAGTGGGAGTGCATATCTGTAAAGTAATTAGTTCTGAGGACCCGATGTTCTCAAGGTGCATGTTGCAGACTGGGTTTTTTTTGGGAGGGGGAAGTCACTTCAGGCTAGCTATTTTCTGCCTATTTGTGGCTAGAGACTAGTTGGTACACATCTGGAACTGATCTTCCAGTTTAGTTTAATTTGAAAGGAACCCAGTTCGTTTACTCTGAGACTGCTCCACGATGCGAAACAAAGTGCAAGTAGAGGCAACTGGGAGATATTCTTCAGTAACACACTAGCGTTCTGAACTTAAATGTGAATGTCGATGTACCCTCAACATCCAAGAAGAAGCTACTCTCTGCTTCTACAGCTTGAGGTTGTAAAGTGTTGAAGTGGTATGTGGGACACTGGATTTTATTTAAATAGACAATTCATAGGTTCATCATAATAACTCTGTTCTTAGCTTTCTGTTACAGAATAGCTCATTAAAACAGATTTTTCAAAACACCACTCATTACTGTGGGGAAACCAAATCCTGACATTTATACGGTAAAGTTGGATGTGTCATATAGGTGCATCTTTCAAGTCACTGTGTATTTTATACAACAAAGTTTATACTTATCCCCAAACAACAAACTTTCCCATTTCAATCCCAAGTTCAACTCCACTTACATCTTTTCAAGGTTCTACCAGCACTGAAATAACTGCTGGTGTGCGGAACCACAGAGGGGCACTGTGAGTGTTCAGGAGAGCCAATGTCATCCACTTGCTTTTCCACCTGCCATCAGCGAAGACCTGAGATCTGACAACAGCCAGAGAAACCATGCAAGTTTCGTTCCTCCCAGGCTGCTCTGCTCTCTGAGGTTTGCTATCTCACTGAGGCAGGCACTTAGTGAATCTGCCATCAGAGAGATCAGGAGTGACAGGCACAAATTTCCAAGGATCCTTACAAGTCTCGTGTGGGTTTTAAGCAAAACTGGCTTTGAATTTTTTTTTTTTTTAAAAGGGGGTCTGACAACCTTACTGGAGCTGACATGAATTACCCAGCTGAAGCCTAAGATTTAGCGTGTGAGTGAAAGTGCTCCCATGAAAAACGCACTGGTGTTATGTGTCTAGTTCCCAGAACTCTGATGCCTCCCTTTGCGTCCACCATCAGCAATGCAATCATTCAAATAAGCTGAAATCAATCATATAATGAGTCCCACCATACGATACTTATCTTTGAGGGGAATGAATAAATCATTGTGCTTTTGACAGGGTATTTATGCCATAAATTGACCTAGGAAGTGGCATGGCAACACTTTGATAGTTATGGCTGTGATAGTGACAATTTAGGAATGAATGCATCTTTGTACTTTGACCAGTTCAAATCCTGGCACCTGTTGAAACTAAAACTGTGCAGGGAAAAAATCCTGCCCTTAATAGAGACGTTGGAAACAAAACGGAGAGCTGTCAGAGGAGAATGCAGAGGAGGCCTGATTCATAACCCCCCTGCCAGGAGGAAACGTACCTGGGAGCAACAGGAAACTGATAAGCTCCTTTCTCTGCGGTGACAGAGCAAAGCTTGCAGGTCTGAACCGAGAGCAATCACAGTTATTCACCTTTCAGCACCGAGCCACGCTCTGTAGCAAGGAGCACTCTCAAAATGATCACGTTTCTTCTTCGGGCTTTTCTCCGTTTCTCACTGCTCTCTGTCCATACTCGGCAGGTTTCTCATTTATAATTAATATTTTCATAAATAATGCAGTCAGAAAAGCAGAGATTTGCGGTAAATGGCCAAGTCTGTCCTTTCTGGCCAATATCAGCTAGTGTCTACTTACACATGACTATTATGAGGGGTTAGAGGCAAGCTTCATTCCTCAGAATAAACTAAAACTGAATGTGAAGGTAGCTCCCTTTTGCTTTGGATTTATTTTTTGTATCTACCACCTGCAAGCTTTGTGTCCTGAACAATATGATGCTGAAGACATTGAATGTTGAGTGACATCAGCCTGTCAACCTTTATTCTTGCCATAGTGATTTTTAGTGCTAAACCCATTATTTTTAAGAGCATACTGTAGGTGCAAATGAAGTATTATAACAGATTTTCGGGGGTTCAGGAAACTGTAGACAGGATAAGTATTTGTAGGGCGTAAAGGAAACAGTGGTTTAAAAACAGCTGTTATAAGCAATTATATATGCACCATAACTACTACAGCAGATGCACAAAATATTATATATATTATATATAAATAGAAATAAAGCGTAAAGTATATTAAAATTGTAGGTAAATAAAATATAAACTATACACAGTATAAGAATACAAATATATATTTAGATATATACACATGCAACTCTCATTTTTTCTCTGAATGTTTGGTGCCTCTCTGGAACCTCCTAACTAATGGTAATACTGACACTTACAAATTTCTGTACTTGGTATTCTAGACATCATTCAAAATAAACATGTAGCATAAGTTAGCAGTGTTATCCCCATTTATCAAGTTATAAAGCTGGGCCATACGGATAGATGTTAACACAGGACATCTGTGGTTTAGCAGCAGATTCAAAGATACGTTCAGAACCATGAGATGCAATTCCCTGTTCTCATGGTTGATCATGTTGCAGATTTTATTCCATGAACTGACCTGTTTCTATCTGAAAAGTGATTGAGATTTTTTGCTCACACAGCTCCTTTGGAAGACTGTTCCCAAGCCCTGTGACTCTGATGTTTGTAAGTGTTTTCTAATTTCTAGTCTAAGTGTATACCTAGCTGGTTTACAGCCTTTTATTCTTATGTCAATAATGTTCTTTAGCTAAATACTTTTCCTCTTCTCTAATGCTTATTCTCTTGACATATCTGTAGAGCACAGTAATTCCCTCTCTCAACCTTTGTTTTCTTTGGCTAAACAAATGGAGCTTCTCATTTCCTCTTGCAAAATAGACTGTCCTTTCCCCTGATTACTATAGAAAATCTTCTCTGTAGCTACAAAAGTGTGACTTCACCTCATTTTAACGTATGTTCTTTATCATAGAAGCATCTTGTTCAACAACATTCATAATTTCCATCTCTACTGAAAACATGTAACCTAACAGCTAAAATAACATTTGTCTTTTTTCTTGGCTACATCATAACAGTGACTTAGAGGCTTTCTATACTACCCTGTCTCCTGCATCCTCCCTTCTGTCTAAGTGGTATTATTAATACGTCATCTCTGCTTCTAACAGGCCCATTCTCTTGCTATATAGCTAATAACAGCTGGTTATGAGTAAGTATTGTGTTTATGGTCTTGCACTTTTCTATTTCAACTTCATCCCATTCCTAGGAATTAATCTGATTTATTCTGGAAACTATCATGTAAGCTTTCTCACGTAATCTTGTCAAAGAAGGGCTTTGTGTTAGGCAGTCTCTCCCTCTGATTTTTGTGTCCTTTTCCATCATCTCCAACTCTTTCTTGAAAGACTTTCCTGAGAGCCATACTGAGAGTTCAAGTTGCTCTTCAAAGAGAATCCTGTGTGCTCTTCTGCTCTTCCTCCTTCTCCACTTCTCTCACCTCTGTTACTGCCTTAGGAACAACACCCCATCTGTTTTCAGTTCTCCTTGACTTGATAGCTAGATCCAGCACCAGTGCTTACCTTCCTGAATGCTGGAACTTCTATTTTTAATGTTCAGTATCCTACCTAAGGAGCTGATAAATAAGCACATGGAGAGGCACTCTGGCTAATTGGTTGATAGTAGTTTGTACCCTCAGTCGTGTGACCATCTTCGTGGTCAAACTGGATGCTCACCCTGTGTCCACAAATGAACTCGTGGGACCATTTTTGTTCCTGGACTGAACTGGCTTTCCAGCTGTGTATTCTCTTTGCAGACGTGTGCTGTGAACATCTGATTTTGAAACAGTGTTGGCTTTAACCCCTTTCTAACATGCTTCATGAGCTAGGATAACAGACCTTTAGGATGTGTATGGGCCTCTTTAAGGTTTGTATTAATCTTTCTTTTTTAATGTCTTCTCTCTGGTCCAGCTGAGTACACTGCGTCTTGGTGTGTTAAATGTTTCAAAGGTGCTCAGGCTTCCCGCAGATGTGCAGGAAATCCAGAATGACTATTCCTGTGAATTAGTATGTTCTTTTTCATCCTTTCTTCTGCATGTTTCCAATGGCTCCCATCTCAGTGCCCAAATGGAAACCCTCTACATCCACTCTAAGATGTAAAGAAGCTTGTTTAGCTTCCTGCGATGGAAATCATTTTGGACATCACACTAGTGGATACTTGTGCAATGGATTAACCATATCGTATATCCTTAGTCACTGAAGAAGACACTGTCTTATTTTCAGTGACCAGGTCTGCATGTCAGTAGTCTAAGAGGACACATACGGGGAGCCCATATCAAACATGCCTTTTTTTGTTGGTTTCTTTGTTTTTTTTCCGGATATTTCTTATGCTGAACTGCTGGAGAGGAGTGTTGCTTGCTCTCCTGCCTTCCATAGAAGGTATATTGTGATCAAATCCACGGAGCCTGCTGCTTTAATACCCTGCTGTGAGTGCAAAACTATAGAAACTATGGTTTACAACTGGAGGGGAAATTATGAATTACAGGAGGTCTTGTGTTCCCTGGGTTGCATACAAGCACTCTTCTGTTATTCATTAGAATTAATATTGTTTGCTTGTACATCAGCAACATGAGATCACATTTTTCTAGTCTGATATTTCTGGGATTATACTGCAGCTAACTCCACATTTTACCTGGATTCAAACTGGTGTTTGGCATGACAGAATACCTGCAAATTTGCAGCCTTCTTCTAAAGCATTCTGTCTTCAGAATCTAACGAAGTATCTTTTTCTTTGGCTCCTGTTCTTAGTTTATCCTCAATAAATTAATCAATTATTTTTTTTAAAAAGCGGCGGGAGCAGGCCCCGTATTTCAAATGCTACTCCTGCTGAGCATGACTGTCTCACTTTTTACCTTCTTCCCTCTCATGCTGATAAAACACCTGTACCTTCTCTTTCTCCATCTCATCCTTCATATCCAGTTTCATACGCAGAAATTACCTCTGTTTCCTAGATTCTGCAAAGATTTAAGTCTGTAACTTACAGTGTTTAAAGTCCTTCCATACATTTAAGCATGCTTTCTTCTTTGCTGTAAAAGCCCTAATGGATTAGTCAACCTAATGCCCACCCAGGCAGCAACCCCAGAATGGTGATGGCCACATCTAGACCTACTTCACCTCCTTCCTTATAATGCCATACCGACTCATGCGTTATATGGGATGTCAGCCATACACCAGTCAGTGCCAGTCAGCCACACCAAGTCAGTGGCATCTCTTCACATTCATGGGTAACCGCCTCTGCTTTGGATATGCAGCATAGGTCAAGTCAAACACCTGCTTTCTCTAGCCTCTTCCTTTACATCGCTTCCTGTTTATCTGTCTGAGCTGCTGGGAGCTCCAGCACAGATTTTATTACATAGCAGGCTTAATTAGTACACTATAGTAAAGATGCAAAATTATTAATGGAAGTTGAAAAGTCAGAGTTTCTGCATGACTTATCCTTGTAATTAACAATGTCAAGACACTGAGAGACAGCCGTGGACTTAGAAGGACTCCACCCCTGGGTCCGAAGGGCAGCTGTTTGCTGATCAGCATGGTCTTTGACTTGGTTAAAGCCATTCTGATGGAGCCTCAACTGTGTTCTAACTGCCCTGGACTCATCTATCCAGAGCAAAGAAAAAGGAGGGCTCTGTTGTGCTGTTGGCAAGCTTAGAATCCACTTCTGGGGCCCTTTTGATCCTAACACAAAAAGGGATCATGAGGCAGCACTGAGAAGGATTAAAGCACTGGCCTTCTTGGTGGGATCATTTGCTTCCATGCAGAGAAGGTGTCAGATGCTCACAGGTCAGAATACTAGCATTTTATACCCAGGAGACCTCAGAAAGCAATTAAGATTCAAGCCTTACAGACTCCAATCAGTCCTTGTTTAACTTCAGTTCTATGCCAGAGTAATTTCACTGAAATCAGGTGAATCACTTCAGTATTATGTTGCATGAGCAACTCCATCACTTTAAATGGAATTACACTGTCATACAAGTGGTGTAACGTGGGTGACATGAATCAGGCCTTGTGTTTGCAGCAGCCTTGAATACACCAGTGTTGAGAGGACCTTTGGAGCTGGGCCCAAAGCACTCACAAAGAGAGCTCCTGCTGTTATTCCAACCCATAGGCAGCTCCCCGAACAAAGACCAATTATCTGAGCTTTGTGTGAAGGGGGTAGGGGACATGCACCAATATTCATAAATGAGGCAAGCCTGGTGTTTACTAAAGTGGAAGGCCTTCATTCCAATTAAAGTCTGTCTCCATTCCTTATGTGAATTCTTAATTTATTTTCCTTGTGATATTTATCAGTTTTCATCTGTATATTATGACACACTTCACAGATGAAATTAAATATTATCGTTCCCCATTTACAGAGAGGGAAACCGAGGCATAAAAAAGCAAAATGACTTGCCCGAGAGAATAGCCCAAGGTCACTTGCTACCTAAGGTAGGGCTTTGCCCACATGCTGCCTCCTATTAAAAATTCTGCTCACTTCTTCCAGTGGTGTGCAATAAAAAGAATGGAAATTAGACTTTTTCAAAGGGTTTCTTGTATCACACCTTAAAAAAGCTGCTGCATTTTTTTATTTTTGTAAAAAAAAAAAAGAAGTAAATAGCCATAATATTACCAAATCACTTATGAATGCTTTGAACCCATATGTTAGAATGTTAAGAACTCAGACAGAAACTTATAAAACATTTAAAATAATTTGCTTTACATGAAAAGGCCAATTAAAGAGAGAGAAAACTTCAGAAAGAATTTTGATAATGCCATTATATACAGTATAATAACAAGACATTATAAGTTGTAAATATCATGTAATTACCCATTGTAATTATCTGATTACATTCACTTACATTAACTTTGTAATTAGACATAATTTCACACTTATCAAGTAAAATCATATTTAACATTCATGGAAGTGGAGCTCCATCTTTCTGTGTGCCCCTGGCTTGATCCCTGACAACAGGAGGATGGAGGAGTTTTGAGCAAGTGGTCCTTTCTCACGACAACAACAGGAACACCTGTTCCCACATGTGAGAAGAAATATTGTTTTATCTACTCATCTTTGGCCAGAAGTATAGGGACATTGGGAACTAACTCAAGGAGAGCAGAGGTAGATGATCCTGTGAAACAAGAAAAAAAGATAAATTAGAGTGGATACGTAATTTTAATACAAGGCTAAGCCTAAATTGCAACATCTAGTGAAAAGACAAATTTTATTTATGTATGTATCATTTAGAGAATGCAAAGCTATGTTAAAGGAATAGTGCTAATTTTCAGCTATAGTCCTAAATTCCCTTGATTCTTTGCCTTTTAAGAAAAACTTTCATAGCTGCTTTTCTCTTTCCCGAAGGTACCCCATCGTGGCATCAAAGGCCCCACAGTCAGAGCAGTGGCTGTGCAGCCGCAGTGGTGCAGAGGTCAAGAACAACTGTATTGGGTCAGCTTGAGGGACCCTTAGATCCAGGGCCCTGCCTCCAATAATGACCATCCTCCTGAAGCTGCTACCCTTCTCCTTCCCAGAGACCCACCAAGCCCCCAAGATCATCTCATCACCTCCTCCTGTCCCCAGGCAATCTAGCCTTTCACACCACCAGCAGGAGGAGGTTTGAGAGGGAGCAGTTTCTGTTCCCTTTTCCTACCTTGACTCCAGGCAGGGCAACATCCATTGGCACCTCAGATATGTCCAGGGAGCTGTGGGAGTTGTCAGGGTGCTCAGCACCCCTTCTAGTTTCCCAGTTGCACACCTTTGATCCTGTGACCTTCTCTTTCCCTTTTCTCAACTGTCATTCCCACTGTTTTCTCCTTGTTTTCCTTTTCCTGCAGCCCTTTCTTCCTATGGCCGGGAGAACATACACAGGGCCCACACCCTCATACCTCTCAGAAATCACAGGCTCAGGGATACTCTAAGCCAAAAGAGGAATCCTTAAATGCCCTTGACAAACTATTTTCTCGTGATCTTGTCTAATTCTTAAAGCCAAGGACCTTTTACATAACCACATCTTCTGGTAGCACATCCCACTCTTTCCTTCTACTGCATGAAAATGGATTTCCTTCTTGCTTACTTTGAACTTATTACCTGACCTCCTAATTGATTCCTCCTAGTTCTTGTATAAAGAGATGGGGAATAGTCATTTTGTGTTCAGCTTCTGTATTCCACTCAGGATCTCTAAACCTCTTAAACTATGTCTTTCTCAAGAAAAAGAGCTCTAGTCTATTTAAGCTCTTCTTGTACAGAATCATGCTCCTATCATCCTTGTCTACCTTCTCTCTCTTTCCTACATCTACAATATCCTTTGGGAAAGCAGTTCTTCACTGCTCATACATTGCACTAACGCAATTTTGTCTCTTCATTTGGCTTCCCTATTCACTTCTCTAACCTCTTGAGATCTTTCAAGGAAAGGGCTACAGCGCAAAGTCTCTAGCCCTGGAGTCTCCTCATACAGTTCAGTCTCAGTCATGATGAGCGTGGCTGGTCAAGTCTAAACACTTTGGAGACGTCAGTCTCAGTAAAAGACCAGAGTCCCTCTCTGCCTCCCAGGTGGAACCTCAGGACTTGGAGGCAACCCATATGTCTGTCTCCTGCACACAGTGGAGGTCCTCCCTTTTTCTGAGCAATTCAAGGAAGCAAAGACTAAACAGACACAGGCCAAACCCCTTATTACAGACAGATGACTTCTAGAAAAAGAATTGTAGGAAAAATCATGGCAAAATTATTTACCTTCAAAGCTAACACATTGCAACAATATTAAAAAGTGGAAAACTATGTGTCAAATTTATTTTAAACTTCAAATAATTAATTCCCTTCAGTTAAAGAAACTTCTCCACTTAAGAGAGCCACCTGGGAATTTGCCATGTGCTAACTGCCTCTCAGATTTAGAAAGGAAGGTGATTCAGGCTGCCTACATGCAGACCTGGAAAGAGCCTAAGACATGGCTAGATCTTGTCACCCAACGGCACCTTTCCTTCTACCTTTGTGCCTATCTGTCCACTACTCTCCATGATTTTATAATCACTGATTGCTCCTTAGCATAGCCGTTTTCAAATCTCACTCCAGCTAAAGACAAGGGAAGCTGTTCGGGATGATATCGGCTGAGTATCATTATATCATAGGAAATAAAGTGTCTTCATAGGGCTCCAGTCCAGAATAATTACACAGAGCTTTAAACTTAAATATCTGAATAGTCTCAACAAAGTAGGTTAAAGAACAAAATCCCTGAAGTGAAGCACACACTTTAGTGGTTTGGTAGTGCAAGTCTACAGCCTGTGTAGGCTGATGATATCAGCTAGTGTGTCTATTTGCAATAAATTTGCCAACACACTGGTCTAGGAGCCTTTTCATTCTTTTTTCGAATGAAATTGAAATGCACTGATTGTTTAGATGAATCATTTCCCTCTCGTTGTTTTGGATTACACTTTTTTTTTTTTCTCACCTCACATCTTCCTTGGTTTTGATGGCAAAGCTAACGTCAGAGCAGACAGAACTAAGTCTGAGATTTCCCTAAGTGATATTTCTGAAGCAGAGCAGGTGCAGATGAAGAAAAAGGATCAGCCAATTTTTAAGAAGTCAAATGGCATTGTGCAGCAAACAGAAGGCAAAGGACTGATTTCAAAGCACAAAATCAGGTCCTTTTATTTATGTAGAATGCACCAATTCACAGAATTTGAAATGGCTGGTTACAGAAATGTATACATTTGATCGTAGTTTAATTTTCCATGGGCTGCAATACCTAAATCAGGAGAGTTGTGAACATGGCATACAGGTTGGTTCATTTCAGAAGAGTCACCTGGAGAGTTTCTTACATGGAAGATATTGAAGATGCAGTTTATATTATCCAGTGAGAAATTCTGTCATGAGCATGTTTTGCATATTTTGCCCTGAGATGGGTTCTCTGTCTCCCTGTAAATTTAGTGAAGTACACAGAAATGAGATACCAGTTCATTATGCTTTTTTGCAGTAGTTGTCCTGTGAGATGAAAAAGCAGGCTTGCTAAAATGAAAATGTCAGTAATACTGAAACATCAGGCTTGTAGCTTCTCCACAATCCTATAGGGTGGTTTCACAGAAACCTCGTGTTTAAATGATTGTATCAGTGAGGTCACTCAAAGATCTAAAGTTACTCCAAATTTTCACACAATCCTTTACTCTTCAGTACTGATTAGGCAACACCAATTAAATAACAAATAAATACTTTGAAGCTTTTTTGATAAAATGGCCAGCTTTTAAAAAGAATGCCTTCCGACTTTTGCATTGCTCACCAAAATGCTATGGCTGTACAGAAAACCAATTTAGCTGCATATACACATCTGTAAATACATGGTGGTAAACTTCTAATTAACTCCTCAAGGTGTAATTAACCTCAGAAGACACAGTTATAAGTAGACCAAGATAACTACACGTCCTAAAACGCTGATGACATTCAGGGAAGTTGTAATTTTATCCAAATAACCTTAAAATTCACTTCCACAAGTTATATCAAAGTAGAATTATAAAATAATTACTAGATATTAGCAAGGAGAACCTGCTATGGTAATGTCAAGGGCAAAGGCACTGCCCTCTTCCATGGAGCCAGAGCCTCACATGGGATTTCATAAATTTCTCATTCTAATTATTTAGAGATTCTTTTTTAAGTGAAAGAAAAAAGAAGATAGTTACACAGTCTTCTGGTCTTTCTCTCCTGATGCTAATTCCCGATGTTAAAGCAATTATACTCGAAGGAAGGTTATAGTTTCTGCTAACTAACTCCTATGGTTGAAATGGAGCTGCAGTGCTTAACACAAAACCCCATCTCTGGAACGATTTGGCACAGCACAAACTGGGACCACACAGTTGGTCCAGCCTTCTCTCTTGACAGCAGAACCTGCCTTCACCAGCTGCCAGAGAGGTCTTCTCAAACACCACTTGCTCCAGTGTTCCCACCTCTGCTAGCTCCACTGCCTGGTGGACACTTCATCGGTGTGTTACAGAATCACAGAACGGTTGGGGTTGGAAGGGACCTCTGGAGATCATCCAGTCCAACCCAGCTGCTAAAGCAGGTTCACCCAGAGCAGATCACACAGGAAGGTGTCCAGGAGGGTTTTGAATGTCTCCAGAGAAGGAGACTGCACAGCCTCTCTGGGCAGCCTGTTCCAGTGCTCTGGCACCCTCAGAAAGAATTTTGTCCTCACAACCAGATGGAACCTCGTGTGCTTCAGTCTGTGCCCATTGCCCCTCATCCTATTGTTGGGCACCACTGAAATAAATTTCCCCAAGACAGTGGCATTTCTTCAGCATGACACCATGGGAGGTTACACCTACCTCTTTCAGAGACAGGCTAAAAGGCTGCTACTGATGGCTTTGCTGTGAGGCCTCTGCCACACTAGCAGCAGATCTATTCTCCAACCTGTATTCAATATTGCAATCATTCCTACCTACCTAGCAGATGTAAAATGCTATCCCTAAGATAATGCTGTGGAAGTCTGAGGAGCAGAGAGAGAAAACTGTATTGTTGCAACAAATAATCACAGTGATAACAATTTCACTGTTCAACAGACCACATACACACATATTTAAAATCCAATCTTATGACAATAACTTGATGACAAAAGGCTGCCAAAACATGCCACTGATCCAAAAATTTGCTTTTCTTCTCACTCAGTGGATGCTACCTTCATCCATTTTTTTTTTCATTTTCCTTCTTCTTCTTCTCCTTTCGATAAGCCAAGGAAGGCTCATTTTTGTTTTTCACTGTCTCTGTGAATTGTTTCTCTCCACCACTTGGTAAGCCCCAAAGAGGTTGGCAGTCTTGACAATTTTACTGCCAGTTTTCTTCTGCAGCTTCAAGCAAAGCCTCCTGTACCATTCCCAGTCCCAGTCTCAGGATGAGCTGTTCAAGGATGAGCAATGTGGGAGTTAGGCATGTGCCTACCTGCCAGTCCCATGAGGTTTTTGGCAGCCATAGTCCCTGGCAAGATCAGAGATTATTGCATCCAAGGGGAAAAACCTACAAAAGCCAGCATTCAGCAGAGAATTCACTTTCTTAACTTCCAAAAAGAAGCTGGCAGAGAGCCTTCTGCTTCAGTCAACTGTTCCAATTCCTTGTCTGAAGATTTAAATACTGGCAAGCTTAAAATACGTTAAATATAGTGCAGGCATTTGCATACACACTCACATATATCTTCACACATGAGACAGACATGAGAACACTTCTAACAAAATTATTGCTTTTTATTTCATTCTGATATTTTTTTAATAGGCAAGTTCAGGCATCAGACCCCTTTGACTATGTATCTTTTCAGGGGAAGTAATTAAATGTTAGCAGAGGAGGGCCAGTATCCAGAACAGGAATCATAGCCTCAAAACAATGTTAATCCAGTCTTCCCCAAACCCAAGGGTATTTTTTCACGCAGACATAATATCACCAGACTCTTCTCTTCTCTTCTCTTCTCTTCTCTTCTCTTCTCTTCTCTTCTCTTCTCTCCTCTCCTCTCCTCTCCTCTCCTCTCCTCTCCTCTCCTCTCCTCTCCTCTCCTCTCCTCTCCTCTCCTCTCCTCTCTCGGTAGTTGAGTTACTCAAGATCTGGGCAGGAATGAGAAGAAACTGCCTTATGTAGGGTTTTCTTCTTCCAACCCTCTCCCATTCCCACTAACAGTTTCTAAACCAACTCGGCACCCCCAGCTTTTACTATGTTCTCACATGCCTCCTGCTAATGAGGGTTCTACTCATATTCTGGCACTCGGAGTCACGAGATGACCTGAGAATCTCATTATATCTTAAAGAAAGAAAGAAAAAGTAGAAATGTAAGAAAAAGTAACATTCAAAAAGGACAATTCTAGCCTGGTAGAACCAGTCTCCTCCAGCTTGCTTTAGAGACTTCCAGATATCACAACCTAATTTTAGTTGCAATAAATTTGGATCAGCAGCACATTTTGGATCTGTCTGTCAGGAACATCTTGTAATGAGGTTGGCAGAACTAGAACGAGTATACTGGACTTTGCCTTACTGGGATAGGATAAAGATGCAGATAAGGAAAGCAGCTGTTCTGTTTCCAATAGGAAAACTTTCTAATTCCCCCTGCTTTTTTCAGATGGTTGATATACAAAACAGGCAAACCAGGGGGAAGGGAAAGAAATGAAAAAAAAAAAAGCACCTTATGTACAATATTTACCTCTCACAATGAACAATAAAGTGTTATGTTTTTCTGTTGTATTTCAATCAGATTTTGATTGCTAACATGTACTTAAAATGAGTATCTTATTTTAAAAATCGTGGTAGCAGCAAACTGTAATTCTTATATCTTTCTTTTTCTGTCTAAAAATGAAAATATTGACATGTTCTGCTTCAACGGTGCAATCTTTTTCATATTTTAGAGACGTGTCAACAAGCAGAAGCTGCACTTAAATATTTTAGCATTCAGCACAATGCCATAACTGGTGCTAGATACATTTGTCACTGTTCCAAAAAATGCGTGCGAATGGAGAGTTCATAAATACACGTGGCAGTACTTCTCATGTGCTACCTAAATGTCACATAATACAGTTTTTAGTACAAAGAAGGTAAATAGATTTCAGCTTGAAGTAAACTGCTAAGTTGGTTGTTGTCCTTTACTCCCTGCTATGTCCCTTGCTCTTTCCTTCACAAGAAAAAAAAAAAAAAAAAAAAACCAAAAAAAAAACCACACACACACAAAAAAAAGCCCGAACAAAACACCAAAACCAAATAAACGAAAACAAAACAAAAACCCCTTTAAATTGTACGATTTTACTGTGGGGACAGAGTCCAAACAAGAACTCAAGCAAAAGCCACTAGCTCTGCAGGAGAATGGAAATCAAGAACTGCGAGTTTTTATGCGATGCCTACTCCCCTTCACAGGATCTCCTGAGGTCTGTTTTCCATAGTAAATGCCAGGAACAGCCTAGATACCGTGTTGGTAGATATACTTTGAGAACCGCAGCTGCATAGACAGATATGCCTTTCTGTCCACTGTACTAGCTTCTTGGCCCAGTTCACTGGTGCATATATAACCAGTTGTAGGGCAGACTCAACTCCACCTTATGATTTACAGCAAAACCTTTTCACACTGCTTTGTCAGCATAAAATACTCATGAAAGTCCTCTCATTTGAAGATTGTTTCACCCTGCAAGTGGCATGCAGACGCCATAAGTAAATGAGTGTCTGTCTATTAAAGGAGGAAATGATGTGGATTTATCCGTACAAGAAGGCAATTCTGTCACTAACTAAAGAAGAAACTAACCTAACTCAGACAAATGACGTTTCAGTGGTGGTTCCTGGGCAGAAAGCAGTCTGCTGCCTAAGCAACAATTACAAGGCCATACTAGAGATGGTGCTGGATATGATAACTCAGAATGAGTCACCAGAATACAAGAAAAGAAAAAAAAAAAAAGTGGGAAAAGAAAAAGTGGAAAAGAGCAGTACAGTAAGATGTGTAATGAGAGCAAAATGAGCTTCCAGCATATCACTGAAACCACCTTTGGAAAAGTAGGAGTGAATAGAGCAGGTTATTACTGAAGCTGGCACTGGTTTTGTCTCCCCTGGAACATCATACCCAATTCTGCTGCTCATGGTTCAAGGAGTGGTTCCCAGAAGAAGCACAAGAACCACTCAAAAGGTGAAAAAAACAAAACCTCTTAGGAGTGAGAATCTCCATCCAAAGGGGTCCTGAATGTGCCTTCCCAAACAGGGTGCAACCCCTCGTGACCCCAGAAGGAGCAGGGACTACGCAGCAGGCACAGGCGCTTTGTGTGAGGACCACAGGAAAAAAGTCTCCTCTGGCAACTTCAGGTATCTACAGCACCTAGGGGGAAAAAAAGTACAAAACAGATGGGTAGAAGCACAGGCTAGTGCAAGATGAAAGGAAAACACATCCATTCTTATCCTCACTATGTACATTTTTTTTACTTAACAGCATAATTGGAGGATTCCTGTGGGAGCCGCTGCTCTGTCCCCAGGGCCAGGCAGTGGAATTTGTGTGGCCAGGACAGGGATGTGTGCATGTGCTAGGGGGGCGAAGGAGCTTTTCTAGCTGTGGAGGTGACTGCTAGTGAGACAGCAGAGGGAGGGGGCGGTGTATTAGAGTGCTCACTTTAGTCTCTTGGCTGGTTGCCAGCAGTACAGAAGTTGAGAAATCATTTGTCACGAGGATGAAAGCCAAATACATTGCTCTGGGTGAGATGTAACCTGACAAACAGTCTCCTGTGACTGACGCATTTGAACTACTAATACACTCTATATAAATGCCTTTTTCTGACAGCTAGCAGTCTTTTTTTTTTTTTTGCTTAGTTTTTCTGCTTGTTCATGCTGAGCTTTCCGAGTTCGGCGATATCAGATTGCTTGGTGAGAAGCGCTGGGCAGGAAGACAGTCTTCCGTCATGCTAGTTCCACACCACGAGTTCAGGAGGAAACAAGCTACGAAACAATTAGGAAACAATTTTTTAAAATTACTATTCCCTAGTATCTCTCATTATTTCTTTCCTTTTTTTTGTCTTTTTTTTTTTTTTTCAAAATGTCATACAGTCAGCTGGCCAGCAGGAACTTCATTTATAACTGTCAATTTAACAGTTCATTTATTTCATTGAAGCAGTGAGACACAACAGGGGTGTGGTAACCATGAGATAATCACACCTCTGGGGTCTTACGAGGCAAGGAGAAACAGCCAATTCTCTCTAATCCCACAGGGGTGTGATTAGTGCTCCTGATAGCTACAGCCAAGGAGGTTATGAGATAAATTGTGCATTTCATGCTCTAGAAAAAGAATTAAATTAAAGTTAAATGTTTAACCAGCCTCATTCGAGTTCTGTAACTCATCTTGATTATAGATATGTATGATAGTGAACACTGATCCATACACATTTGTCTACCATAAAATGTTTGTCAGACAGTAGGAATAGTGATTTGGATCCAGAATTCTGCTACACATAGAAGGTATAGCATATGGTTGCCTGTCTGTCTACAAGCCCTATAGTCAGGGATCCACCACTGTGCTATCCAAGACCTCCTGTAGGTACGCAATCCTTACATGCATATCTATACTAACTAACTGGATCCCAGGAGCAAAGACACTGTCTTTTTCTTGGCTGTTATGGGTAACCCTGCTAATCAGTTTCATTAAAGGCTTATCTAATATCTATGTCTGCTGTGGAAGGTCCATTCATCTCTCATATATCATGCTTCCACTAGGAAACATATAACAGGTATTACAATGCTTTAGCTAGAAAACCTATAATGGGTATTTGGCAGACAGACGACTGCATCATGCAGGACAGAAATTACATTTATCACATCTATAAGGTCATATTTCTCATTTCCATCCTCCAGTGATGTTGTCTGTAGTGTACTTTGTTCTGTTGAGTTCTAAAAGGTTCGCTGAAGGACACCAATTTATTTTTAAAGTGAAATATTTTTGGAGAACAATTTTTATGATTGTTATGAAGACTAAACCAATATTGCTTTGTCACTGGCACATGTCAACGTTGTGTGTTTGACTCCTCTTGCTGTTTCTTTCTCCTTTTGCTGAAGTCTTGACTGAAAGAATGATGACCCACCCTTGAGATCCTCTTCTGCACCTCCATGAGTACTCATTGCCCTGGGCAGTTGTGGTGGGTTGACCTTGGCTGGCTGCCAGGTGTCCACCAAGCTGCTCTAAATAAAAGTAAAAAAATAAATAAATTTAAAAATAAAATAAAATAAAATAAAATAAAATAAAATAAAATAAAATAAAATAAAATAAAATAAAATAAAATAACACCCACAACCCACCAAAACAAACAAACAAAAAAACTGTGGGTCAAGATAAAGGCAATTTAACAAAGAAAAGCCATCCTGGAGCTGGCTGGAACTGGCTCCATCTCACATGGGGGCAGCTCCTAGAGTCTTCTCAAAGAAGCCACCCCTGCAGCTTCCCCCCCACCACTACCAAGATCTTGCCACATAAACCTAATACAGGAGTCTGAAGAGATGAGTGGCAGTATCAGATGGTAAAGATGTCATGCTTGCTTCTGAGGGCAAGGGCAGTGTATTCAAATTTACAAAAAGGACATTAAAGTAAGGCTGTAAAACCGGAAGGTATCTCTGACTATTGCATATGTAAAACAACCCACTGCATTCTACCACAATAAACCAAGTTTCTGCTGTTGTTGTGTCACTCAGCTGGGCCATGCTGGGCTTGACAGTCAAGTGGTTCAAAGGGCCTCCCCATTTGGTTGGGATGTGGAAACACGCAGGGGGCAGCTCTATCAGACTGCAACTCCTGCAAAACTTTCAGGAGTACCTTTGAAGTTTGTTATCTCTATGGAATGACACAGGTGCCTCCAGGCAGAAAGTCTGCCTTTCCAGCTCCTCAGGCTGCAGTGCTGCAAGAATCCTCAGGATAGAGAAACAGATATTAAAATTCCCTTGGCTGCCGTGGCAATTTCAGTTGTCAAAGTCTGATCTGACACCCCTCAAATCTTTTTAGTTAGTGCACTTGAACACTACTCATCCAGACTGGGAAAGCAAAAGCGTGATCTGCATACTTCTAGTAATTTATTGAACATTTTCACTATATTTTCCTGTTCTTCCCTTTTTCTCAGTAGGCCTGGCTGTGTGAGAGAAGAATAGATAATTATTTACTTCACAGAGATTTCTTTAACACACACAAAATGAAACACAGGTTTTTCCCAGGGTCACAGACCTAACTTCAGTTTCACTGTTGTTTTATAGAATGGCAGAAAACAGCAGAAAAAATCAGAGTTCTAGGTCAAAAGAAGGCTGCAGTCAGCTGAGGAATCTCCCACTTAACCCTATTTCAGGTGCAAGAGATCTGATTTTTCTGCTGGTGATATGGGTATTATCTTTGCAATCTCAAAAAAAAAAAAAAAATCCAAACATGTATTTAATTTTTCAGAACTTATTTCAATGTCATTATTCACCAAATATTAATTATTTATTGTAAAGTTTATCCGAAACGAAGGTTGATAGTTTAAATGAATGCTCATATTCCCTGCCACGCTAAAAGCATCTAGTAGGTGCAACTAATGGTACTATGGTGTGTTTCATGGCTCCGAATAAATGAGACGTGGGTACGTCTTTTAACCATCTCACTATAACTGCAGTGCAATCCTTGTCGCCTTTCTAAAGGGCATGGTCATCTTATGGGAAGTTTTCAAACTTCATGGAGGGATTTCAAGCACATCATCCTCCGTTGCTGTTCAGTGGACACCTCTGGAGTGACACTGCAGCCCGAAGTCTGTTTTTCTCCCTGCTCAGCTCAAGGGTGTTGCTGCCTCTTTGTCGAGCAGAGCTGCTGCTGAAATATTGAAACAAACATGAGCCTTTACAAGTCATCCGAAACATTAGAATGAAAAGGTATATGAAACACGTAGGTCCCGCTTCAAACAATATTTTGGTGACTATTCTAATCTCCCTGGGCTACTCTGAGTAGCCCAGATCAGGCCGAACTTGACTGGAAAAACGTTCCCCTACTCTATAAAAATGGTGCAAGTCCCAGCAGTAGTATTTTTGCAAGAGGCAATGCTTTGGAGCAATGCTGGCGTATTTCTGTTACTAAGGCAGGTTTGGGAGAACTAGTGCTTTGATACCTGGGGCACCCTGCAAAAATTAAAAGACTTCTTAAAAAAATTATTCTTTTTTCAAAATGAAAGAGAATTATAACCCTTTTGTCCTAATGATAGGGCAAGGGTTTTAAATTCCTGAGTGTTCCCTCCCTCTAGCCCCAAAATTTTTGTAGCTGCGGCACTGAATGCAGTCCCATTATTTTTAATGATATATCAGGACTGGGTAGAAGAATAGCATACCATATATCAAAAGCTACTCCCTTGGAAATCACAGAGCTCTTCAAGAAGCCACCAACGGGTTAAACGGTGACCTGACCAATTTGCTATGGTTCATTTGGTCTATGCTAATTGTTTTAAATGCTCACTTTGTGACATGTTCTTTACTGTGCTGATGGGAAGCGAGGCATATTTCTTTAGAGCAGGGACTCAAGAATACATTTCTATTGGAAAGACTTTTTCAGAAAAGTACAGTCACACCTCAATAGTACTGTGTAAATAGTAATTAAGCTTCATCATTTATCCAGTTTAAGGAAATACACGAAATAAATACTTTTCAAATCCTTTTGCTCTGCTTGATTTTTCAATATCACACCTTTTTTCTCTGTTCTTCTGAAATGCTTAAAGTCGGGTTGTTTCTTTCACATTACCAGGTTCTTGTGTCTGCCTGTCTGGTGGGTGGCTTTTTTTTTTTTTTTTCCTTCGGACCCTGACCTGGTAGGCATTATTTAGTCTATTATCTTCATCTTCCTTCCCCTTTCTTTTTCCTCCTTTTTTTTTATTAGACTAGTCAGCCTTGATATTAGTCTTCCCAAAGCTACTATCCATTACACTGTCAGCAAAGCAAGCTGCCTTACTGTAGGCCAAGTGTCAACAGAAGGTGAGGCAGAAAATCAGCCACAATCTAAAGCTAATTACCCTGCCTAGAAGTTAATTAAATACTTGTTAGGAGCAGCAGGGTAGATCCTAATTAAACTTGTCTAATAACAGTACGCTGACATACTCTGACACTGGGAATTCCTACAGGGTTTAAATAATTGTACAAAGGGCAATAATACCTGTCACATCATGGTGTGCAGGCAAATTCTGAAGATGCACATTTCTCAGTATTTTCTGTACTAATTTGCCACATATTGTGCACTTCACATGTGTTTAATTTACACATGTTTTAATTGTGGTGCCCTGGATCTTTCTGAATGACTTTGCTGTTGCTGATCTAAGTGTAAACCGCTGCAAAGGGAGATGGTCACTAGTATTTCACTGTATCATTTATTACGCTAAACCCGATAAAATCCTGCACCTCCAGCACTGCTCAGGTAAAGCTGTGGCCTTTCCTTTCAGGCTTCAAGACAGTACTGATTTTTTTTCTGCAAGCAGAGAGCCTGGCACACCTTGCCAGCCTTCACACGTTCCCAATGGCCAAATCCTACACTCACCCCCAGGATGGGAATTTTACCCATGGCATTTTCAATTCACAGGAGTGCCACTGGCAGAGACTTCTACCCCCACTGCTAAGCGTATTTTAAATCAACATCTCTTTAAACTAGTCGGCTCTTCATTTACATTCAAAACAAAAGGGAGAGGAAACCACTAATAGGTGTCACTGCCAGCTGAATGGAAGGGGAGAGGAGAGGTGAATGCAGAAGGGCCTATAACAGAATACCTCTCTCTTCTACCTATTTTCAGCCTTTTGACGGTCTGGAAATATTTTTGTTTCCCGACAGGAAAACACTTATTTGCCATCATTTCAAATAAACGAAGGTTCCCCACAAACCACAGCGGGGCTTTTGTCTAGTTGTTTTTAAGGGATCCTCTACGCCAGCGGTTTTAATGCTGGTTTAAAAACCTGCCATTTGACCAGGTTCTGTTTTTCAACTGATGAGTTGTCACACTGCCTTGCTTGAGGGTTAATCCCCCATTGTGTCGCTTATGCCACCGCAAAGAAGGACGGCAACGACAAATATGCAATTGCTGATAAAGCTTGTCTCTTCTCGAAAAGCCCCGAGAGACTGTCTCGCATGCTGATGGGTGTTTACTGCAGCAAAATGCTGCATGTCAGTTTTAGGAAAGCGATGTTTTGAAACTTTTTGCCTTTTCTCCCGGCAAATCAGCTCGATTTCTCACTGTTCCTTTACTACCCTTGACTCAATCGTCCTTTTTACTAAAGGGGTTGGAGCTTTTGGGTGGTAACCGGCCATGGATGCTTGAAAGGAGATTTGATGTTCCCATCATCAGACCGTACTTGAAACGCCATGTCAGTGAAACTAATGAAATGAAATGGAGTGCCGTGATGTGAAACTAAGCAGACATGAGATAACTTTCGAGGAGGAGAAATAAGAAACCTGCAAAGATTTAAGCCAATCGTAGTACTCTCACTTTGCACCCTCTCCCTGAACAGCGAGGATTAATGGAAAGATGTAAGTGCTCTGATCTTTCCTGGCAAGACTGTTATAGAAATAATCAATTAACCTTGGGAGATCAAATTGACAGAGCTTAAGCGTGAAGTTATTTAAAATGCCAGACTATCTAGGCAGATGAATACATTTGTTGCAATACTAAAAGGAAAATGAAAGTATTTTTCCAAACTTCGCTTTTCTGAACTGATTTAACGTTATTTCCCCAGGAGTCAACTCTGCCTTTTTCGGTGTGCACTTTAACACATTAAAACAAAATAAGATTTGATGTACTCCACAAAGAGACTAGTGATTTTTCTCTCTTCCTTCATGGAGTGGGAGGGTTATTATAGAAAATAGATTATAGTAACCTCATGCTTTTAGCTCTTTACTTTTGTTTATTTGACAATTTGATTATTTGGGTTCTTGTCTTCTGTGGTGATTCTGGTTGGTTTCCATTCTGGCTAAGTCATCTGCTGCTTCATCTATGGGATAAGAATTCCTTTTGTCCTCAAAAATACAAAGAATGTGAATTATTGTGTAATATCAGTTATTTTTATCAAATACAAGAATCCAGTTACACATTCTTTAAACAATCAATTTAACTTCATTTGGTTTGAAAAGAGAGCAATTTTATTTTATTAATGTGCTTTGGGCTGTGTTATTCAGACTAATAACCTCTCTGGTATTTTATCCTGCTGTAATGAGATGAGGACAACATCAAGTCCTAGCAGCAACAGGCTGTAACTCTAGGCCCACGGCTGCAAGCTTCTGCTGTGATCCAGCATGTAAGACTATGCTTAAAGTAAGCACGCAAGCAACGACAGTGCTTCTGTGCTTGAAGGTAAGCACGCATATACACACAAGCTTAAGTCCTTCCTTTAAAGAGAACTTGTGGGCAACCCTATTGATTCAATTGGTGCAGGTTATTGTCACGAAAATGGCACAAATTTTACCACATTAATTTTAAATCAGTTGTTTTGTTGATGCAGAAAATGTGTTGCATTTGATCCTCTCACATTCATACTGTCATCCATTTAATATTTTTGTTACTTTTTCTTTTTTTCCTTAATTTACAATGTTGCAGAATTCAATGTTGCANTTATCCTGCTGTAATGAGATGAGGACAACATCAAGTCCTAGCAGCAACAGGCTGTAACTCTAGGCCCACGGCTGCAAGCTTCTGCTGTGATCCAGCATGTAAGACTATGCTTAAAGTAAGCACGCAAGCAACGACAGTGCTTCTGTGCTTGAAGGTAAGCACGCATATACACACAAGCTTAAGTCCTTCCTTTAAAGAGAACTTGTGGGCAACCCTATTGATTCAATTGGTGCAGGTTATTGTCACGAAAATGGCACAAATTTTACCACATTAATTTTAAATCAGTTGTTTTGTTGATGCAGAAAATGTGTTGCATTTGATCCTCTCACATTCATACTGTCATCCATTTAATATTTTTGTTACTTTTTCTTTTTTTCCTTAATTTACAATGTTGCAGCAGTCTATATTAAATGCAGCAATTTAATTCAAGAACATACTAGGGCTTAACTTGAGCTTTATTAGCTGAATTTACACATTTAACTCCAAGCTAAACAGAAAGTACAAACGCATTTAAGCCAGTAAGGAAACATTTGCACACAAAGACATATGGGCTGAATTATAAAGGTATAGCATGCAAACCAGCTCAGATTGATCAAGTTCATCCAGCTGCACTTTGCTAGCAGCCACACCTGTTTCAAAAATTGCCATCCCAAACCATTTGTTCCCACACCAGCACTGGAGGTTACGTAGAAAAATAAAGTACTATATTTATGTGCCGCCCAATCTAAGGCAAACTGGGGTTATTTTAGCCAGTGCAAGTTGTGACTTAAGCTAACTCAGTTGCCCTTGCCTGAAGCAGGGCAGGGAACATCCACAGAGCTCTTCTCCTGACCTGCACTTCAGCTGGTGGTGACAAGCTGTTGGGAGTGCTGATGTGATTGACCCCTTCAGCTGGCTCCAGAAAGGGCGTCTGTCCCTGCTCTCCTGCTTCCTCTCCTTGACTATGCATGCTCTCTTCATTCAGTCCTCCTCCAGACCATGAAAGAGTCAGCCTAAGAGGGAAGAGAGGGGAGGAAGCAGAAGAAGCTCTTGGTGGGACTGGCACTCAAGACAGAAGACCTAAGGGAATGGGCAACAGTTAGGACCAAAACCAATGTGTGAAGAAGGTGTTAGTTATAACACAGATGTTTGAGGAAATTATTCTTTGGACTTGGAAGAAGTGAGAGGAGAAGCCATCTGGAAGGTCTTGAGCTTTTACATACGTGTAGAAGCACCAGAAACTGTCAGCAAAGGGACAGATTTGTGGACAATGAGTCAATGAAAAGGATGACCACATGCTGCAGAAGCCACAAATAAACTATTGGCCAAACCCTGATTAGAGATACTCAGCTCTCAGTCACATGCTTTCTTAATACGTTTTTCAGTGAGCACATGTCCTTCCTCAAGCTTAAGACAGTGCATCAAACATGAATGATACTTTTCAAAGGCCTTCAAGTGGCAGCATTCCTTTACAACATAGTCTGGCCAGGACAGTTCACGGCAGCAGAAAACGCCTAGATGTTTTAAAATTGTAAGAAGTCTGATCTGAAGGAGCAAATGGGTTAGTAGCAAACTACATTTCTTCCAAAAGATAAAGCTGGAAGTTCATTTGAAGATTAGAATTCCCCATACTTGGAAAAACTATTCTGAAAAAACTTACAGGCCATGATGGGTCGCAAATTGAACACAAACTCTCAGTCTACTACTGTTGTAAGGTACTAGTACAGCTCTCCAGTTCATAAAGAAACAGGAGTAGAAAGCAGGACTACTGAGATTGCTTTTTTCTCCTGGTTGTTGTGTCCCCAGTTCAAGAACAAAGATAATAAATTAAAGGGAGTCTAAAGAAGAACCACAAGAATGTCTTAAAAGTTGGAAACATGATTTAGAGCAAGAGAAATTCAGCTTGTATAACTGAAAAAAAGAGAAGGTTAAGAGGTGATTTGATGGCAGTTTGTAAGTATAAACACAAGGAGCAAAAATGTGTTAATGGAGGGCTCTTCTGACTAGAATACAAACAAGTCAAAGAAAGAGGGTACAAACTTCAAAGGTGACAAATAGAGTTTAGGAAAAACACCTTTGTCCTTTAACAGTAAACATAATTAACCCCTCAAATAATCTGTATCTATGGTTGATTCTCCATCGCTTGAGATTCCATGTTTTACAAAATACTATCCCTAACACAAAATAAAACTTTTTCTGCAAAGCCCACGGCCTGTATTACACCAGTAGTCATAACAGCAGACTGTAATAGCTCTTTCTGGCTTTACAATGTCGGCCACTTCTAATCAGTGATAAATTAATTGGAGCGAAGGAAAACTTTACAAAACAAATTCTAGAAGAAAAAAAAGCAACTACATAACTTCTGTTTTAAAAAATCTTTTATTGCTATCACTTGCCCTTGGGTTTTAAAGTTCACTTCTCTACCAACCACAGCCACTTGTATACTGAAGCTCTGTTGCACAGTAAATGGTGCTAATGCAGGTTTTTCTTTTCAAAGTCCAGTTTTAATACAACAGAATGGAAATAATGGTGCTTGTGCGTCTCCTGGACCACCTGCATTAAACATTCTCCAGCCAGTGCCAACATGGCAGCACAAAGGGAGAGAAGTGCAGGAAGCCCATGGTGCGTCAGTGGCACAAGGTCCCTATGAGCGTTCTGGGTGATGTGCCCACTGGTTCTTACTCAGCAAAACCACTATTCTGTAGTCCACCCTCATAGGAGCTCTTGGCCTTCACTGTTCGTAGCAAATAACCACCAAAGGCAGTTGCCAAGGGGTGTGCCTGAAAGAATAGCAGTGACTCAGGGAAGTCTGCAAATTTTAAAAACAAGAATGTACATCTCTAGCACATCCCACGGTCTTACAGTAGGAATTCCAAGTAGCATATGTTACAGAGGTTGAAGGCCCACAGCCTGAAGGTAATGACTCTCTTCCAGGCACATAAGGGGAAAAACAATGTACGTCCTGGAAACATATCCTTGCTTTGACAGGAACACTTGCTGCTCCCTTTCTTTTCTGTGCGAAGACGAGACAAGGTAAATACAAGCCAAGCCATGGTCAGATAGCAAACTGTGTGCTTTCTCTGCAAGACCCCACTCTAAATGCACCACAACAGACCTTAAACTGTACACACAGATTCAGCGTAACAGGTGATGGTCCTGCTGAAACCATCAGCATTACACTGCTGCTTCAGTGTGTACACTGGTTAACTGTAGTCAAATCCTGAGATGCATTAGGATCAAACTGGCTTCTGTACCAAGCCAGAATGCCTCTTCTGCCTTTGTTTCTTTGACGGTTACCACCCATTACAGCCTCAGGGAAGTGCAACCTGCCATCACATTTGTCCAGTGCAAGACTGATGGGCTTTGCCCCTGCATATTCCTTTGGGATTATATTTAACAGTTTAATACTACTAATGCTGCTAAGTGATTGTTTATCCCAAAGTAAATATAAAGGTGACGGAGAATTATATGATTGGTCTGCTTTCCCATGGAAACAACTGCTAGCATTTTTATCTTGGATTTTCTGTTATTGTAGCACTAAAGCAGATGGTCTGAAAGTCCTTATTCCAGAAAAGATAACTAACATAAAAAGCAAAGGACATTATGGAAAAAATAGCAACAACATTCATTTAAAAAAAAAAAAAAAAAAAGAAAAGCATCATTCCGTCTTCTGTGAAACACAGAGATGTCAGTATACTACTCACTGCCCCCAGGCACTGAACAACAATATGTACAGCAAGGCAAATCTGTCTAGCAATCACTGCAAGTCCAAATATTAGGTATCTGCTCCTGAAGACCTCCCTGCCTATGCCTAGTGACATCTCCCATAAGACTAAATCTTCAACTCACGTGCACCTGCATGTAAAACCAGTAGAATGACCCTGAAGTGCATCAGACTAAGGAGCTGCTACCTGTGGCAGATTTGGCTTTTTTTTCACATCTGTGTGGGGTCAAACAGAGTTAGAACAGTAATTTAGGAAAGAAAATTCCATCCTGCTAGGCTCTTATAGAACCTAAGTTGTCATGTCAAGAAATGCAATACTTCTAGCACTTACCCATCTATGTATCACATCTGGGTGAGAAATATCTTGTAAGTGCAAAATCTTGTTATTATCCTCAGTTTAATTTACAGTTATTAATTTGCTTTACTTTGAGATTGTAGGAAGTAAGCAATCAACCTTCTTCTGGAAGACAGAACTTTGAAAACTTGCTCGTGTTAATTCAACAGCTGGTAACATTCAGACATGTTGGAAACAAAGCAAATGTTCTTTCAAACATGAATTTAGCAAATAGAGCATATAAGGTAGCAATAATGTTTAACCTGTCAGACTTTTACTGCAGAAAATGGGGTTTGGATAATGAGGAGAGAATACAGAAAATCGAAGGATAAAGGAAAAGAATAACAAATGGAGAAAAACAGGAGTAGGGGCAGAAAAGAGATGGTTAAAGGAGAAAAATGTTTTGCAAGGATGAAAAATAAAAGTAAGGTAACAGCTAGCTATTGAACAAAAAGGCAAAAATCGAGGTTCTGTAATAAAGAAGTGATGAACTGAGGCATCAGGAGAAAGGATTATAACAGAGAAGATTTAATATAATATAGTTGGGAAAGAAGAGTAAAAAAGTTGTAAAGCATAAAACAGTGGCAGACAGAAGGGCATTGAGGGAGAGAGAAAATATGAAAACTGAAAACAAAAAAGATGGATGGCATATTTCCATTTACTAAGCAGTCTACTGAAGGATAGAGGACCAGACAACAAACTAAATGCAGTTTGCTTTTCCTATTCTTCTGCTTTATCAGATGATAAGAAATGCTAAACACGGACTTGAAACTAGGTATGAAACAAATGGCTAGATGTCAGTATGCTTAATAGCCTGAAAATGCTATCTAGCCATTAAGTATATTTTAGCCTAGATTCCTAAAAAGAGCAGCCTTATGCATTTTTGCTCTTCAGCTATCCCACTCTCTCTCATCCCTACTAGCTTCTGCCAACTCCAATCAAGACTGTCTCTGAGATGCTGAATGTTTACTTGTTTCAACGAAAGCAGCCGCAATGAAAAGGCAAGAAATCGAAAGCAATCCCTGCCCACCAATGGCAGAAGATTGCAGTACACACACAGATGTTCTCTCTTCTGCAACCAGTAAATAAACACCGCGCACTTAATAAGCACAGATGCAGCACAGAACCACCCACAAGACATGCTGCTTCTTGTTCAGCTGGTAGCTGGAGACAGAAGGGGGAAACTGGTGATCTGTAGAAGGCTCATCAGGGACATTTAAAAATCTGGGAAGTTGTGGGGCATTGTAAGAAATGCTGTGGGGTGGTCGAAATATAGTAAAAGTGAGTTAGTGGAGAACTCCAGTGTGGGGGTGTAGGGAAGGAGACCCTTTGAGGACCTGAAGGGGGCTCAGGCTACTGTGGAGGGGAAGCCACAGGGCACAGGGAGGAGAAGCAGAGTCCATACGGCATGGTGCTGTAGGAAACTTCTTCTCAGTGAGGGTGCCAGAGCACTGGAACAGGCTGCCCAGGGAGGTTGTGGAGTCTCCTTCTCTGGAGACATTTGAAACCCGCCTGGACACCTTCCTGTGTAACCTCATCTAGGTGTTCCTGCTCCGGCGCGGGGATTGGACTGGATGGTCTTTAGAGGTCCCTTCCAATCCCTAACATTTATTCTGTGATTCTGTGAATGAAGGATGTGAACCCACAGGAACCCAGGCCTTCCCCCTCCACTCCTCCTGAAACTATTTGTTTCCTCAGCACACCTAGTGACTTCACTAGTGTTCAAGGGTAAAATGCTGTTAGAACGTTAAAATGCTTACAGGCACTTGGAACACCGTCTGAGCGAATTGTTCATAAAGTACGCATTTGTAAAGGAAAACAAGGGGAAGATGTGCTGTGTTTGAGGTGAAAAGACACTTTTCTAATCGTAGTTAGGCTGGTAGAAATCAGAAGTAACACCAAGTTGACCTGATGCAAGAAGTTGTTTTACAGTCATGGGCGAAAGATAAAACACGTTCATGCTGCCAGTGATCTCCACAAGCTCATGCTGTCAGCGATGTCCACATTTTATTATTTTAGCTATGTCAGGAATTCTGGATGTTCGTTTGTAAAAAAATAGCTTTTACTAGTGCTTTAAAAAAAAAGTAACCAGAAGGTCATCAACAAGGGAGCTGAGAGAATAATATATCATGAATAATGTATTAAATTATTTCAGTCTTTATCTATTAATGAATTATCTTCAATCACCTTGTAATTTTCTTGAATGTATTTGTAATTCAAAAGTAGTCCCCATGCAATTTCTCAAAAAAATTATTTCTCTAAATTTTTCTTGGTCTTTTTGTGGATAGAAAGTAGTTGAAATTTGAATTCAATTAGTTTGTTTTGAATAGGACATACAGAGTTGGAGTTTCTATTTCTGTTCCCTCATAAACACATTGTGTTACCCATTGGGCATTAAAATTTTAACCATGAAATCTCTTCTTCTAATATTTTTTAAAATGTTCTTTTTCCACCCATACTCTAATACGACCTGCAGTGTGCTAAGGCAGTCACTGAAATTCAACACCTAGGGCCTACTGCCCAGTCTTGGCACTATTTTTTCTTCCTGAAAGAACAACCTCTGCTATGGGTGTTGACTCACCTCTTGAAGAATTTAAGTGCCACAAAGCAATAAAGCGAATACTTTCTTTCAGAACACAATGAATGTTAGTGGCATAGTAGCTGACCAGGTTTTTTTTTTTTTCCTGTATCAGGCTATGAATTACTCGCAGTGACTTTAATGGGAGTCTTTGGTGGTCCCTATATGTAAAGACACAAATTCTCATTCCTCTTTCCAGCACACCAAATAATAGCTTGCACCCCACTGATACTTTTACATTTCTTAGATACTGCCAGTTGACTTTAGCTTTACCTCTAATACTTTAAGTTATAATAGCGACAACTATACCTGCATTGGAATCCAGAAGTCATAATATGCATCTGAGAAAGACATTATTTTTCATTTTCATGGCATAGTCACAGAACCAACGGATACCAACATGCCAAATAAAGCCAACATATTTTTATAGATATGTAGCTATACAACTCCTTCCACTGTGAAGATATGTGCAGAAGTCCCTTTCATGTGAAGATACAGCAGCCTTTTCTGAAATATCTACAGGTGAAGGTGTCCTACTGATTTGGAAAACAGTGGCAAAGGCTGGCCCATTTTGAAACTCAATTTTTCATCACTGATTGTGATAAGCATCTAGTAAGTCTGTATTATCTGTCTAAACTCTATCAACCTCTAGAGATAAACTTATTGCTGTGTCTTCAGCAATGGGTTTTGGCCCTTGGTTAGTGGTGTCCAGCAGGCATCTGTGCATCTTTAATAATTTATCAGAAATTAAAAGAGTGTGACTGCCTGAGACACAGAATAAAGAATGTGCAAAAAATCATGAACTCCCACATTCATGTCATGGCTCTGTTTTCTGAATGCCATTTAATATAGGTTTCTAACAGGCAAAATGTGTCCATCTGCATCTCAAATTCACAGCACAAAATGACGTAATTTCTATCAAGTTGAAAAGACAAAAACAATTTCATACCTCCCGAATAGCAGTGAGTCTGTCCACGTCTTCTTCTAAGTTCCAAGCTCTTTTCTGTCGGTCACTCGTCTATTCATGTTGTTGGCGCAGTCTTTGTTTTTAACTCAACCTTTAGCCAGATGCAACGTCACCAGCTATTCCACCCAGGGCTTTGCCCCAGCGCCTGGTGGTGTGAGAGGGACCATGCTCATCATATCCACCCATGGACTTCGGATCAAGCTCTGACCGGGGCGCTATAGCAGCTGCAGACCCTCTTCCAGCTGCCCCTTCTGCTAACTTGGTCCCCATGGAGAAAAACCTTAGCGGGAGGACACAAACATCTGTAATCAAGGCTGACATCTGAGCACAGCCACTAAAATATTTTGGGTTTCTTGGCATCAGTTCTGGGAAGCAGCAGCTCACAGTGAAAGCACAGTATTTTTTTTTTTCCCTGGAAACATCAAGCATGCTTTAATCCAAGTGCTATATTCTTGTGAATAGAATCAAAGAATTTAGGAAAGTACTCAGGGACACAGAGTTTCCAGATTCAATTTTAATTAAAGGCTATAAATACTCATAAAGAGAGGCTGGCACTCAGCTCTAGGGATCAAGCTGAGTAATCCTCATCTGGAGCTTTCTTGTATTTATATGATCGTGTTAGATCTTGATAAGACAGTGACTTTTTAAGGCTGAAACTTGCAAAATCTGTATTACATAAGAACAAAGCACATTCTGCCATGCTTTTTAATACCATAACAGGTCAGGTAGGCTCATCTCCAGAGGGGTCCAATACCAACTGGAACCCCGCCTTGGCTCCCAAAGGACAGTGTTCTCCAGTGACTTCAAACAGGTGTGAAATCCTGCCTGGCCCCAGCTGTAGTGAGGACAAAACAGCTGTCAGGCAAAATGGAACAAGCAGTTCCTAATCTGGTTGCTGGAACTCAGTCAGTGATCACCCATGGTGAGCAAAGAGCAAATGCAACACGACCAACTAAAAAAAAAAAAAAAAAGAGGCAGACTGGTCCCATAATACTACTTGCTTGCACAAATCCCTCCATACGCCACCAAGGAGTGTGATGTGCAGCAGATACGCTGTATCACACAGACACAGGCATGCCTGCGTGAATCGGAAAGACTGAACCCAGTGAGCAGAGTTTCAGCACGTGAGCCTTTATGTGAGAGCTGAAAATACAAAGGGAGGGAGAGGAGCTAGTGATCATAAAACTTCCTGGCACCAGCTGACACAGCAAGGGCAGAAAGGACACATGTAATTTTAATCTTTCCTCCACGTGAGTGGTTTTTCCTTCCCCTCGAACACAGTGAAGATGCTTTCTCTGACCATAGACTGTTCAGCAGGGAGACCGCCTGACTTAGTAAAGGCGATTTCTGCTCATCTGGCAAAGTTGCCAATCTCCATTTGCAGGCTCATACAGTCTGTGCCAGAAAACAAACAGGAGGCAATGGTGGGAAAAGAGGGGGAGACTCCAGCCCATGCAAAGACTGTCCCTTCGAGTAGCACATCTTTGTCCAGGTAGATCAGATCCTGAGCATCTCAGCCTTCCTCCCAGCTTTTGCAACTGCTCTTTTAGACCATTTTGGCTCTATGCATCAAGAACCCGCCTGCACAGCGGCCACACAAACCCTCTTTCAGCCAGTCTTCTCCAGAGGCTCTTTACTCCCATTGGGAATGACCTCCACAACTCGACAGCCTTCCCCCATTGCAGCTTGCTTTAAAGATCATTTTTGCAAAGAAGTGTACAAAATTACCACCAGATCTGTGTTTTCATACATATATATGAATATATATAAACATATAAATATATATATATATATATAAAAAATTGCTAGCCTAACCCAAAACGTGTTCACTGGATTTGAAGTTAGAGGGGCAGAGAACTCCCATTGCGTTTTACCTTCACAATGGTGCTGGAATGGTTGAATAAAGTGTGGCCTCGCTGCCCATATGCCATTCAGCTTCTGTCTGTCTTTTTGTTTACACTGGGAATACAATAGGAACTATAGTCCTTCCAATGCATCATTTATAAGTGTATTCTACCTCTGAATGTACAGACAGAACTGGCTCTGTGAATGAGCTCTGTGAATATTGCCAAGACACTGTGCTTTGTTCAGCATTATTCTTCACAATAGATACCACACTTTGGAAGTAATTTTAAAAAGGGAATCAAAATAGTGGTACTTTTAGCCTTTGTTTCTTTTATACCACACTGCATTCTCTGTCTCTCACTCAGCTGCTTCTATTATACTGACAAATTAAATAAACCACTCCATTGCTAAAGAGGCTTGGGCGGGCTGGGCTTCGGTACACTGCTGCGCTAGGAAGTTGAAATAAACATTTATGCCGGTTTTATTCTTAACAAATTTAAGCTAACTTTAGTCAAGCGTCTTTTTTTTTTCTTTTCCTTTTTTAAAAAAAGAAAGGGGGGAGAAAAGAAAGAAGTACTTCAAATTTTTGAGCCGATCTGCAGCACCAAGGGATCTGGCATCTGAAGCAATGGAGTAATGAGAAGCCATGTGTCCAGGTAATGAGCCTGTTTTTTTAGTACTCCGCTATTTAGAAGTGCTGCGAGTTCATTCCTGCCGTGGGGCCTCTGGGACAGGGACTTGGTGAGTCCGGGCAATGGTGTGGTGCAGATAGCGGTGTGGTTGCAGAGGCTCGCTGCGGACAGCTTGCAAACTTCTGCAGCAAACTTTCCACTCGATCCGGGAATTTTCCTCTCCTGCTGCAGGCACAGCTCTGTTTTGCGAGGCAGCTTGTTTGCATGCTGATCAGCGCACAGAAATAAGGGCAGGTGGGGGAATGTTGAGCAAAGTGTGATGGATGGCGGGGGCAGGTCTGGCTGCTTATAGGTGTAGATTTATAGATAGATGGACAGGTAGAAAAATATGTTGATTTGTATTTCAGCTATAGGATTGTATTCCCATTGCATCTGTAGCAAAGAGAGAAATAAGAAACTGTGGAGAGTGGTAATGTGACTTTTACCTGCATCTAGGTGCTTTCTGAGTTTTGGCTCTTTTCTTCTGCAGGCAGTAAACAGAGAGGAGAACTGGGGAGCAATTTGCAGCGGTCTGCTTGTGTGTAGATTAGATGCGAAAGGCCATCCTCCAGATTTGCAAGCGCTGGGGTGGTGGTGGGGCTGTACGCTGTTTAGAAAGGCTTGTCCACATAGTCCAGTATTCTCGAAAATACTGTCAAATGAACGGCGTTATTTTCCCAAACGAGATCAGAGTAATGAGTGCTACGTTGCCTGGATTAGGTCTGAAAGCTGCTCCTGGGCTAGCAGTGTGTGAATAATGCAGGACGAGTCTCACCCCGCCGTGCCTTTCCCCTCCTCTCCTAACAAAGCAGATGGAGCAGAGGCAGAAGCCTGAGCTAGGGAGGCAGGGAAATTATTTGGGGTTTTGGTGGGTTTGTGTTCATTTTAGGGGACCCTACAAGCGGCCAGCTTCCTCCTGAAATTGTTGCTCAGTGCCAGCTGTGGGGCTTTGAAGCCTTCCCTCTGAGGTTGGAAGGCTGCGGCACAAGCTGGGGCCCCACCGGCAGGGACACCCCTTGGCCGGCCAGGCAGGGAGCAGCGCTGCCAGAGGAGCAGCCAGCGGGGAGCAATTGGGGTTCATCTTTTATTACTGAAGGAAGGAAGACACTTAAAAAAGGAGAGGGAGGGGGGAAAAAAAAAAAGAAAAAAGAAAAATAAAGGAAAAGAAAAAACACCTCAGGTGAAATTTTCTTTTATTGTCTAGTAAAATTCCCTTTAATTTGTCCCCAGGGACATCCAGCCTCCTTGCGATTCCCCACACATCTCTGTCAACGCCAGCGTCTGGGGGGGCTCCCTGGAGAAGGGAGCGGGGGAAGCTGAAGGTCAGGGTTACCCACTGTGGCATGACTTTTAAGCTAAAGGGGTTTTTATTTCTCTTGTTGCCGTGTCAGGTTTAATTTGGCCTGCATTATTCTGGAAGGGTGGGCCTGCTCGTGACAGGAGGGGGTTAAATGGGATTACAAGCTTTAGAGGTTGTCAGCAGCCACTGCTGCCTGGGGATGTTAAATTGCGATTTAATGGTCAGCTTTATCTGTATAGTATCAGTGGAAATCTGCTGTTTTCAGCAACTTAATAGGCACTGTGTTTTCAGTAGGGGCCTTTTTTTTGGGGGGTGGGGGGGAAGGGGCCGGCGGGAAGAGCCGGCCTGAAGCGGGAAGCGGGGTCTGGGCTCCGGGCAGCCCCTCAAACCCCGGGCTCCGGGGAGCGAGCGGACGGGCTGCGCCCGCTGCCGCACCGGCCCGAACTTTCCGAAGGCACCGGGCAGCCCCGCGCCTCGGGCCGGGAGAGACGAACCGGGCAGCGAGACCCGGCCGCCCGTACGGGGGCGGAGGGGAGGCGGCTGAGGGAAATGGGCGGGCGGGGGGGAAGCGGTGGCGGCCGGGAAACCCAGCGGCAAAGGAGCCCCCGGCGCGGGGACGTCCGTGTGTGCCGGGGGTGCTACGGGGCGCTGTAAAACACGCTGAGGGCAGGCGGGCCCGTGTTATTTGCTGGCGAGGGAGGGGTCAGTCCGGAAGGTTCGGGATTAGGAAATGTAATATCCTGTCAAAATTCTCACGGGGATGAGGCCCGGCCGGGGGAAACGCGGGAGTCTGGGTCGGTTTAGGTGATTTTTTTTTTTTTCCTCATTTGCAGAGCCAGTAGCGTGGCCGCAGTGAGTGAGGTGGGCTGGGGTTGGTGTTTCCTCCCGTTGCCCTCGCAGGAGTTGCACTCGGGAGTTCTGGCATTAAAAATAAGAAGGGAGGCAAAATCACGGTTAACCGCGTATATATTGCGTGGCAGACTGATTTTCCAAGCACGTTTTTTTAAAGCGGGAGACAGGAGGAGAAGGTGGGAAGAAAAAAAAAACAACACAGTGCAGAGCAGTAGCATCGTAATAAATAGTAAGCTGTGGCCCCAAGAGTGTATTTTTTTTGAGCTGATGTATGATATTAAAATACAGTTCCTAAGCAAGTAACAAAAAAGATGGGGGGAGGAGGGATGGAGAGGGAGGGGGGAAAAAAAGGAGGAGGGGGAGAGAAAGTTCCTGTGCACTTTGTTCAAGGTTCTGCACCTCTCTAAGCAGCTGTCACATCCGTACATTATGGTACATTGAATCTGAATGAGGCTCTCCACATCAAAACCTTGCATCCATTATGATATCATCTCCTGCTCTAAGCTGTAATGCTTATTAATTCTGCACCCATACTCTCCAAGCTTCAGCAAATGTATTCCATCAGCCTAGCATTTAATTTAATTAGTACAGCTGGGCTCTCATTCTCCTTTCTGTGTCAGAGGTATTGTCAGCACGTTCTGCTATAACACAATTACTGATTGCTTTTAGATAGGCAGAAATATGATTAGGGTATTGGGTGACTGTATCATAAGCCTTATTAGATTCATTTGAAATCTGGAGATAAATAGGAAACTTTTATTTGCAGTGTAATGAGATTATGCTTATTAGGCCAAGGCCTCACAACCTTTTGCAAAGAACATAGTGTATCACTAGGATTATACTCTGGAACCACACTTTTTTGCTCATAGCATCCAAGCAATTTCTCAGCAGCTTTGAGATTTAACTGTTGTAGCCCTGTACACATTTTAGAATTGTTTTCTGGCTCAGTGACTTTCTTCTGTGATAGACTGTGCACACCTTCCACCATGTGTTTTCTTCTGCTTAAACCCAGAAATCTGAGGAAGATGTTTTATTCAACAGAGGAAAGATGTTTGGGTGAACTGTGGCCATGTGTGAATGGGTAAACGTGCTGATGCATTGGACAGAAGAGTTTTTGCCAATACCGCTCTTTTTCTTTAAACACTTTTTTTTCCCTCAGTAGAAAGCTGCAAAAAACATTTCAGGATCGGCAGTTATCAGAAGCTAAAAAAAAACATTGCTGTTCAGATACTTCCAAGGCTTAATCTTCAGACAGAAATAATGAGTTAATTTTCATGTGTAAAAATTGTTGGAAAGGCTGCACATTTCATGTCACTTCCAGAGAGAGTGCGTTTAAATCTTAATGTATACATCACAACCATTTTGTATTATACTATCCTGACAAAACACATGGCATAGTGTTTGAGAAGCAAGAGTTATGTTTTTAAAAGTTCATTTATTACAGGGATTCAGAATTCTGATCTGGTAATTTCCCTGTAACAATCAAGGGTACAAACAACCCATCACTGACTTGACAGGTTATAGAAAGGAGTCCATCAATTTTAACATTGGTGTCAAATTTAGGTTTCATTCTGTTTCTGCGTAAGATTTGCTACAAACTCCAGTGGGAGCAAGATGAGGCTCTTACTGGATCCCTGTCCTTTGTGAGTGGTATTACCCAGTGTGGAAGCATTTTGTAATTGAGTGTGGGAAAACCCTGAGCCTACTTTTCTATTCGTTGTTGCATCACTTGCTCTACACTTAAGGTAAAATTTGTCTGGGTGTCAATATCTCAGGCTAAGGATCAGATTTGGGAGGAAAATGTGCTTCAGTTCTATCATGGTATTTTATTTTGCATTTGCGTAGCATTGAAAGCATGTCTGTAAGGGGTGGCTTGTCTCTGTCATTACCGTGACAGAGACATGTTTGCATAGCATAACTCAAAGATTTGTGATATTTTAAAACTGGTATGGGAATAAACTTTGAAGAGGTCAGGTAGAAGTTCTTAAAGGTGATATTTCTGTATTTCTCATCTAGTTACTAAGGGAACATCCAGAGGGTAAGACTATTGCCACAGCCTGATGGAGTCCTTTGCCAAAATGGACTGAGCTTTGGAGTTCCCAGCCCTGCTTCAGCTCGTACTTCTGCAGGTGCTTCATTGTGCAGTTGTGTGTGATTCTCCAACTGGGGAACCTCATGCTGGAGCTGCACTTTTCACTTTATTGGAGAGTAATATGCGTCAGTTTGCAGTGCCTACTGGATTGCCTCAGGAGTCACAGTATGTATGCCTAAGCAACGTCAGCAAAAAGTTACTCTAAAGGAATAATCCTATAAATTGGGAGACCTCAGTATTATGGAAAAAGAGAGGGATCACTCTTTCCAGGTACAGGCAAGCTCAGGCACAAAACAGTGAATCAGCTCAAGTTACACACATAAGAGCAGCAGCTTCGCAAGTGCTGAATCTACTAGGAAGTCAAATACTGAAAATCCAGTGTTTGCACTATAAGTAAGAAGCTAGTTTTAGTTGTATCATTTTATAAAGAGAGATGCCACTTTAAATCAGGTGTATTTTGGAAGGGAGGTGATTTCTCAGTTGGTTTTAGAGGAGAGAATATCTAGCTTCTTTCTACCAACCGAAAAAAATTATGAACAGCAGCCTTGTTTTATACTGGCTCCAAAAGCAGCAGAGATGACAAATGCCACAATTTTCCAGTATGTTGCTTCATCAAGAAAATATTTTAAAGTGTGGTGTAATTGCTGTATGTGAGAATGAACTGGTAGCCCTGTTCATTTGTCCCCCGTCACCATCATCCTGATTTGCAGTGAGCAACAGGGTTATTCACATGCTGAGATTACACACATGCTTCGGTGCTCTGCTGGATCAAGGCCTAATTGACACCCTAATTGACAGGCTCAGTTGAGAGACTGAAGACTAAATTGGGCTTGGAAGCTGAAACGTGATGTATGTTTTTACCCTCAGAGGTGGTTTGTCCAGGCTGTGTTTGAGATGTGTTACCAAATAATGTGTTCCACCTTCTGCTGTAGCTTTTGTTGCCTTTCTTTTGTGGCTAGAGAGAGGACTTCAGCCGCTGGGAAAAAAAAAAAAATAATAATTTAAAAAAAAAAAAAAAAGAAGTCCAAACCAATGACATGTTGAATGCTAAATTGAAACAAACAGTTTTATCTTTGGTCTTTCTAAAAGAACAAGTTTGTTAAAAGAAATACTAACAACCATTTATTCAAAACCAGTTGATTAAATGAAACTGTAACTAATTGTTAGATGTTTGTTTCATGTAGACTCAAAGGTAGAATCACAACAGAAGTAATTAGGGTAATTATTAAGGTCTGTATTTAATTCAAACCCTCAGAGAATATTGCATATTCATTCAAGTGAGCTATATTTCCTATTTAAAAGATAGTAGTTTCTCAAAGCTTTCATTTACAGGTATGTTTATTTAGTGTCATTTTATATGGAATCATGTCATCTTGCTCTCTTTCTACCGTGACAGTGTTTGTTATTCATAATGATGGCAATCAAAGGGGAAATGTTACCAGTAATTTCTGTGTGCACTTCTAACCCCCAAATATTTGTAACAGTAATTTAGCTAAGGCATTTGAGAATTTGAAGATTAGGATGAACTTGCCTTGATCTCTCTATAGAATGTACTGTGTGCATTAAGATACTAAAGCCAGGCATTTTTATATACTAAAGAAAATGCAGTGAGACATTATTTATAGAGTAACTGAAAAATTGAAGCAGTACTTGTACCCTTTTACTGACAATGAAGAGAAATCTAACTCTGATATTACTTTCTTCTTTTTAAGACTAGTCTTTATAAAATGCAAAGAAAATCTACAAAAGAAATGTTTGGGGGCATTTACTGTGGAGAGGTTCTCAAAGGGCTGTTTCAAACTGTAGACTGAAGAAAAATTGGTATCAGAGCATTTCGGAAAAGAAAAAAAAAAAGCTTCATGGACCCAGTTCTTACATGTTACTAATCATGCAAGACACAGAATGGCAGGATGTCTTCCAGTATTTGTTGCTGGCAGATGACATATACCATCTTTACAGGGCAATTGGACCAGTGTGGTCTCCTGCTGGATGGATTTAATCCTTGGATTTAAATCCAGATTCTTGTCTTGGTAAAGCCAGGTGTTTCTCTCGAATTCCTAAAATGCAACACTGTGTTGATCAGAGAGACAACAATGTTGCTTGTTAAATTAGTAAGTACCGTTCTCTCCCCTTATGTTTCGATCCTGCCTTAACACTCAAACAGTGTGCACTGAGTGTGTGTTTAATAGAAACAAACACATATAGGATCAAAGTTATCTCAGCCAGATTCCTTCCACTTAAATGGTAAGCTACTGGAATTTTATTACTGCCATTGTTTAAATAGATACATAACACACTAGAATTAAAAACAGTAATGACAATGGATTTGTATTGCTCTTTTCTATTACTGTAAAAGTACAGTAGTGGTGATAGTAATACCTAATTAACCTAATTTACTTGTACAATGGTAGAAGCATAAGGCCTTAGTATGGAGCCAGTTCTAATGGTCTGACGATGGTCTGCCTTTCTAACATGCAAACAATCAGTGCACTATGGAGCTGACCAAACAACTAATTGGAGAGAAAAAAGTTAATAGAATCATAAAAAAAGGCGTGAACACAGGTTATAGGTGGTAGCATTACAATTTGCATAATTACAGCTCTGCAGTTAAAGTCATATCTGCATATTCTTTGTAGTTCACATTTTACCGCCTTAGACTTTTTTTTTTCCCCCCACCAAATGTGATATCCCTTTTTATTTGTGGCCATTTAAGTGCACGTTGTTAAATGAGAAATAATGCAGGCTCATTACTGAACCATTGGGGACTATTGAGCTAGCGTATGTGTCTGCTAGAAGGCAGAAAACAAGGGGTTGCACACTGATGAAACCTTTTGGCCAAATGACTGCACAAGCGTTGTGCTTGTGTGTTAGGACTCAGCGTTTTGGTGCTTGGCCACATTTCCAGAAGCATAGCTCATTAGAGAAAAAATAAAACTTCCTTTCTGCCCCCGTTCCAGCTGAGTTAGGTAAGCCTTGCTCTCTCTGCAGTACTCTTCCATCCTCCTAGTAATGTCCTTTCAGGCTACAGGAGATCCTGGTAGGAGTAGCTCTGCTGATGTCGATAGAAGTTTTCCATCTAGGCCCTTCTTTCTCCCACCCCTCCTTCCAAAAACTCTGCGACTTCTCCTGATTTAAAATTACCAGTGGCTTTACGAAGAGGTGCTGTGAGAAGCTGCAGTGCAGCAGAACTGAATCCCCACATCACCACCTTGCAGTACAGTCAGGATCTTTATCATAGAGCTGTAGAGTGTGCATTTCCTAACCCGGTAGTCCATTACTTTACGAATGTATATAAAACTGTTTTCAGAAGAAAGGCTTCACCTACCTTATAAGCAAGCCAGACTTGGCCTTCTATGTTATATCGTGTCACTGAACTGAACTGTGTCACAGAGGTTTTACAGAATTACTGATTAGATCCATTTCTAATGGTAAAGGAGTTATTTGGTCAGATCCATAATATAAAATACCTTTGCTTTCAGCCACTTCTGCCTACAGTGTAGAGTGGACAAAGAAGACATGGAAACATGTTTTTGAAAGGATGAAATTTTGCAAAATTGCTGTTAACACTTCTTTGGCTTAGGTTTCCATTATGCATCAGCTTACACCCAAATTAGACAACACATGAAGGCTTTTTTTTTGTTTTTTCTTTCAAGATATTTGTCTAATTACTGGCTTCTCCACAGTGTTTTTGTTGGGATAGACTGTGCCATTAATATTCCTACAAGCCCTCTGCAGGTTATGGCTTGGCATATTTGTACCCGAACAGGCAGACTTTTCTTGTCCAATACATCCTACGCAGCAGCAACCTGAAAAACTACCTTGTTAGAGGTCATCAGTTGTTATACACGTTTTCTCTGCTCCCTCTCTTCACTTCAGTATTAAAATGTTGGGGTTTTTTTTTCTGTTGTTGGTCACAATTTTTTATACTTAGAGGACAGTAGGAGGGGTGATGACGAACACTTCTCTTCCCCACTACCTACCTCTGTGCTGTATGGGAAACAAACAGGGGAGTTAAAACTGTATTTCTCACTTCCCTGCAGCTGAGTTCTAGATTCCTTTGCCAAGACTGAATATACCAGAGTACATGATGAGTGTTTATTTCTTAGTTCTTAAGAAATGCCACTAAAAGCCAGGAGGGTTAGATTTTATTCCAATCTCTAACTTTTATTTTCCATTTAACCTTGGTGAGAGCTCTGAAATGTGACTGTTGGCTTGCTTAGAAATCTTAACCAACACAATCAGGCATGTGCCAAACTTTTGCTTTGACCCTCTGCATCCAGCTTTCCATTCGGCTGGATACCAGTGGCCTTGTCTAGTTGGTAGGGGGCTATGACTCCAAGACTTATGTCAACAGATGTGTAAAATACAGCGTTAAGCAGGGAAAAAGTCAGATCCTTACAACCTTACGAGGTTTCTTTTTGAGGAAATAATGCTAAGTATTGATGATTTCTAATAGTTGTATGATGTCTCTCAGGACACACTGCTGGTTTTGCTGCCATCCGACAATAAATTCAGCTTCTTACGCATGGATCTAAATTTCAAGTAGTAATATTGGAGCAATAGTCTGTGTGTTTTTCAAGTTGATATGGACAAGATCCTGATTTAATTAATCTCAGTATATTGTGACAAAAATTACAGTAGGGTACCTGTATTTCCCTGCTTCAAATATGATTTATACATAAGGCCACAGCAGGGTTTAGTGGTCAGCAAAATGCAGTCTTGACATTTTTTAAGTATTTTTGGTAGGACCTACTTGGTGAAAAACAATGAGACTTTCTTTTAATTCAAGCAGGATGTATGTCACACTGGCAGCTTTAGGATATGAGTGTCAGTATAGTGTATATAAAGATCCTCTTCGTCTTTGTTTCTGCTCTGTGTTGAATTCTTGAACAGAGCCAGTTATGTTGCTGTGTGTGTTGGCTGGAGGTTGAGGATAAAGGGTTTTTCTGACATCCACAAAGCATCATCAGCATGGAGGTGGTGTACCAGGTGAATGTAAGAGGCAAACTCCCAATGTGAACACCAGGTTCACACTGAAAGCAGTCCTGAACTCCGAATTATTTAGCATACCAACGATTTTTGCAACGAAGTTTCAAATGCTGGTAAAACCTAAATGACAGTGTGGAACTCTTATTTCCCTTTCAGAAGTAGGACTAAAATAATGAACAAAATTACTATGTTGAAAAAAAGTTTGTGTTGAATCACTAAGATGACTTTTCCCATTTAAAGAACCTTTTTGCTAGTGAACAATTGCCAAAATTATACGTATTCTTTGGCATCTTATTCAGCAACAGTGTTGGAGGCACCCAATGCTAATCAGATCTGTCCATCGCTACCTTTTTAAAAGATTGCATTCGCATTGCATGGGGTATTGGATCAAAAATAATGCTGTGCAATTAACAACGAACGAAATGCCCTCCTAACAATTCCCATGCAACCTCAAATTCTTGCCAGTATTTTCTTAAGGTAAGCAGGGACTCCTACGACTCAGTACAGTGAATTACTGAATAATACCAGCTGCAAAGCCTTACTAGGAATTGCTAGTCATTTTCCAGTGACGTGGTTGAACCTGCTACACACATATATATTATATTTATATCTTACAAAGTTATGCAATTTTGCATTCAAAACTCCAGGTTAATAGTTTCCTAAAGTGAGCTGGCATGTATAGCACTGTCACTGTGTCAAATAGTGACTCTCTTAATTCCAACTCAATTATTGATGATAGTATTGAAAGTAAATATTGTGGTCTATTAGGTGTGTAGGCCTAACAGAAACAACACCACTCAGTCTCTGATCATGTTTGCCATTTTCAGTCCCTCAAAAGAACTAAAACTGATGAGAAAGATTCATCTGGGTTTCTGACATAGGGCTCCAATAGGGATAATTGGAAGCTTAAGCCCTAATCCTGCAAACACTTAAGCAGTGCTTAACTTCAGTGCATACAGGTTGACTCAAATGCAATTACTTGTTTTTTTTAAAAAAACTGCACTTACTAAAGCATATGATAGAGGGGGGCAGAAATGGGGTTTTATTTAACGATGAACTGCTGAAACTCTTTGCAAGGAAACAGACCTGTGTAATTGCAGCTGACTTCACCATTTTCGCATAGCACATGAGAGTGTGTATACAGCATCCACTTCTCCAATATTCTTCAAGGATGTTGAAATTGTTAATGAAGTAGTGTACTTGTGTTCAAAAGAGAACAATATAAATAGAAAAACGGAAAGCACATAGCAAATAGCAGTATGCTTAAGCTAACCTATACGTGTGCACCTGTAGTGTAATGATTTGTCAGTGAAGAATGTGTTGCATGGGTGTATAGCTATCAGTGTTTGTGCCTGTCATGAACTCACTCAGCCTCAGCAACTTGTGAGTTTTTTAATGTTATCATGTTATTTAACTTTATTCTTTTAATCTGAAAGAGCAGCCTGAGATCGGTAAGTGGATGGTTTTATCTTAGTCATCACTGCTTTCTTCATAAACATGCAGATGTTCAGCCTTCTTTTAACTCCAGTGATTAATTTTTTGATGCATAAGGAGAATGGAGTGAAGTAGTTTCACCTTAAACACTATTAAAACTGGTAGTCTGGTTATATTGATATCAGAAGGACATATCATTGCTTGTGCCTTTTTAGAAGTTGGGAAAACATCACAGTAGAGCTTGGAGTGAGGTTGCTCTTTTCTGCTTTTACTCTCGTGGCAGAGTGCAACCTTTGCCAGAATGTTGCTGGGCTTTTTTAGAAAGATATATTTGAAGATACTTTCCTTAGCTTAACTCTAATTGACAGACTTAGCAGTTTCACATGTCCTCATTTTTCCTAGTGGGAAGCTCTTAACCAGCGTTGCTTCTTCCAGGAAAACACTGGTGGAATTTTTAGTGTTTATCCTTCATGTACATAAAACATTTACAGTGGGTTTTGTATGTAATATATGTAAAACATTTTAGAGTTTGAAAACTGTTCTGATTCAGTGAACTTTTGGCTACGAAAGCACAAATTTTATATCCTTTTGAAATAGGAGGGAGATTATCTTTGGTTTGTTTTCTTCAGTTCTATACCCAGGATGCCGGAGGACATGAGTATGTCAGGGTTAAGACTTGGATGCAGGGGAAGCTTGTTGACTGAGAGGTGGGTGGGCACGGAAAGCAGTTTTACCCAGCCTGTACTTTGAGACCTGGAGGTGTTTCTTTGGTTCTGCATCTGGATGCGCCTTCTGGCTGTATCTCACTCTTGGGGGTAGGTGAGAAGGTGTCACATTTGATGTGAGGTTACATATTTCTCCCTTTGATCTCAGATGGCAAAGTGTGACATTGACACTGGTGTTACTGCTGGGGTATTTTTTTAAACAGGTATTTAGAAAGATTTGTCTTAGCTGAGATCCGTAGCTCATCCCCGTCATATCCTGGTTTTCACTGGAAGTAACAACAGGTATGTTGCTGGCTAGAAATCACTGCGTGGTGCGGCCAGGCCTCTATCTGGATGACCTGAGGGCACCAGAACTGTGTGGTGTGGTGTGGCACACACATCCCACCAGCTAGACAAAGCCTTTGAGTGCACAAGTGAGACACTGCTCTTTTTTTGTGTGTGGAGTCTCCACAGGGTGAGACAGTTTCACACACTTTGTAAAGAAAAAGGGTAGAGCATGCCCATCAGATATACTAGACAGGCTTGCCCGTTACAAGCTATGGGACAACACGCCAAGTTAGAGGGGCCGGGTTACAATGAGCAGGGACATCTGCAACTAGATCAGGTTGCTTAGAGCCCCATCCAGCCTGTCCTTGAAATGTCTCCAGGATGAGGCATCTCCCACCTCTCTGGGCAACCTGGGCCAGTGTTTTACCAGCCTCATTGTAAAAAATTTCTTCCTCATGTCCAGCCTGAATCTCCCCTCTTTCAGTTTAAAACCATTACACCTTGTTCTGTCACAACAGGCCCTGCTAAAAAGTCTGTCCCCATATTTCTTCTGAGCCCTTTTTAAGTACTCATATCTCTTTTCCTTGCCTTTGCCTGTCCTTTTTTCTGAGGTAATTTTAATAATGTATATAAAATCCTGCATTACTTTCCAGCTGTAAGGTTCAATATCAAAAACTGAATTAACCAGTTCAGGTTAACCACGAGCTTTCACCCAAAACATGGATTTTTTTTTTTTTAAAGTTGAAAATGGGTAATCTTCTTTTTCTTCTTTGCTACTCCAATATTCTATACCATGGTCCCTGTTAATTATTTATGTCTAGCTGCTGTTGCTTTTGAGAGAGACATTTTCCAGGCAACAAAATACGTGTTTATTGTGTAGCATTATAGCAGTAAATGCTGACACATATGTACTATACGTTCAATATCATGCATATGATAACAGCCCAGCTGCACAGGGCTGGTGCAGCAGGGTTTTTCCCAGATGGTGATAGCTCTCATTGGAAAAGTCATGACAGAAAAGAGGATGCATGTGGAAGTTAGAGGAACGGTAGCCCCAGTACGTTGCCCTCTACTGCGTGGAATGGCTGGGTTTGTCCTCTTACAGTGCATGAAGAAGATAAAAGTTTTCCTAGTACATGAGCTAAAGGTATTTTTCTTCCATAGGTCTGGGTACTATGTTTTGCCAAGTCAGAGTCACTAGGTTACTTTCATTTGTCTGAGTCTAGCGGAAGTTCTTGCATTAAATATTCTTCTAAAATGCAAGCATAAAGAGTTAATGTGAAGTATTGTTATATGCATACTTTATTAATATACATATAGTTATGACATAGGATTATGTATGTAAGAAATTGCTTAGGTATTTAATGTCATAGTAATATTGAGTGAAAGGCCCATAAATAGCTGATGTTAGCGTACCTGGAAATCTGTTGCAGAGTTCCTCTATGACAGTATGTGTACAGGTATTCTTTGTTCAGCTTGTTTGACAAGGATTGACATTTTTGTAAATATTGCGTAGAGTAGTTGGAATTACTCGCTGTTTGTGTTTGTTTCTGTCGCATTACAAGTAGCTTCATGCTCCTTAAATAATCTTGGCATAGTTTCACGTAAGCTAAGATCTAATAGCTTTTGTCTTTTACTTAGGGGCATAACTGTAGAATTCGTGTCATGACAGTTCTGAAATTTAATGAAATAGATTTGTATCCAAATGTCTAGTAAAGATTTTCTGAAAACTTTTAGGAGTGTGTGATCAAAATGTTTGACACTAGTGTCACTATAATGTCTGTGTTTGTGTGTGTGTACATACATGCACATACACTATATATGAACACACAGGTATATGTCTGTGAATATTTATGCACATAGTGACTTCCTGTTCTAAAAATGTTTGAGATTAGTTGAATAAAGGGATTTTTGAATTCTGGAATTATATCTTCTGGTGAACAGGAAACATAATCACTCCTAATGGGAATTCTTTCCTTGATGAGATTCTATTTCTGTGTGAAGGAGTGTATCTAATACTTTTGCAGGTCAAGGCGGACAAAGGTAGTACTGTTGTAATTATTTTGTTTTCACTGAAAGGGGACACAAAAGGAGCAAGGATATTTGCCAAACTAATATTAGAAGTCTGTAGAAATTAAATCTGATTCAACCATGAGCACATTATATATTTACCTGATGAGGGAGGGAAATTTTCACACTTGTTGCTCGAGTAGATACGTGAGTTTGGGATTTATTTTCTTTATTTTTTTCCGTTTTTACCTAGATTTTAATTTAGATGAAGAGGAATGGGAGTGTCTTTGTGGTGTCTATGTAGTGTATTGATTTCAATGTTGTACTTTAAAGGGCTAATTTACCATGTGTATCTTATCTATATGAGTATGTCCTTCATGTCCAGTCTAATAAATGTTAAGTTCCTGGGGTTTTTTAGTGAGAACAGGATGAATCAATCCCCAGGGCATTCTTCTCTGCATCACAGAGTTGCCCTTTTGCCTGTTCAGTGTAACTTAACCTGAGTCAGGAAATCAGTTGAATCTATATCTGGAAAACAAACAAATCTAAGAAATAAATGCTCCCCCCATCCCTGGGGGTTTAAGATTTTCCAGTACAGACGTATTAGAAAGTGTAATAAAGCTCCAAACAGCAAAGTAAATAAGATAATTCGTTCTGTCCTCAGTCCTCAGGGGCTGACTAGAGATCCTTAAAACCAGTTTGGTGAATGTCTGGCCAATTAAGTTGCCTTTTTTTTTCTATCTACCTGTATTTGATAGTTCTTCAAATCTTTTTTTTTTGGTCTCCGGTTACACAAATCTTGATTAATTTGGGATATCACAGAATCACAAATCGCAGAATGTTAGGGATTGGAAGGGACCTCAAAAGATCATCTGGTCCAATGCCCCCACCAGAGCAGGAACACCTAGATGATGTTACACAGGAAGGTGTCCAGGCGGGTTTTGATTGTCTCCAGAGAAGGAGACTACACATCCTCCTGGGGCAGCCTGTTCCAGTGCTCTGGCACCCTCACTGGGAAGAAGTTTCTTCTCAAATTTAAGTGGAACCTCTTGTGTTCCAGTTTATACCCATTACCCCTTGTCTTACCATTGGTTGTCACCAAGAAGAGCCTGGCTCCATCCTCATGACACTCACCCTTTTCATATTTATAAACATTAATGAGGTCACCCCTCAGTCTCCTCCAAGCTAAAGAGACCCAGCTCCCTCAGTCTTTCCTCATAGGGGAGATGCTCCACTCCCTTCATCATCTTTGTTGCCCTGCACTGGACTCTCTCCAGCAGTTCCCTGTCCTTCTTGAACTGAGGGGCCCAGAACTGGACACAATATTCCAGATGTGGTCTCACCAGGGCAGAGTAGAGGGGAAGGAGAACCTCTCTCGACCTACTGACCACCCCCTTCTAATACACCCCGGGATGCCATTGGCCTTCCTGGCCACCAGGGCCCAGTGCTGGCTCATGGGCATCCTGCTGCCCACCAGGACCCCCAGGTCCCTTTCCCCTACACTGCTCTCTAATAGGTCGTTCCCCAACTTATACTGGAACCTGGGGTTGTTCTTGCCCTGATGCAAGACAGTAGAGTAAATCCTGAGTTCTTCACCCTCCCATGACCACACTCTTAAGCCTCAAAGTGAAGTATGGCCAACAAGCTGGCTGGTATCTCTGAACTTTTAGTTTCAGCCAAATATGGAAGAACCTTTGACTCTGATTCTTCATAAAATACTTGGGTTTAGTATATGCCAGAAGTCTTTAGAAAAAACATGCTGGAAAAGGTGATGCTAGCCTTACTTCTGGACAAAATAGCTGCAAATCTCAATTGCTTTCCTTTTTACTTTAACCTGGTGTAGTTACTCTTCTGAATTACCCATGCACAATGAAGCACGTCTAAGCAAATATGTCATCTTAAACTTTTAAAATCTTAACCACTGCTAATTTTGGGGGTTGGGAGTGGGGAAGGGTTACCTCTGGATTTCTTTGAATTGCAGTCAGGTTTGACATTCAAGTTTATGCTGTTATTTGCAGCAATAACAACAATAGCAATTAGAGTTCAACAGATTTCATCCATAGGTGCCGCATTTGCATTTCAAGGGTAGTCCGTGGTGAATGCATTTTATATAGTCACTCCTCAATGAAAACAGCAGTGGTGCGGGCAGTATTAAAGTGGTTAGTAAGGATGCCTCTGCCCAGGCCACCACATAGCAACCACTATGTTTCTAAGGACAAATAGCTCTTGCCTGCCCTAAGCAACTGGATAAGAACATCAAAACATGCCTTGTGAGAGACCTCTAATACCCATTAGCGTTAGCAACTGTTACCTCAATCATGAATGACACAGCCCTAATTATTAAGGTAATTAGAAGTTATAACACTGGCAATATTAAATGGAGAACTTCTAAAGCCCATTAACAATGTTACTTTAAGTGATCTGGCTGTGAACTGTTCAAATCTCTAATTACATTACACGTCTGCCTTAAAGGGTGATGTAATTAAGTGATGGGAGAGGGAATGAATATATAGTGACTACTGTGCTAAACTTTGTAAGTATTATTTTCGCAAAAAGCCTCAGTAATGTCATTATGTCATTTAGGGGTGGGTTTTTTTGCTCAACTGTATACCACATACAGCTAAAAAATATTTACCCTCAGAATATATAAAAATGGTATATCGTGGTTTAGAATGATTATATTACCAAAATTAGGTCGGATTTGCGATGTTATTCATGCATGACAAAGCCATCAGTGACATATTCATGCCAACTCCAACCGTACTACACTTTCACACCAGCCTTTACCAACACAAGTGGGTAAATGCCAGTATCCTGTATGTCCTACATAGAGGAAAACTATTTTAAATATTTTTAAAGAAAGTAGATTAAATGTTACAAAAATGAGTCAAATTTGTCAAAAGCTAACAACAGTTATGCATGAGTAAGAACAGAGGACAGACTTCTGCAGTTTGGCCTTTAGGTCTTCACCTCGTGAATTCTTATTAAGGACTGGAGAACAGAGGAAGCTTAGCACCAGCCTCTTCAGACTGGAAAGAAGGGTGGAAGAAAATGGGGATATAGTGAAAAACAGAGTTGGATGGATGGAGGACACTCTATAATTCTCCAGTTGTCTTTGGTAGGTTATCAAAATTGCTTTTCATGTAGTACAAAAAATGGAAAGGAACAGATTAGCACTTCCCATATTCAGTAAAAAAGGAACAAAATCAAGCAATTCCCTCTTTTCAGTTCTTTTTATTCAGAAATTGGCCATGTTTTCTAAGCATGAAAACTCCAAGTTCTAAAAGACAGTTAGATCTAGGTGCCGGAGTTTGGTTTTGTGGTTCTTTTGCATCAGCCTTTGACAAAACCTCACTGTTTATATGTATATGCAGACACAATAGCAAGGTTTGTTGTCCAATTAGGTGGTTACATTTTAAAAAATTTTTTTTTCTGTGCTTGGTGGAAGAAGAAAAGGTCTGCAACACAGCAGATTATAATCTAAGCTCTTTTTTCTGCTCATCTTTTCACATCGGATGTTCCATCATAAGCTGAGTATATTTCGTATTTTTAGAGATGATTAATGAATGGAACTTCTACCCTTCTTCCAAATTCTGTAGAGTGGTTGGAGTGAAGAGAATTTTTACTGCATACTCAAGCAGGCATCGCAAGGCTTGTACCTCACTTTGGTCTGTGGGGACACTGGCCCACATTCAGCGCTGTGTGAACACTCCCCTGCCTGCAAAGGCACAAAGAATCACGGAACTGTAGAATGGTTTGGGTTGTAAGGGACCTTCAAAGGTCATCTAGTCCAGCCCTCTGACATGGGCAGGGACATCTGTCACTAGGTCAGGTTGCTCAAAGCCCCATCCAGCCTGGCCTTGAACACTTCCAATGATTGGCATCCAGAACTTCTCTGGGCAACCTGTTCCCGTATCTTGCCACACTCGTTTTAAACTATTTTTTCCTTATGTCGAATCTAAACCTACCCTCTTTCAGATTAAAACTGCTGGCCCTTGTTTTGCCACTTCAGGCCTTGATAAAAAGTCCCTCTCCATCTTTCTTACAGGCCCCTTTTAAGTACTGAAAGGCCACAATAAGGTCTCCCTGGAGCCTTCTCTTCTCCAGGCTGAACAACACCAACTCTCTCAGCCTGTCCTCACAGCAGAACTGTTCCAGCCCTCTGATCATTTCTGTGGCTCCTCTGGCCCCTCTCCAACAGGTCCATGTCTTTCCTGCACTGAGGGCTCCAGAGCTGGACACAGGACTCCAGGTGGGGTCTCACCAGAGCAGAGCAGAGGGGCAGAATCACCTACCTCGGCCTGCTGGCCACGCTCCTTTTGATGCAGCCCAGGACAGGATTGGCCTTTTGGACTGCAAGCGCACGTTGCCGGCTCATGTCTAATTTTTCGTCTGATGCCATCATTTACTTTGGAGCTTCTCTGTATATTAGCTTTACTTGAGAATAAGACCTTCCTGTTCACACACTGACAGCTTTTGAAGCAGGGCAAATTCCTTGATGAACACCCAGATATACCCCTCAGTACACACCGTGGTGTGCCCCAGGCTCTTAAACATTTGCAGATACCAACAGCCATTGCATATCCCTGCTGAGTGGAAATGCCAGCAGGGGACAGGGCTTGGGTGCATCCACATATCCCCCAGTATGAAGTTGGATATTGCCAGAGCACACAGCCAGGGAAGTACTGCTCAGTGCGTTAGCATAGATAAAATTTTGGTCTCTCACACCCTAACTGAGGAGAGGTCTATGTTCTGGAGACACAGTACTGGGAAGAGTTTGTTGGAGATTACAGCTGAGACATGGCCATCGTTCATTCAGGGAAGTTCCTTCATCAGCTTTTCTGCTCCAGTTTCTGTCTTCCACCTTCTCCACTAAGTTGTATCTGACGGCCACGAAGTTTGGGGGTGAGCAGAGGGATGACAGGCTGCTTCTCTTTGCGCAGTTTGTGAGCAACTCGGAAGCTGGGTGGGACATGTGCTAGCTGAGGAAGTTCTTCTCTGTGAATCCAGGTGCTGAGACATTAGTTGTTTTTGTACAAACAACTTAGATGGACTGAAAAGCTGTTAAATCTTGTTGCTGAAAGGCAGATCTCTTACATCTGTCCAAACAGTGTTGCTGGGTGCACATATTCCATCAATGCTGGCCACAGACATCGTACGTGAATACCTGTCCAGAGAAAAAGACTTAAGAAATCATTGATACTGAGTTGGAAACGGGAAAGAAGGGAAAGGGAACCAAGGAGCGAGGCCAACAGACATTAAAAAGAGTTAAACATGGATTAGCAGTGGAACTATGAAGTCCAGAGATTGAGAGAATGGTCAGCCTGCAGTTTTGTAGGTCTTTCTAGCACTTCTCATTACAGAAGCTCTTCCCTTGCTGTAAGGTTTATTTGTTGAACATGACAGGCAGTGTGGCATCAGAGCTCTGTTCTGAGAGGATTATGGCATTAGCAGAAACAGGTCCTGATCTTTCTTTGAAGGACAGTGATCCTGTAGGGTCCGACAAGTGTCGGTCAATCTGCAAAAAAAAAAAATTACAACCAGTGCTAAATGTGATGTGTGAATGGGATTGGGGGTATTCTTTTTCTGGGTGCCAGTAATCACCAAGTTAAATTTGTAGCTAAACTTATAACTGAAGGAGTTGGACATGCCACTTAATTTCCCCTTTTTCTTGAGCTTGTACAAAACCAAATTTTAAAACCTTTTTAAAAAATAAAAGACAAAAGGATATTTTCCTTCTTCTAAGCAGAAAAAAAAAAAAAAGAGGACAGAGTTTTGCTGTTAAAAAAAAAGGTCATTGCTAAGCCATGCACGGAAAATGTGTACCTTAATGGGGATCAGGTTCCTCAGAAAACTGACAGTGTGAAAATGAAGAATTAAAGTGAACTTTTAAGGTAATCTTAGCTTTCACTCTTGCCCTAGCAAAAGAGCTGATGTGCACAGAGGCCCTGGTTGGAAATTATCTCTTGTCAGGTAAGCACTCAAGCACTTGCTTAAATGTATTCCTGAATGGAAATATAGCCTATACACAAGGATAAACTGTACGCTCATAAATGGTATTTATAACATTTCTCTTGATTGCCACTTCATGAAATCACTGGTGTTGCCAGGGTGCAGAAAAAGGTAGAATATGATCGAGTGAGCTTGCTTTCTTCTTCAAAGCAAGAAACATTTATGGTTGTATTACATGGCGTATGTCCTGCTTCACATGCTAACAGTTTCCTCAAAGCTTTGGAACAGGCACTTGAGAACATGTGATCAAAAAACAGTTCCACAGTTTGGGAACACTGTTTAAGTAATCTCTTTGTCAGAGTGAAAAGTCATCAGTGCACCCATTCCCAGCTTAGTCCCTGTAAAGTGACATATTAATGCAGGTCTTTACATGAACTAACACCTCTCTGTTGTCAAGGTGCTTGATGCTAAGCTCTGTTGGCCAAACAATTTCTGGCAGAAGCATGGGTCAAAGGTTAGAGGCTGGGCATGTGTTCATCCCTCCAGATTTGAGAGCTGTGTATGAGAAATACAACTTCATCCTGCAAAGAAAGAAATATTCTCCTCTCAGACACAAGGAACAGATCGTTCCTATCTCAGTTTGAAAGCAGAGAGTTATATTCCTAATGTACCAAAAAGAAAGAAGGAGAGTAAGAAATAAATTTATCTTCTTTGGGGACTTAAACAAGTAAGCAATACCTTAGTTAGGACCTAGATAGAGGTGGGTGTAGAGCCCAGTCAATAGCAAGAATAAGACAAGTCAAAGTCAGAAAAATAGGAAAGGTATACAAAGCAAGGGTCTAGGCAACAACTGGGATCAGAAGCTAAACCAAAGGAGAGGAAACTGCGTTCAGTTGTACCAAGCTGAAGGGCAAAACAAGAGGAAGGTCAGAGGCAAAGGTCAGAAAGCCAGGGAATTACAATGCCAAGCAGAGCACGGGAAGGGGAGCAAGACAGAAGAGGAGCCAAAGGCAGAGTAAGCAGATAAGGTGTGATTATTCCTTTGACACCCAGGGCAAAGGACCAGCCTAGCTCAGCTGGTTGTGTTTATCGGAGCTTTAGAGGGCAGCAACAGCTGCAGATGAGGAGCCTGACAAGTCCCTCAAGCTGTAGCTGCAGTTGAAAGGTTGAATCAGGAAACTGGTCCTTCCCAGTACTTAGTCAAACCTAAGACTTAAAACATTTCACCCTGCAAATAGACATCCTTAAACAACTGTTCTGAGAAAAGCAGTGAAAGGGCTGAGAAAAACAGTCTCTGCATATGTTCTGGATTTACTCAGCTGTACATGTGGAGATGTGAATGTTGACATAATGCCCTGCCTGTGGTCCCCAGACTTCACAGAACATAGCACTCAGAGATATTTGTGTCACTAGTCTAATTCAATTTTCTCCATATGTTAGAGTATCTTTTGAAAGAAAAGTCATACCAAGAAGTTACATTACAACAATATGGTGATGATGCTTAGATTGTATTTAAATTGATGATATGGTCATGGAATCTTTCTAGGGAAGAGGACAACTAGGGTCCCAGATCTCACTAAAAGTCAAAGGCAGTCACGTCTTTCGTTCTCAGTTGTCTTAATCCCCGCTGTCTTTCCTAAAGCTGAGGGACTGATCCTGAGAGGGGGTCCACATGATCTTACAATTTCAATTTTTCCTTAACTTTCATACACATTAGAGTATAGTTCCTTAAATCTCACAACATAATCAATATTGCTTCTATGATCACCTTTAATAATAGAATGAAATACTTGAGCATTCTGTTCTCCCTTGTGCTTACAAGTGGAGAGAAATATGAGCATTACAACTGATAAGTTGGTTTGTGTTTTTTAATTGAGGCTTCTTGAAGATGCTTGGAGCGTTATATTACAAAAGGCTCAAAATGCTCTACTAAAATAAAATACACATGACACAGGTGATCTCGATCGTGTGACTAATCAAGAGTTGTGTAGTAAACTGAAGTCATATCTCTATTTGTTTTGGAGAAAAAAAGGGCAGTCGTGGCAGATAAGTGAAGTCCCATCACAGAGGTGATAGGTAATGCAGAACTGTTGTTCACCAAATCCCACAGTATGTGAAACAGAGGCTACTCAGTGAAAACAGTACGAGTCTGGCTTAAAACAAAGAAGAGGCAGTTCTTTGTACCCACTGGACAGTGAACTTCCAGAACTTTCTGCCACAAGAGGCTGCAGAGGCAGACCCTAAGAGGGTTCTCAAAACAAGAGTCAGAAAAATTAATGGACAGCAAGTCCATAAAGAGGTATAAAAAACACTAGAGACCAAAGTGCTGTCTAAACTCTCACTATAACTATTTGTGTGCTAGGGGACTACAAAAGTGATGGACTGCAAATAGTGACTGGGCTCACTTGCTGTCCCTGAGTGACATCTCCTTTTGCCATTGAGACAAAATACTGGGCTAGATGGACAACTGGTACAACCCAGTAGCTTCTCACATTCCTATGCATTTTGCTGCTTGTTTCTTCGGGTGAATTTACCAATGTGCTATCTGCTAATTAGTCCGTTTTGAAGCAGGTTCAGCAGCACTTTTCCACCATACGCTAAGGATTTCTCTGCTGACTGGCCGCAGGGTATCTCTTGTTGTGAAACAGTTACTTGGATGTCAGTGATCTGGTGGCTATTTGACTAAGCTAGTCTGGGAAGATGGAATGTACATCAAGAGTAAATCCTGCTCTGTACTAGTTATTTGTGAACACCTTGTCAGAGAGGTAAAGAGAGGGAGAGAAAAAGACCATTTAGACTCAACTTTGGGATAATTACATTAAACATTATTTTATTCTGTCACCAAGAGTCTTCGTTATCCTTTGTAACTATGTAGTCAAGTCTAGATTTTGTAAAAAAGAAAAATTTAAAAAGAAAAATTCTTTGTTTCTACATTAGCCGAAATTGTGGTAAGGGTAATGTACAGACTAACTGGTACATAGCAATGCGTAACATTCCTAGTGGTGACGTGGTTACAAAAGCTGAGATACTGGAGCATTTCTGAAGTTCCCAGCAATAAGGGACCATTCGGTTGCACAAGTTGGCTTGAACACTGGTGCTGCCAGCGTCTATGTGAAAGGAGGCACCTTCCTGCAAACATGTTTGGACAAATGAACCCCCAGAGGAATAGTAGGATAGAGGAATGGTGACTTAGTGGGGTTTGTAACAGCAGCATGCAAAGTCAGCAAAAAGATGTGACTTCTAAATGTTGTAGTTAACTGACTGCTTCATCCCAATTCAGATCTTCTTATGTTTTTCGTCATTCAGAGTGATCCATATCATCACTTTGGTCATACATTCCTGGTTAGGAATTACTTGACATTGGTTAACTAATAGAATTCATTTACAGGTCTTCTCTAAGTGGAACAAAGTCTACAGTAGCAAGCAGGGAATGCAACTGACTACGCATAGTACTTGAGTGGGTATCTGGGGCTCTTAATCCTCATTTTTCTACCAGTCTGGCAAGTCAGTTCACTGCCACCCTCAGCCCGGCTTGTTTTGTCCAGACAAGAAGAGGGAGATCATAAGTCCGGAAGTGTGACTAGATGTTACCATTTATTCTTCAGAGTTTTGCTCAGCCTTTTTTCTACTTCAGAATTCCTATGTTCAGGCACATGGTTCATGCACTGTGTACCTGTCTTCTGATAGGAAGAGGGAAGGATTTAGGAAGAGGTGAACTTCTGCTTACTGAGAACTCACCTCTAGTAAATATTCTGCAATATATAACAGTCCTGTTTGGTTAGTATTCTTACCAATAAACTTAATTAATTGAGCATTTTTAGTATGAAAGGTATATAAGCCTGAAAACATATCAAAAGGAAGATAATTTAAAACATGCACATTTGTGGGCATCTTCTCTAGATATGGTGTTTGGTTGTCATTGTTATCCCATTCCTGGCAAGCATACCAAGTTTGGGACTACAAACTTTTAAACGAGAAAAGCTTTCTGTTAAAGCAGCATCTGTTGGACAGAGCCCACAGTCTGGTGTACTTTCTGGGCAGGTGTGCACTGATGGACCAGTCTGCACAGTGTGTTGTGGCCAGTTTCATCTGGTGTGTCACAAACTTTTATTTATGTAACACTGACTCCCACTTTTTGATTTATGTGACTCGGATTCTCACTTTTTTATTAAACAGGGTTCTGTGATATCCAATACAATAGAAACTGTTTCTTAGAGCCACAGTAAAAGAAGCTTGAACTATTCCATGTAGATGTTGTCCTTGTATGTTTTATTTTATTAGAACTTTAGATAAGTTTAATATTAAACATTTATCAGAAGACTGTATGGTTTACATTAAAAGTATATCCTCTTACTAAGACCTCCATTCACCTGAAGAGCTCTGATAACATGTATAAACCACTCAAGTTCCATTTTTGTTTGGTTATTACAATATCAGATCCTTAGTTGAACCGAACCTGCTTCTGCATTATCCCATATTAAATTATTAAGCTTCCAGCTTAATATTGTTCCTCCATACTATTCATCAAGTAGATAACTGAAAAAGTGTTCCCATTTTTATTGTGATTTATATGCACTTTAAATACTTCAATCCATTTTCTCTTAAAGTTTCCTCAAATACTGAGTTGAAAGCCAGTTGAAATTCGCTCACTGAAGGTGCTGTGTTGAACTACCTCAGCTTTCTCTCTAAACCATGTGTTCCTTTTCTTTTAAATCACTGCACCAAATTTTGTTAGGGCTCATCTGTGAGTGCTACACACAGTAAACTGGCAAAGCCCAGAAAAGTGTGGAAAGGAAATTCAGATCATCTGATAGAACACAGCAATTTCTCTTCTTGCTCAGAGATCACCTCACCGTTCCCCTCACTACTGTACATTATGTGTGGTAGTCTTGGTTCTGGCCTTCCATCACTCTTTTGCACACACTCCCTTACCATGTCAGGTTCTTTGTTGTTGTGGGTTTTTTTTTTTTCCTTTTTGCCTATAATTAGTAGTTGCAGACATTTTCTGTAGTCATTGGTTGTGCTGCGAAAGTGTAATTTGGTGAAGGGGCATTTGCACAAAGAAGAAAATGGAAGGCTGATTTCAGTAGTAGGGGGCCGAGTGATTATGAGGCAGAAAGAGTTTATGTCAGTTCCAAAGCAGTGTAAGGTCTACCGACAAAAAAAAAAGACTTTTATTCCGGAATAGTGTCTATGCAGGAATACAGAGAGTTACACAAGCAGTAGCTGCTGCAGCATTATAATTATACTGCCATAGTTCTGCCAGTTAATTTCCTCACATGGACAAACCCTCAATTTTTTACTTGCAAGCTCTCACCAAGAATTCTTATTTTGGGTTACCTTCATGAATTCTTGGCCTCTTTTTCAAAATGTATTGGGTTTTAAAACTTCAATTGTTGGAAGAGCTGTGAAGTCTCTCCCGGACATCACATCTTTGAAGCACTCTGCAGATTTTTTAATGTCCAGGAAACACTCTCTGGATTGCATTTTGTCGCTGAAATGCTGTGCAGGCATATAAACCCCTGAGATGGAGGGATGGATGGACCTGACAGCATTAATAATAACAGCAAGTCTCCTCTGCAAAAATTAGTAGGGCTGCTAATTGCTCTTTAGGTATCAGGCTCATTAAAGCAACAGCAAAATGAAGGTGTAAGTTAAGAGTGGGGGTCTGGAGGCTGAAACAGTGCTTGGATAGCCAGACTGGCAGTTCCTTGGATAAAACAACTTTATGACTTGTGCAAGGAGCATTGAGTTAAGGCCTTCCTCAGCCCAAAGGGACGCAAGGGAAGGAACAGGGGAGCATCACATTTACCACTCTTTTACTCACACGGAGATCTGCTGTTCTTCCAAAGAAAGCAGCAGTACATGCTCCACCCGTGAAGGGGTGGAAAAACTGTCTCTCATGCAAACCACTGGCTGAGGCTGGCAATGTCAATGGAGTTATCCAAATGAGTAAGTTTGATTCTGTAGTGGTATGCTATGACTGGAATTGTTGGAACAGGACACCTTTCTACAAGTGTATGCAAACTTTTTAGTGAATCTCTGCATTCATTTGAGCAATACAGCTGGGGGACCCTCATCTTCTTGTTGCTGCTAGACATTTTGTTTGCTTTAATATTTAAATAGTGCGAGTGTTTTGTTCTATTAGTGTAAGAAAGACAGAACATGGCCTTGCTAAAAGCATGCTTAATTTGAAAAATAGGATTTACTATGGAAGAAAATTGTTGAGAACCTGAACCCAAAAGGGAAAGCCACAAAGTTCTGCAGTCAACATCCTAAATAAACTAGAATAAATGCCCATATAACCCTATCAGTACAAGTGTACAAGGTGTTTTCACACTATTCTCAGGAGAGTTCAGAAGTAACAAAGTGCTTCCCTTTTTTCTGCTTTACTGGATTTTGTTACATTCCAAGGACAAATGTGCATTTGCTCCAACAAAAAGCTCTGATGAGTTCTCCTGTTACATCAGAACCATATTTTGCAATTGGAACAGCCTTTATATTGGAGACAACCAGCTTGAGAGCCTTCAAGGATCTTCACTGTCAGAAGGTGAGTTCTCAGGCTGTTTCAGACATCTCGCCTAGCACCTACCAGCATCACATGTCACTGCAAATGGAAGCCATATCTGGGCTTTTAGATTTATTTTGCAGAAATACTAGCTTTATAAGAAAAAAGACTTTATCTGCTTCAGTCAACCCCTTCGCAAGCAAAGATTCATTGTATTATTAATAGTGACCACTTACCCTATCCTGATGCACTAGCTACTTCTGTGGACCTGGGCAGAGCAGAAAAAAAGAGCTACTTCTTTGAAATTATATCTCCTTATGTTTATGAATAGGATTACGTGCATAGAGTCAGATGTGCAAAGTAATGAACCTGATGATACATTAAAAGGCCACTTTCCTTGCTGCTACTACTAAGAGAATCAGAAGATACACCTAGAACCACTCTAGCTTCAACCTATGATCCCCAAAGAAGGCCTGAGCACACACTGGTCTGTAAGAAAAATAATCTGTTTCAATAATTTTGCATTTATTAGGCTGAAATTAGCTCTGTAAGGTGCACTGACTTTGAAGGCTGTTTTGCATATCTTAGTTAAGAGGTTTTGCACTGTATCTCCTTTGTTTGGTGAGCAGAGGCTATATCCCAAGCTGTTTTATCTGATTATTCTGGGTAAAATGAAGAACAATTTTAGTTATTTTGTAATTTGTATGTCACAAAGTAGAAGACGGGCATTTGGCAGAGGGAAAAATAATTTTCCGTTGTAAAATTATAGATAACAAAGTCAGAGTGACCACTGCAGTTGCTCACTACCTTGGAGAAGACAACCACAGAATGTCCTGGAGCTGTTCCCTGTTTGATCAACATCCACTCTATTTAAAACTGCCAGTCTTGGACAACCTGTCACAGTCCCTTGGCAAATAGGATATCCCCATCTGTTTTGCCTCACTGAAAGAAGGAGATAAAAAAGGACTTAGTTTTGTGTTTTGTAGACTTGCTAAAAATACTGGGTTTTTCTATCTTTAACAGTAGCTTTGGGAGGGAGGTTGATTTTCTTTCTTATGGTTTTACTGAGAGGGGGAGAGACAGGGTTGCGTAAATAGCACACATAGGAAACTGCTTATTTTTTAAGTTCCGGTTTCAGACCCATAACTCATTGACTTATTGGGAGCTGTAGTGCCAGAGCTGAAGCTCGAGTTCAACAGTTTGTATTTATTTTGCTTGTAATCAGTGTTCCGGATAAAGACTTCTGGGAAGACAAAAAAAATCCCACAGTGTGGTGTAAAGCTGACAAAACAAAAGAAAATGAGAGGAGAATAATATCAGAGCTCATAGGCCTCCAGTTCTAACAGCTCCGCTCCTACTGCTTTCTTCCTTCATTTAAGCCCCCAGTAAAGTCTCCCTGTGTTTACCTCTAATTTAAGAAACTGTCCCTTAATCCCATCCCTTCCTGTTCTCTGTCATCCTCTTGTCGCTTCCTTCCTCTTATCTTCTAAAAGCTTGCTCACTTGCTCTGCACCCCCACCCGGCTTATTTCTTCCACATTAATAATAATCTTAGTACTGAGCACTTATATCGCTCTCTACATGTTCAAAGTGCTGTACAAACCTTAGCTAATTAATCCTCACAACACACTCCCCTCCCTCTGTAAGACAGGTAAGTATTATTATCTCAGTTTTACAGATGCGAAATTGTCGCAGTGACTCAGTGGCAAAGACACAAGCACAGTAACCTTGTTCTAGCAACCTCTATTTTGAAAATACCTTCTCCAACCCTGCTTGCCTCTATAAATACCTTCCCATCTCCTTTGTCTCCTAAATCATCAAGACAAATCCACTGCCTACTCTTGCCGCCGCAGCTCCCCTCATTGTTGCCATCTCTTTTGCTCCTTCAGACACCTTCTGCGGGAGCTTTGCCAATGCGTTTGCTCCTCTGGCTCTTTGAATACCTTCCTCTTACATCTGCAGTTTTCATCTCGTTTCCACGAGGCAAGATGAAAGTAACTCCTTGCCAGACTCACCAGTTTGCAGCTCTTCTTTCTTTCTCCTTGCCTGGGTTTCTGTCCCTGAATCTCATCAAATTCAAGGCTTAGGTGTCTTACACAAGGCTGCACAATGGGGAACTGGATNGTAACAAGCAACAGGATGAGAGGAAATGGCCTCAAGTTGCACCAGGGGAGGTTTAAATTGGGTATTAGGAAAAAAGTCTTCCTGGAAAGTGTTGTCAGGCATTGGAACAGGCTGCCCAGGGAAGTGGTTGAGTCACCATCCCTGGAGGGATTTAAAAGACACGTAGGTAAGGTTCTTAGGGACATGGTTTAGTGACAGTGTTAGGTTAATGGTTGGACTCAAAGATGTTGAGGGTATTTTCAAATTAAAATGGTTCTATGATTCTATAAGATGGCCTGAATTCCCCTCACATCATTTCCTAGTAGCCTGGCATTTCTGAAGGCATCCTGTACCAGCAAGAACACAGCAGGCTTGGATTTGTCAGTAGAATTTATGCCCTCTCTGTATATGCAGCTCCAAATGGGGCCACAGCACTCCTGCTCAGCACCTTGCATGTGCAATCCATTGCTTTGTGTTTTCTGTCCGTGAGCTGTGACTCTCTCCGTGGGCCGGCGATCTGCTTGGTCATTGGAAATGCTTACCTGTCCCACCTTACAGCATTGTGTGCCCTGAACCACCTTCCTAGGATCTGGCATTTTGATGCTTAAATAACCTTCTTAAAGTGGATGTCCTGAATGTGGCCCTGACAGCAAGTGGATTGACAGAGGATATTTTTAAATTTAGGGGTGTCTGTACTTATAAGTAAGCACATCCAGGATTTTAACTGCCTCTGCTGTTCCAATGTGGCACTTGTTCCTGTACACTGTAAATGAGTGATCCTTGCTGTCATGTCCCTGTGATCGCAGAATATGTGTGTTACTTGAAACACTGGATCCAACTACTAATTTTTACTCAGATATTATCCTTGATTTGCACTCTCCAGAGTGGTGTTCTTGGTCTTATCTGACCAACAAGCAACGATAAATTCTGACAGTGAGGATAACTGAGGATCTTGCTTAGCTGAAACAGTAAGTTTTGTCAGTCTCTCATTTCTGTCCAATTAATTAGACATGATTACATGAATTTGCTCTTTAAAAAACTCTGCCATAATGTCATGCCTTGTCAGGAGCAATCTGTTTAATGGATTGGTGCCATTTTCTGTTCTGTGTCATATGACATGGTATCATACTTCTGCAGGTGAGCTATCGGTCTCTATGGTGCTGTACTGAGGATTTTATTCTTAAGATACCTTAGAAGACTTGTTATGATGAGATTCCACATCAAGTTCTTACTCATGCTCATACTAATGAGAGGCTAACTGCAATGAATTCAACACAAAGGCACATCACTTTTTTATCTTGTAGACACATCACTGTCATAGAGGTCAGAGACTTGGACAAGAAAGTTGCTGGCTTCTTGCAGTTAAGTTCTGCTGACCCATACCCTCTTATACTGCCGCCTTATTCATTATTTTATGTCAGTTTAGTTTATACATGTGCTATCAGTCCACTACTTCGTTGTGCAAGGAAACTGCCCTGCCTGTTCTTTGGGAGTTGAGTCTCAGTGTCAGATGTTGCTTTCTCCATGTTTGGCTGGATGCCCACAGCTGAGGTGATGGGACCGATGTGCACCTGAATGACCTGCTTAAGCATTTGTTCAGGTTTAGTAAGGTCTCAGCTATGCTAAGTTTTGGGGGCACAAAATGTGGCATCACTGCATAATTCCACATAACTGTTCTCAAAAAAGCATGAAACTTTGGATACCCCATACCTACATTGTGCCCTCCTCCTGCATTAAATGAACGCTAGAGGGTGTAACCCACAAACCTCTCGGCTCCTAGGGGCCATTTACTGTGGTGAGGATTGCCATCACTTTTGGACACAAATGGTCTTATCAGTTTACCACCCATACACTTTTGTGGGTGCTCTGCCTCCTCCTCAGCAGCAGCACCCTCTGCACAGAGACCTCTGAGCCTCACTGTAGCTCCCAAATCAAGTGACCTTGAATACTAGCTCTGTCTTCACCTCTCCTCCTCTTCTTCCACCCTAGACTTTTTTCTGACTCAAATCTTCTCGATAAAAAATGGAAAACAGCTGCTTAGGCTCACAAATAGCTGGGTTGTTTGCTTGAGGGGTGGGGGGTTGTTTTCGTAAGGAACACGGTGTTCGTTTGCCTTAGAGCCTCTTAAACCTGCAGCTGGAAGTCTCTGCATTATAATCTGGGAGCTGGGGCAATCTTTCGAGCCTCGGGGAGGCTGTTCTGCCCAGTGGCGAGTGCAAAGATCCTTGGTCTTTTCTAAGCCTGCTTCTGACCTCAACATTCAATGTATTCATTGTGCTCTCTGGCTACTCTGTGGAAAACCTAAATATGAAAAGAGCAATTAGGAATGAAACGAGCTCAGCACACGGCACAGGGAGAGTACTACAAGCATTTGAACACTGGCTTTGGCACCAGCCCTCATACCTTCAGCCACTTCAATAGTTTTTTTTTTTTTGCCTTTCTTACCTACCAGAGAATGATAAGCAGAGCTGTGGTATTAGCCCATGTGTATGTGCTTACTCATACCTGTTTACCATGAGTATAGTTACTGCTGTCTGCTAGAGCGGATCCAGGGCCTTCTAGATGCTAATTCAGCTAGGCGGCTGTTGAAACCTGGTAAAAAACAATGACTGGGTGAAACCTGTTCGTTGCTGGGTTTTTTTCAATTGTGTTTTCACAAGGAATTGTATTAGGTGTTTCACTAAAAAGCTCTATTCTCAAAAGTAGAGTTTTGATGGGAAATTTAGATTATCTCTAAATTTTTTACTCTTTCCCGTTTCCAATGGATGTTTTCATATTTTGAAATTCCTTTCTTATTTCTGTATTCAAATGCTATTTCTTATGAAAATGTCAGTTTAAGCAAAACCCACATTTAAGGGAATCTTCTTTTAATTTCAAACATTTCTGTGCTCCTTTCTAGTCATCTCTTTAAAATGACAGCAAGTTCTATCGGGCCCCCACAGAAACTGTTTCAGCAGGAAGAACTGGCTCTTTAAAAATATTCAGTTATGCTTTCAAAGATGCTCCAAGAATAGTCTTACTGACTCCACCAAAGCCCACACCTTTTGGAGAAAGCTTTGAATGAGGGTGCCACCCGGCCCTCCATACAGACTTGGCATTGATGTCTTGCTGAAGGTCTAAAGTGCTACTTCAGGGAAGTATACTGGCAGGTGCTTCACGTTTAAGTTAGGTCTCTCAGAGTGAAGATGGAGGCTTTAAGCTCTCTAGCTCATGTGCTGAAAGCAGCAAAGGTGCAGCCACGTTGACTGCAGATGCTCAGAACTGTGCTTTTCACTTGGATTGAGAAGTGGGCCCATGCAAAACTCATGAGGTTCAACAAGGCCAAGTGCAAGGGCCTGCACTTGGGTTGGGGCAACGCCCACTATCAATACAGGCTGGGGGATGAAGGGATTGACAGCAGCCCTATGAAGAAGGACTTGGGGGTACTGGGGGATGAAAGATTGGACATGAGCCGGCAATGTGCGCTTGCAGTCCAAAAGGCCAATCCTGTCTTGGGCTGTATCAAAAGCAGCGCGGCCAGCAGGTCAAGAGAGGTGATTCTGCCCCTCTGCTCTGCTCTGGTGAGACCCCACCTGGAGTCCTGTGTCCAGCTCTGGAGCCCTCAGTGCAGGAAAGACATGGACCTGTTGGAGAGGGGCCAGAGGAGGCCACAGAAATGATCAGAGGGCTGGAACAGCTCTGCTGTGAGGACAGGCTGAGAGAGTTGGGGTTGTTCAGCCTGGAGAAGAGAAGGCTCCAGGGAGACCTTATTGTGGCCTTTCAGTACTCAAAAGGGGCCTGTAAGAAAGATGGGGACAGACTTTTTAGCAGGGCCTGTTGCAACAGGGCAAGGGGTAATGGCTTTAAACTGACAGAGAGGAGATTCAGGTTGGACATGAGGAAGAAATTTTTTACAGTGAGGGTGGTGAAACACTGGCCCAGGCTGCCCAGAGAGGTGGTAGATGCCCCATCCCTGGAGACATTCCAGGCCAGGCTGGACGGGGCTCTGAGCAACCTGATCTAGTTGCAGATGTCCCTGCTCATTGCAAGGGGTTGGACTAGATGACCTTTGGAGGTCCCTTCCAACCCAAACTATTCTGTGATAATAACCCTGTATTGCAAAACTGATTACTAGATCTTCCTTGCTCTCAGGGCCAGTTTGTTGTGTTTATGTGTGTTGTGGGCAGACTTCTGCCTTTCTGTAACCATGCTCTCAACACCCACTGTCCCACTTGGGCACTTAGGGCTCTGGGGCAGTCCAACCACCAGCTGCCCACTGCAGCCCCACTGACACGCAGCTCTTGCTCCCAGAACGGTGCTCAGAGCATTCCTCAGCATGATTTCTTCACGTGTAGTGTGGCCGCAGCCATGAAGACCCATCAGATTCTTTTAAGACGTGGTCATTGTTAAACACTTTGCTGGATCAGAGTGAAATGTTTAATAAAAACCAGTGTGAAGTAACAAGGAGAAGCACATGTTTTCAGGGCTACTGTAAATTACTTGCTTTAAAAGAATGACAGTAGCTACATCTCATTATTCCACCCGTGTTCTGCCATGGTGTCTAAAAGTGCCATGTGCATTGCTGGTATTTGTACTCATTTCGTATCCCCAGTATTTAACCTTCAAAGTACTGAATGTTTCAATCTAAAAAGTTGCAGTGGTAAATATTTTGGTCTTTACCAGCTTCCTGTGTAGCAGAAATAATTTCTTACATAGTTTGCTAGTAAAGTAGAAAGTCTCTACAAATTTTAAAGACTAAAATTTCTCTAAAAAGTTACATGATATGACCAAATCATTAACATTTCATTCAGAGAATTTGTCAGCCTGAGTAAGCTGCCTTTCAGAATACAAATTCATGTTTAAACAGCAAACAAAAGAAAAAAAAAAAAAACCACAGTCTAGAGAGGTCAGTGCTTTGTATCTAATATGCTTTTGCAGTTCACTTTTGTTCTGGTAAGCAGATGCTTTGAAAACTGTTCAGCTGCAGTTCAGACAAAGGTCAATATCAGGCCAGTCAATATATCATACAAAGCTCCAAATCAATACCCTGTGAAAGGAGGCTCAGCACCTTCTGCCTAAAAAAGTGTCTAAAATAGAACTTACTTCTCAGACTCAAGCTGTCCTGGGGGATTTCCTTCTTCATGTTCTCGCTGGAGGAGCCCATCATGATATGGCAGTAATTGGTAATCTTTTAACCACCTGTCCATGTACTGAATTTTGTGATTTAAGTGAGCATATTGATAACCAGCCTTTGCTTTTTTGTACATAAATGTTAGGGTGCCAGGCTTATATTTTCCACATAAAAGATCAGCAACTTTATTACCTGCAAAAGGTGGTTATTAGGGTCTAAGACTAGAATTCATCATAGTAAGTATGGTTATTTACTTTATACATTTATGCAGTATATCAGCCACAGCTTTGACAGTGCTCTGCAATTTTTTTTCATGTGAAGGCATTCAAATCCAAGAAATATATTCATACCTGCTGTCAACAAGTGCAACTCCCTTGGAAAGCTCTGAGCCAATTTCAGCAGTGACGTGAACGGCAGCATAAATTTTAGGTCTAAATTGGTCAGAAAATACGTGAAAGTGGGCATAATTTGCATGCTGAGGACTGAAAGAGGAAAAGTAGCTAGCAAAAAAGAGTGCAATTAAGTGGGGGAGTGGGGGAATGGAATAGAGGATCTACTGGCATGAGTGTAGTGCATGGAATTTGGTTCTGAATTTAGACAACTACAAGCAGATGTAAATGTTATTCTTAATGCAACTGGCTATTTATAGTGGCGTAAGCACACTTTCTCTACCTGTTATGCTCATTGCCATGCTAAAGGATGGACTAGAGTATATCATGCCAGGGCTGGCAAACGTTCAACACATACCTGTATGTACATGCTGAATATATATTTCTCAGCTCCCCAGTGGGCTCTATAGTATGGTCATAAACACACTGATTCTTTATGAAAGGGAAACGAAAAAAAAAAAATTGTCTTAATTGCTTTGAATGTGTTTTGGGGGTCTTTTGTTTAAAGCACCCTTTCCTGTATTTTGGGCTGCTGTGATAAGTCATGGAAGGTGAGGGACGTTTGTCAGAGAAGCATCACTTCTTTGATACCTTCTGAAGGGAAATGGCTAAGACCTGTGTAAGGAAACGAAGGCGGTATTCAGACTGTCAACAGGAACTGCTCAGCTTGGGTGCTGCCATGCTTCTAAGCAGCCCCTGGTCCAGCAGGATGATTCAGTACATCTGAGGTAGACATCTTGATTCCAAATATAATTGATAGAGAAAGGTGGCCACCTCTGAAATCATTCAAAGCAGCTAGGACCCTGTCTCTCTCCACTGCCTGAGGAGGTCACTGAGACTCCCACCTACCAGTCACCTGGGAAACCTCTCAGTTTAGATCTGAACAAGTGTTGAACCTCAGTCACCTTCATCCACTTGAAATCCAGAGCACTGAGTCCTCTCTTGAGAGCAAGCAGCTAATGATGGAGGAGGAAGAGGCAGGAGCCACTTCAGAATAACTTCATTGTTTGAACACTCTCACGAGAAGTGGGAAACATGGATTTTAAGCCTTTCTCAGACTGAAGGAGTTTGAACCGCTATTCCCTTTTCCTCGGAGCTTATCCTACCCATCAAGCTAGAGAAGTTCTTCATTCTGCTCACTATGCAAGGCTACAGAGCAGAGAGAGAATAGGTAAGAAGGAGCTTGATTTTGCAGCCCACTGGTGAGGGCAGGCATGAGAGAGTCCTGAGGCTTGGTCCCAGCTGTCACTGCTGTTTAAGTATTCTTTACTGTTAATTTTTAATACAGGCACTCATACAGCCATGGTTGGCAGACGGTAGAGACTGTAGTGTTTAATTCAGCCTGAATTTGTGTTGAGCACTAAAAACATGTGAACCAGATACTGCCCTAAGCCCTGAACTTATCACACCCAATGATAAGCATCTAGCTGAGACTGCAGCAGCGTAGTTGCTTAATTAGGAACAGAGTTGTTCAAGGCCTTCTGCAAAGGTAATTGAGAGAGAAGGGAAAACACCAGAGCAAAAGAGAGTCCATTCTTCATCTGAATCACATTCTGGAAGTGCCAGTTCTTCTCTGTTCATTATGAAGGGGTCCTAGGATGACAGTGTTCCCCAAATAAGCCTCTCAGTTGAATTTAGCATCCCCAAATCACAGGAATATAATTTCTGTCTCCAGTTCTTTTGTGGTTTGTCACTGTTAGTTTCCTTTGTGTCCATCTCAGAGTGGTGTGGACCTCTGGAGAAGGATACAGTGGAACCTAAGTGCAGACTGCCACTCAGCACCAACCTTTTAAGGTGACATGGGAGGTTTTTAACCTTCCCTTCACCACAAGAATCTTGCGCCCAGCAAAGCCCTCACTCTTTCATGAAACCAGCACACCAAGAACAGATCCCGTTGGAAAGATTTACTGCATAGTCAATCATGAAATGCAATGTCAGTCAGCTAATCTACCTCGTTTTATATAATTAAATGCATATTCTATATCAAAGCATTGTGCAATTTCAATGTGTAAAATGCATTCATGATGCTCTTTTTTTTCACCTGAGAACATTTTCTTCATTCCAAACAGTGGCTCTCCTAAAAAGTGAGAACTCCTAGAAAGGAAGCAACAAGGTATACAGCACTGCTGGACTCCCTGTGTGGCTTGTGGAGTGTTGTGTAGTGGAGAACTGCAGAAATCCCCTTTGAGGTTTTGTCTTGTTTGCGATATTTTGTGACCAAGAAGAAACAAACTTCATATTATTAACGTGCTTATTTAAGAAAGGTTGCCAACACCAGAGAGGAAGAAACTCGTTGCTGTGAGAGTATAAACTGGCATAGCGCCATTTAATTACATACAGGAAAGACACTCACAAGTACAGGTATTTGAAAGAGATATCTGTATTTTACAGAGTGGGCTCTGGATAGTTCTGGGACCATAAGGTCTTTTTGTGGCAGACACTGCATCTTCCTACGTGCTTCCAAAAGCCTTGTTTCTGGCTGGGGCCTTGTGTCATTATTGTAATAGTGATGACAGCAAAACCAAAATTAAGCCACCATAGATTATTTTCATTTTTTCTGAGATTGGACTTTTAGGAACTTTGGGTGGAGGAATAAAATTTTGGAACTGTAATCCAGAATATATACAACTAGACACTGTCCCAAACTGAAGACTTCTTGAAATCATATAGACATCTTCAGTCGTCACCAGTGGTGTAATTGACCTGTCCTTCCACCAGTGGAGCTGCAAGGAAATTCCAGTTATTTTTCTTTTTCCTAAATAACAGAGCAAATAACAATTGCAGGGGAAATGGTGGTTGATGGTGAAGACAATATTAAATTTGCATTAGCCAGCTTCAGCAAACTAGTGAAAAGACTTGCCATTTTTGTTTGGGAGAGGGTTTAGTAATAATGTCACAGAAGTGACTCATCAGCCTTTATATCTCTCTGCGCAGTGTTTTTCACCTTCCTCGTTCAAAGGGTATGTTAACCTGTTAGAACCGAATAAAGGTCATGTAACTTGAGTTCTCTGATGATCTCCACATATTCATCCCCATCTTCTGTGACCATAATGATTCTGTCATCTGGAGTAAACTATGTGTAACTGAACTGGCCCAGGGAATCTTCTGAAGGAGCTGGTTATGACACAGATACTTTCTCCCTTCAGGTAGTCTGCCATGTACGGGCACTTTTACCACAGTCTGAACACAAAATCTGAGGCTTTTTTTGATCTCTAGTGCCTTTGGGACTTAGGAGTTGTGCTTTCAACAGATTTTCCTTGGGCGATATATACCTGTGTAACATATAGATGAGATGACTGTATATCTTCCCCCAAACCATTTGCAGGGCTTGGAGGTGAACCATAGTTTTTGGTGATGAGTTCAAGAGCTACAGCAATAGTGTTTGTCTGTTCATTTCACTGTATCAGTTGACTTTACTCCAAAAGTAAGTAGCACTGATTGGAGAGGAAGTACTGTGAAGAAGGAAGGATGTACTTATTTAGTCTGTAACACAGATACCTCTTGTTATGGATAATGAAAACACATACTCTCTCTTCGATTTTCCTTAATCCTCTTCTGTGTTACCTTTAAAACCATTCATAACTATGACGGTAAAAAACTAGGACAAATGTGTTCCATTCTGTACTAATTTAAATGTGATTTTGAACACTTATTCACATTAATAACTTAAGGTTAAATCTAGCAGCCTTCCCAGAAAGATAGTAGAGAAGCAGTAAAGACACCAGTTGAACAATATTTTAAATGGGAAATTTCCCCCCAGGGCACACCTCATTTGAGATCTCTTCCATACTGGTAGGGGTGATTTTGCTTATAGATTCTGGCAGCTTCCCTTCCCTTCCCTTCCCTTCCCTTCCCTTCCCTTCCCTTCCCTTCCCTTCCCTTCCCTTCCCTTCCCTTCCCTTCCCATTTTTTCCCTGTAGGAGGTGGTGTCAGCAGCCACAAGGAACTGCCTGCGTTCTTCTTTGATTTTTAAGATACTTTGAAATTTGCTTTCAAAATAAAATGGTTTAAGTGATGCTACCTGTGATGGACAGCCTGCAGCTGGATTCTTGAAACGGCCCTGGAAGGTGTGTGAGATGGGGTCTGCACCTCCTCCCATGGAGCAGGCTCAGAGAGGGGGGAGGCCAAGTGCCTCTGACCCAGGGATGTCCCTCCATGGCAGCTTCCATGGGCCACATGGACCCGCCAGCGGGACTCCTTGGTTGCCTTTAAAGTGGTGATGTGGCAGTGTGTTATGGGAATGTTTAATTTCATTTAGCAGTTCTTGTTTCCCGTTACAAATATTCATGCTATTTCACGAGCATTATGTAGTAATTAATAGATCACCCTCTGTGTGGAGAGCTGAAAAGACTGCACTTTAACTGATAGGATCAATTCAGGAAGAGACTCTCGCTCTGAAACTAGCTATTCCAAAAAACTATACTGCAGTTATTTAATAATCTGTGTGCTAATTCACTCTGTGGTTTCATTTTTATTGTTATTGATGCTAGTGTTGTTATTAATCACTACTGTTCCTTTCTACTGCTTTCTTTACTGTACTTAGGTGTCATTAGCTGTTGAATAGAGCCAGACTCCTTTCAGTGGTGCCCAATGACAGGATGAGGGGCAACAGGCACAGACTGAAGCACAGGAGGTTCCATCTGAATATGAGGAGAAACTTCTTGGCTTTGAGGGTGCCAGAGCACTGGAACAGGCTGCCCAGAGAGGCTGTGGAGTCTCCTCCGGAGACACTGAAAACCCTCCTGGACACCTTCCTGTGTGATCTGCTCTGGGTGAACCTGCTTTAGCAGGTGGGTTGGACTGGATGATCTCCAGAGGTCCCTTCCAACCCCAACCATTCTGTGATTCTCTGATCCCTGTGAATAAGCTTTGTTCTCCTGATCCCTTAAAACTCAGTGTCTCTGCCTACACCACTCTAAGCTGCCCTGGACCAGGTGTAAGCACACAGCACTGGGTATCCTGCCAGCTTTCCATCCATACGGCTGCTCCACGCGTAGCCTGAGGACACCAGTGGGGTCCAGCTGTGCTCAGGCAGGGAATGTGCTGTGCAGCACCAAGATCTTGCTCCCCCTGCACCAAAGGCTGCGCTTGCAGCTTCAGAAATTGGAGAGTGGTTGCGTTACATTGGCGGCCTCAGGTTCCCGGTAAAGGCAGTAAAATCCTAAAGCTACTGATGTGCTCGTTGGTGTCAGGTTTTAATCCAAAGTCTTTTCTCCTGATGTAAAAGCCAGAGTGGCTTCCACACAGTGGTTTTGAAGGCAAAGGTCTGTCCTCAGTCAGGATCTGCCACATGATCCTTCCCATTCAAAAATTTGGATTTGTTGTAATCTATAGATTTCTTTTCAGGCACGAGGTCACTTCCACAACTCTTCTGTCACAATCTGTTCTCTCCATATGGCTATGTGCGTGGCAAACAATGTCCCATTGTTTTGTTACTCTACCGTACTTCAGTAATGCAGATTATAGGTTCTCCTCCAGTGCCTGGCAACCTGGTTTTTGTTTTTAGGCCTCCTATAAAGGTGCATAGACATTTACAGAAATTTTATCTTTGTCTACATACCAGCATTTATTTAGCTCCTTTATTTAATGCTATTATTTTTATACAACCTTCCCCACGTGATCTTAGCCATAGCGCATGCATTTTAGTTGTTATATGAGCTTTAGAGAGTTGCTTTTGTATTCATCAATCTATCCGTAACTGTTATAGCTTTTATCCTTGGCTGTTACCAGTCCTAAAAAGCACCGTTACGTTTGAATCTCCAACAGATGTCTTAATAGGACCTCAGTGCTTCTCAGCATCTATTCCTTCCCACTCCTAGTTTAAGTAAACACACAAAATAATTAAGTTTTCCAAGCCAGTAATCTGGTTTCATTTTGGCTAAGTGAAAATCTACCCTTACTGTACAGGTGTTCCTTTAAAGAGGAACCCAAATACCTTATGAATGTAATTATACGCTCTCTCTACCAGTTTCCCTCATAAAGCAGGGACTTTGACATCTTCTGGCCTTGCCATCCCCTCATTATATGGTCTCATGCAAAGAACCATCAGAGAAAACTGCCTGGAGGCCTGCAGCATTGGTGTACGATAATATGAGCATAACTCTTAGATTTCTGCCTTTCTATCTAAGTATTGATCTATACTACAAGCACAGACATCTGCTCTGTCTGCAAATTCAGACATGAAATGAGATCCATGACCTGCATAATGTAAGTCACATAAGTACTGATATTTCTAGGTGACCAAAATGACTGTTGCAAAAACTCATCTGTACCGGGACTCTTTTTTGGGAAGTCCTCTTTCTCAAAGAGATAGAAGGCACATTTGCTTTCTTCTACCTGTCCAGTGAAGAGGGCTTGTTTCATATCTATGTTTGTAGTCCTCTTTCACTATGAAAAAAAGGTGATCTTTAGGATCAGCAAATTGAGACCCCTCCTTTTGCAAGCACTGCATCATGCAACACCCTTGTTGACCTTTCAGGGACTTTTTTACAAAGTCAAGACTGCCAGACCATTTGGGAATAAATGCCAAGAGTGTGAAGATTCAATAGATTAATGATGAGTTTGACATGTCAAGAAGATATACAAACCAGTTATTTTTACACAGAATACTTTTTTACTGCTTCTTTGGCCTAAACAGAGTGTCTAATCAGTTCAAATTTCTTAGTTCAAATTTTTCAATGCTCATATCAAGACCTCAGTATCTTCCCATTCTTATTAAATTTGCAGTAATATTATAATCATTCTGTGGCATTAGATAATGCAAGAGCATTAGTGTATGATAAAGGTAACAAATTGAGTTAAACAATAAATGAGCTAGATGAGAGATGGTTCAAGAGCTGGGCTTCAAGCTTCCCAAGTCTCCTAGATATCTTCTACCATTACTTATAGTTAAGGTACCATGATACAAACGAGACATAGTCCAAAACCAAATCTACTTCATGCACTCGAGGAAAAGAAGTGGGAACTTTATGTCTATAAACTGACATGACTGTCAGCATACAAAAGTCTGAAATTTATAAGCATTTGTTTTCTTAGAAGAAATAAAAAAGTATTCATGCCCCAAGATAGCTCTGGAGAACAAATTGATAGAAAAAAGGTAAGAGCTGGGTTTTGCTGCATGCTGGAGATCAAAGTCTCATGAATGCTGGTGGTCTGATGGGATGCTTTCTGTAATTGGTATGCCATTACAGAGCATTAGAGATTTACATTAGTGAGAAGTGTGTAGAAAAGAAAGAGGTACTGAAGGGAGGAGGATATGTTGTTCACCTGAAGAGAGGCCTAACCTTCTATATTGTACTTGCAAAAAAGCCTTTTCAAATTTATGATCACAGAATAAATACATTAATATATATCTGAACACTTGCACTTTCAACTACCTGTTTGCTGATGTCTGTAGCCCAGGAGAACAAGCTGGTGCCCAGAATTGGATAGAGAAAGCAAAACATGAATGTTTCAAATGTCCAAATAGCTGAAAATCACAGTGGAAAAATATTCGGATAATATTGTACTTGGAGCTTTGATTTCTGTTTCTTCTCACAGCAAAGTCAATCGATGGAAGAAATCTTACAAAGAATTATGCAGTACACCAGTAGCAGCAGCAAGCACTGCTGCAGTTTAAAAAGGACAGGGGAATTTAAACAATTTTCAGCTGAAAATTTAATCTCTAAGTGCTGCAGGAAAAGTGTGTTCTAACAGCATGGCTGAAGTTTTAGCATTAGCCATTGGAAGAACTTGACTTTAGCCCAAGAAACTGAATATTACTCCAGCATACACAGAGTTGATAGGTTTTGTTTGTAATCACAATTGATAACTGAATTAAAAGCAGAGAGCGAGGGGGCAAAGTGGGAGGGAGGGGGGAGGAGAAAACTGATTTTTAATTGCATTTACAAGACAAAATTACCAACCCTACCTGAACATGACTATCATTTCCCACCTGACTCAAGACATCCCTTGCTTATTCCAAATACTTTATGAGCCTTGTCCACAATGGGAAGAGATATTGCACTCAATTTGGAGAAATAGTCAACTGTTCGATGAATTAATTTTAATGTGAACATAGGGAAATTAATTATCCTTTAATAGCCCTGACAAGAGCAAACTGAGTAGGAGAAAAGTGCAGATCATGAAACAAGAGTCCTCTTTCTAACTTTGGGTCCCCAGTATATACCCTGCCTATATCCTTCAAAACTGGAGGCTGGCACAATTGCTGAGTTTATGTAGTGTCACTGGACGCTCTTCAAGTTCCCTGATAACAGCTTGATGTGGCAGCAGCTGGCAGGTGTCGAAGGCTGCTACTCCCTGGTCTTTCCTTGTTCCACCTACATTGCTGCTTTCCAGCGCCAGAGACTCCTTTGGGAGGATTTCTGCCATCTAATTGTAGGTGTCCACATCTGAGCTTGTTATCTCCCGGTTACGTCCGTATCCAGTGGAAAACAAAGCAAAACAGGTGTGGTTCTAGAGACCTACATTTTAGACACGTACTTCAGGAAGAAATCAGTCATGCACTTGAAAAAACTCCCTTGCTTTCCACTGACTTTACAGAGGGTTCAGATCACCAGCTCAGATACAGACTTCAAGAACACAGACTCTTGGCAAGGTGCATCCCACTCTGTCTGTATATATTTCAATCACAGTATAATCTGCAGCTCAATTCTGATTATCTGAAAATAAGAAAATGGTATGTCTTATTTTACTTTCTTCAATGCAGGTCATCCAAATGGCCATTCTTTGGCAGCTGTTTCACTTCCCAGCATTGCTTGCAGTGCTACTGTTAAATTAAGCCCAGCTGCTTCCTTTTCTCTTCATTGACCTCCTAGCAATTACACTGTTCTCTTTATTACACCTTATTTTAATGTCAACAGTTTTATGCCAGAGCTCAATCACTTGGACGCTTGAATGACTTCACAGAAGACTAAGAATGAGAAAAATGTCTCTTTAATATATTTAGATGGAAATTGTAGTAGATAATTAACTTTAAAACACATTTGTATAAATGAGATTTACTGAGTCCATACACCCAAATGAAACCCAATTAAAGTTATTCCATTCATTACTTGGACTATGTTTTCGTTTTCTGTGTTCTCTAAGATGTGCCACTGATTCTCATAACTTTTCAGTTAAGGCATGTGTGTAAGGGACACTCTGAGTTTCTAAAGATTCTCCACATACACTCACGTCTGTAGGAAATATCTGGTTTCACTAAGAGATGCAGAGTTTAACATATAACCTGTCTTTGGGAGTGGAGAGAGATGGAAGTAGAGATGGAGGGTAAGAATGGCCATATGTTGAATGACTCTTTTCTCTGGTGTTGGGTATCAAGCATCCCATATTGGCCACTTGTGGCTGCTCAAAGGAGTTACAAATTTTTTGTTATCACAGGGACTTCAGGGAGATACAACGAAAAGAGCCTTATACTTTATTTGAGTGTCTTTATTCTGAATGACTATAACGAAAATCATTAACAAGCACAGTAATCCCCATAATGAATCTAATATCCTCGCATGCATTTGTATTTTTTTTTTCTGGTTTTTGCTGGACATAGATGGAATAAGGGAAATCTTCATAATTTTTTTACTACTATCTCTAGTACTGGTTTTCACCATCTTCTCAAGGTTCACCTCGAGGGAGCATAAACTTAATTCTAGATGTATTCTAGTATAATCCACATCATCCTCTCATACAGTTGTTTTCTCCCATTGAACTGTTTTTTGCATCCATCAGGAGCTCTGCAGAAGAAAAGACTTACGAATCAGGAACAAAAAATCCAGTTTAGAATTTGGGAGATTTTTTTTTTCTGATGCCTATCTCAGGTCCTGTCCACAAACATTTGTTTGATTCAAGTTGTATTTCTCCCTGCCACCAGATGAACCTGCCCCCAGCTATCCACAGCCATTTTCTTTTAAAAAAATATGTACACATCTCACTGAAATCCATACCTTCTGTTATCCAATAAAATGCTACAATGAACAGAAATATGTATCTTTCCTTTAAAAAGACATTATTAAAATGCACAGAAAGCTACACAATAGGTGTTCTAGACTTTTGTAATAAAATATATCCCAGGAGAGATTAAATATAGCATAATTAGGTTTTTGTGGGGTTTGAGTTTTCTCAGAGAGAGCAACTGAGCTGAAATAGTAACATTCTCAAAATCTCGTGTAATCACTTTAGAATCTTTTTCATTATGTTCATTTCTACATTTCAAAACATTTAAAAGTTATGTTTATGTAAATTTTTATTTGTCCAAGTAAATGTAGAGAAGTTCACTGACAGTTATGCTCATGTCCCTGCTGTGCAACTGGCAAATTGCTTTTCTCATATGAAGAAACAGTTAAACATCTTAAAATATATATCCTAATGTAGTGAAGCGCACTTAAGGCACTGCCCTTTTACATGGACACCGGACAAAATACTATTCAAACATTAAGACTCAAATAAGGAAGCAGGAGTGAGATGACAACTCTGTAGCTTGTACAGAGAAAAAAAGGTTCTGTACAAGGTAGAACTCTCACTGTTTATGACTCTTAAGTCTTAACTGATGAGAGTTTAATTTGTGTTTTTCATGCTGCACGCAGGTATGTGAGGGGCTCGTTAGCCGCCTTAATTAATAGAACTCAAGAGCTGGTTGCTTTGTGGCAAACTGCAGCACGGGTGACAGGGAGCAAGGGAGGTACCACAGCCCTGCAGCACCTGGGGACTCATCACTATGGATGGGTAGGATGCAGGAGCAGCATCTGCCTTCCCTTCCCTTCTCCCAAATCCACCTCTGGGGGACAGCCAGCCGACACAGCCCGTGGCACTGAAAGGCTTAGCTGCAAACAGCCCTTTGGAGAATTCCCAAATCTCTGATTTAGTGTGATCAATGGCACGATTAGGCTGGGTGTTATGGAGAGCAGTGATTATCTAACGGGGGTGCTGTGATCTCTGTTACAATGAAACTCTGCTACGGAGGGAAAACTCACATGAGACATCAATATGCATTTACACAAAATACCTTGGGGCATCTGTGCAACCAACAGGCTGTAAGTTAATAAGAGCTTTTTCTCTGTTAAGGCAGTGGAAAGGCACACACTTTTATTACATCTGTGTCAGAAAGTGAATCTGCATGCTAGTGATGTTCCTTCAGCTAATGCATTTAGCCTCACCAAGGTATGAACTTAGTCACTGAGCTGTTCGGGAGGTATCAAGCACAGACATTAAATAGGATTACACAACAGCCGTCTGCTCTTGCTAATTAAAATGTGGAAAACAGCCAATATCAAATTAATTTGTTTAGTCAAATCATGCCTATTTTAGCTAGTTCAGTGTGTACTGTGATGGTGTCACTGTGTGGTAAGACTTCTTAAGATTTCACAGTGGCCTGTGTCATTGTAATGAACAGATAATGTGATTTTACCCAATGTAATTTTGCCCAAAAAGAAACTTAAAACTTTTTTATTGAATTTGGATTTTCAATAAGTAATTGTCATTTTATTTATGTATTTTGTTAAAAATATTCTTATGCCTGCAGTCTATAAAATGTGTCCACCAGTAGCTTCAGCTACCTATTTCACCTACGTTTCCACTAAATTATGGGCCATCAGTGCTTTTAGAAAATTCTTCTTCGGTTTAAAAAAAAATATATATTTGAGCTACATTTTTGCTTTTAAATGAACTCACGTCAGTCCTATAGGTTCTGCTTTCCAACAGACCCTTATTCCAACAAAATTTGCTTTTGTAAGACTGAGTTGTAGGAATGAGTGGTACCAATGTGCTTAGCATGTGTCCAGCAGGCAGGATTAAGTCCACAAAAAACGTTCATTCACACCTCTAGTCCAGGGGTGTCAAACTCACTTTCACAGCGGGCCACATCAGCCTCACAAAGGGCCGAATGTAATTTTAAGACTGTATAAATGTAACTACTCCTACATGTATACAGTCCTAAAACTACTACTGCTCTAGCCTCTTCCCTGTGACCCACTCCCCAGCTTGCCCCAGGGAGGGAGCTGTAGACTGGATTAATTTTTCTGGCAGTTTCTGTCCAGTAATCTTCTTTCCCAAGGTCCCCAGCACAACCCCCTGCCCCAACAACGTGACCGAAAGTGCATCCCTTGCACACACACCCTGCACAACACCCCCTGCCAAATGCCGTGTGGATGTGAGAATGTGTGTGCGCTACACGTACCTGCAACATGGTACGGGGCCCACCTTTCCTCATGTTTTTTTGTGGAATGTTCTCCCACCACCTTAGGTGAGTTTGACTATACCCCTTGTAGGGTGCAGCTGCTCAGCAGCACACCCAACAGCCATGAATTTAGATGGTTTAGATCAAGGAACCCACCGACATACGTGCCACAGCTCTTCACCAGTGTATCTGATGGAAAGCTGAACACAGGGACGGGATGGTGTGTACCTCAGTCTACCTCCATCATGGAGCCGTAGGCCATATCTGGCCTGTCTCTCCAGAGAAAAGGGCCAGGAAAGCACACCTGTGCCCAACAGCATGATACAGCTGATGTGGCCCACTGTGGCCAAAAGGTCAGGCACCACTTTATTACTGCTTGAAATCTCAGTATGTGCCATCTCTTGGACCCTTGTCAGATAAGTGAAACCCCAAAAGAACCCTAGTGCAAAACCACATGTGACCATAGGTAGGGTTTTGGTGACTACTGGAGTGACTTTGGTGGCCGGTGTAGGAGATCTGGCAGATATGCTCTTCTCCCAGCCGTTTTGTTGGGTCCTGAGTTCCTTGTTCCTCTGAAGAAACTGTCCATTGCAATTAGTTTTCTCTCAGGCTTACTACCCTGTGTCCAGCTTAGCATTCAACCAAGATAAGTAGGTTCATATATTCATTAGACCCATTACTGAAATGATCAACAGGAGCACATCTTAAAAAATATATATATTTATTATCACCATTATAGTTTAGAGTCAAATGCCTGCTACAAATGAAGAGAACTCCTGCCCCTGCTAGACTTGTATTAATATCTGCCCTACCATTTATAGATGGGTTGGCATCCTCTTCACATTTGGACAGTTATCATTAGCAACCCAAGCATTAAAAACTTTTTAAAAGAAATCTTGGATTTCACTGCACAGCTCTGTGGCAGAGTCAGTTCAGTGACAAATCTGCAGGCCCTGCAAAGAAGTAAAAGGAAGCTGGAGTTCTTCAAAGTTAGGAATTAGAAGAAAAGGTGGTTTGAATAACCCTTCTAACAAAACAAGCTGGGTTTTAAGCAACATAGATTCAGTAGAGAGTCTTAAAATCAATGAGCAGAAAGCTTTAATAACTTCCCCAACCACTGTTTTCCTCCTTGCATGAAAATGACTCATTAAAAGGACACATCAAATTGCTCTCCATGTCTGTGAAAGCGAACACCAACACAATTGGAGAATTTGCTAAACTGTTACATTGAATGTGATATATAACAAGAGGGCTAGGAAGCTGCTGCATTAACATGTGGGAGATGTTAAGAGAAAAACACAAATGTCAATGTAAGAATGGGGAGGAAATTTGAATTTGCAATTATGCTTTAGATTTTTTTTTTAAACAAACGTTGCAGTTTGGAAAACAGAAAGAAGCCTAGCTTGGTAGTTCGTGCTCCCAGATTTCAACGTAATTTTAATGTAGGTATGCAGAGTGTTTGGTTTTGTGCTTTAGGTTTGTTTAGGTATTGTTGTAGTACTTTTACCCTCCATCCTACACAGAGCACTCACGACAGTCATCTATCTCAGCTGTTCTGTGAAACAGAACCACATTTTTAGGCAAACATATTGATACAAAATGAGGTTTTACATTTATATCCAGTGACTACAGACTTAAAGATAGAGATTTCATAGCAAATAAGTCCTTTAAACGGAGTGTCATATTCATCACAGAAAATAACTTGTAGCCATCTGTAGGCAAACCCCTAAAAGAGCAGAGACTCAGAAAACTGGGCTATAAAAAGAAGGAAAAAAATCTGCCTCTCACAAAATCACAAAGTCCCAAAATCATGAAGGTGTTTTGTTTGATTGTGGGGTTTTTTTGGCTGAAAAGGGGAGTCCCACCATGCTTGGGTTTGGTCATGGGGAGGAGCAAGACAAGCACATCCAGGAATACCATTACTTGACAGCTCAATGCTGTCAAAGAATGCACATCAAACCACATGCATGGTACTTCTCTCTGCCAGGTAAAAAACTGCCTACTAAATCATCCAGCAGTGGATAAGGCTGAGGTGTCACTATCTCAAGCCCAAAACATGTTTCCCCTTCCAGCATGCGGAATTGACATAAAATACGGCGCTATTTCGTTGAAGCCCCACAAAGTCCATGTATTGTTCCACAAACTAAAAGGATGAGCATCTCCTAGAGTCTGTTCCACAGGCTGCAGACAGAGCCTTCTCCAGTCCTCCTCCTTGCCACCTACCCTCTTGGGGACTTTTGGTTTGGGCTTTTGGTCAGGGAAAGGTGGGTGAGCTCCAAGGACCTGGAGAGAGTTGGAATCAATAGGAAGTCGTGCAAGAGTCTCTCCTCTTGAGAGCATTGAAAGACTGTATTTATGGACGTTATTTCACACTCCATTAGAAAGGTGTAAACTCTGTGAAACTCAGTGCAGTTATTCCTTATTAATATGTCCAACTGAAAGCAGCATCTGAATCAATGTTTTAACAGAAAGGCTGTTTGCTGATGATTGAGGAGAGTCAAACAATTAGCCTACCAGTAAGTGCTGTGCCAGTCAATTCAATAGAAGATCTCATTTTCATAAGGAATTCAGGTGGAAGACTCTACATGCTACTCTGTTTCAGAAAATAATCTAGTAATACTGCATTAAAAAAATGAAGCAAGCATTTAATTAATTGGCCCTATCTGTGACAACATCTTTCATGGCACAATAATACCAGTGAATTTTACTACTTGCCGAAGGAGGTGTGTTGCTATCAGGATGCGTCCTGAGTGTATTCAGCTAGTTCAGCTCGAAGGAAAAAATTGAGCTTATAGACATGGTAGGTTACCATTCAAATTGGTAAGGTTCCCGCTACAAATATTCCTTCCTTTGAATATCTCTTGCCGTCCAAGTCGTACATGATGCATGTAATTTAAACATTCTCCTTAATGAATCACAGATGAAGAGCAATGTCTACAAGGGAATTTCAGGGTAGGTGTGGGTCGGATCCTGGGTTACACTCCGTGAGCATCTCCAGAGGAGGCAGTAGGAGCAAAGGCCGTGATCCAGAGACTCTTTGTGGGAACAAGACCACAGAAAGCTTTGGATCTAGCCCAGACAGAGCACAGAACCTCTCCAGAGGTGTTCAGCTGCTAGCAGGATAAAGCCTCGGCTAAGTGTGGCCTTTATACGTTTTTTGACATTTGAGGGTAGTCTTGCAGAGCTTGACAAGCTGAGCTTTGTCTGATTGAAGAGCATGGGATGGGACCCTAAATTACTGAAAATAAAATGTGTATTGTTATATATTGCTACTATATGTTTTCTACAGTCTGAATACGAGAAAGTATGATTAAAAGTCGATGAGAGACTGTTTATAAATTTTGATTGCTTCATAATTTTAACTCTGAGCAACATTTTTATCATAATTATAGGCTTTCTTAAAGCATTTATGCAGATTGTTTTATTCAAAAGGGGTTTATTCCATATAAACTCCACTCTTTTATCTCTCTATAAAATCAGTGTGTGAATTCCCAGCATCCACAACTCCACTAGACAGTCATCACATGAGTAGCAGAGATAATTTCAAACAAGGCAACGTTTCTCAGATATTCTGAACATTATTTCCTACTTTCCCATCCCAGCGAGTGTCATGGTAGTAAAGAGTAATAATCCTTAGCACATTTGTTACCTTTTTATATCTCTTCAAATGTATCAGCAAGTTTATGGTCATAATTACTCTGTGATGTTCCTGTGTATTATGGTAGCCAGTGTATCCATGGTTCAGTGAAGGTTTGGGGAGATTAAATCAGATATCTCAAATCTTCAGCTCGAGGAAGCTTAAATCCAGGATTTAGCTGCAGAGCTTCATTTCAGTGAGAATTTTGTGTTTAAATACCCTGGATCCCTACAAGTATTGAAGTCTAAAGGATTTACCCAAGGACCTCAGGCTGTTTCTTAACCTTGGTCAGCATGCAGTTGATTGCATGGTGTGAACTGCTTTTGTGGTCTGCAGCAAAGAATGAGTCCATGGCTCCCAGTTCAAATTGTTTCATGCCCATATTGCCTATAAGGAGAGGGCTCTGGAGCAAACAATCCTCTGTCTTTCCTCCAGGTTTTCTCCCAAAGGGTATGAGACATCCATCCCAACCAAAAGCCCAGGATTTCTGTAGTGGGGACAACCAGGACATCAGGACACTTGGGTGAAGCTCGGGCAACAAATTGACAGCACAGCTGGACCTAACGGAACAGAAAAGCAATTTAACCCACTGGATCAATCAAAAGCGGTCCTGGTAATACAATGGAGGAGCCCAGCAAAAGTGAATCATCTTCGCTGGAAGAGGAGCTGAAAGGCTCAAATAGCTTCATAGCAGTCACTGTCTCAGCAAGATATGCCTCAATACGGTCTTCTCCAGCACTGGAACATGTATAGACCTAACACAACAAAATATATACCCTCTATTTGCATTTATAGCTAGGGCATCAAACGGACAAGATGTTATCACGTCCCCCAGGATATAAAAATATATAGTGTTAAATGTATATAAAATAAGAGCAGCAAAATTTGGAACATGTGCTTGGATGCCCAGAAAAAAAATTGACTTTTTAAAGCTGTAACATGTTCTAGTGGGCTTGGGAGAGTGATGATTGAGTGTCTAAATGCTTCATTCATCAATGAGGAGTGTTAGTTTTCCTCAGTCTCTCTGATAAACCACAAAGCCTGATGCTAAGCCATGCTTCGTTTTACAACATTACTTTCAAGTTTAATGATTTCCTTCAATGACTAGATCACGTTGCGGTGAGATGACTGATTCTCATCCCATACTTTCTACTCACAAGCCACTTGAAAAACTGATTTGCACCTCGGTCTTGGAATGCACATTCTGCACTTGAATGGTTCAAACTTCAGACCCTATTCAAGGGGGAGGCAGACCTAAACCTGAAAAGAAGAAAAAAAAAAAAAAAAGTTATTACCTGGTGCTCTAAAATGAAACCAGAGAATCAGCACAAAGAGTGTAAATACTGAATTCTGTGCAGCAATGCAGTTAGATTTCACCTGTTGATTTTTACAGCTTGCAGCCTTCATGTTACAGGCCTTGTAGCTTCCCTCTGATTTCCCTCCAGCATAGATCAGGTATAACTCCACTGCAGTCACAGGAACCAAGCCCATGGAAGACACAATTTTAGCCATCTTTGTGTTTCCTATCTACAGCACAAGCCTCATGTTATCCTCAAACAGTTGAATTGTAGTCACCTTTATTTCCATTTCCCATGTTATTTTAGAGTAATTTTCCAGCTCTGTCTTCTGGATTTGTGCTGTAATATTTTCACCGTGAAAGCATACTAATGTTAACATTTGAAGTATGGGAATAAATACAAGTTGAATGCCTGAATTTCTGATGACACTGCAGCTAGAGAGGATGCAGATCTGTATTTCAGACCAATTTTAGGATGGTCAGGTTGTCACTAGACCTAATTTCAAGACTTAATAAACTGCTATATTGGAGATAAACTGTTTATCTGTATCAACTATATTTTACTTCAGAGGTTCAGAACTGTTTCACGGCAGCATGCTGAAAAAGGGACAGCTGTTTCTGCATTGGAAAGCAGTAAAATACAAGTATGCTGGTAAAGAAGGCAGTCACATTAGAGGCAACACAATGTCCATTTTTAGGTGGCAAAAGGAGGGGTTTTTACTATCTATCAATAAATATTTTTCCCAGATTTGTTGATCAGTTTCTTGTTTGAAAATAAGGGTTGCAGTTTTACCATGGCGTTTCTTTACAGGCAAATGGGCTGGATAATAGCTACGGACAGTTTTCTCCTTTAGGTTATTGAATAAAGACTGTCCCCGGCTCCACTCCAGAGCCAGGCACCGGCCGCAGAGCCAGCCTGTGTATTTTAACAACCTGCTGCACACCAAAGTTGCAGCTACAATTGACTGATAACAACTTGGAGCCAATCGTTCCAGAATAAAACCTGATGTACTCTTCGACCATTTTACCCGATGCTTGGCTGTAGTTGGCGTTGTCAATGCACGGAAAAAAGCTGACCTCAGGGCTAGTGCTTGTGACACGAAGAGTCCACAGTAACCTCAGCCTGGAGCACTGTCGGCACCGCTGGGCTGCTTTTTTTTTTTTTTCTTTAAACCTGGGGTTTCTGATCAAAAAGAAGCAGCAACTTTCAGGTCTGTCCTGAAAGCAGCGTGTAGCAGTGTGTCTGCTGTGCTGACCCAAAAGCCCTGGAGAGATCTGGGGGCGGCTCCGAGCCCCTGTCCCGGGGCCCGAGGGTGCTGCCCACCGCCCCCCGCCCGCGGAGCGGGGGGAACCTCCCAGCCGCGCCCGGCGGGGGCGGGTTGCGACACTGCCGGGTCCCCCGTGTTTTCTGAACACCTGAGGCAGGGTGAGCTATCGTCCCAGGCATTCAGTGTCGTTCTGCATATGGAAGGGTTGAAAGCCCCTGCAAAACAACAAACAAAAACCTACAAGGAGGAAAACGCTGTAATCAAACAGCAGAGATTTGGGGGGTAGCGAGAGGGAGAGTTCAGATCAAATAGGATAGCAGACAGCAGTAACCGTATATAATCAATAATAGTTTCGTGTGCATTCCTCTACTCATTTAACATTAGCTAGGACAGTGCAAATATTGCAGCTGACTACTCGACAAGGAAATCAGCTGAACGTGTGCTTAAATTATACTTAATAATGAATACGAACAAATATTTTCCATTAAAAGTTTCATTTAATCCCCTCGTGTAGATCTGTTTTGGAAGCTACATGCTTAGCTTCCAAAACGATAATGTGGGTGCCGACTTATTCTAGGGAATTTGATATCATCCATCTAATATCATTCGTGCTATGAATTATCATCTTTTCTCTTCTTGCTTCGTTCTAGCCAGCTGAGGCAACGAACAATTTTTAGTATAAATATTTATGACTTTTTAAAAATGTTCAAAGGAAATTTGCAAGGGAGGTCTCTCGAAGCACAGGGGGAAATCACATCTCGGTGAAGAGACGTCTCTTGGAAATGTGAGTTCGAAAAGAAAAGCAGCTCGTATTTCGGATTAGTAACTTCAGAAGAAATTAACCGTGACTAATATTTTTCCCTGCTAGCGCTCCTAATCTCTTTTGTCGGGTCCTAGGCGGATGCCTGCCACCCTTTGCAGCAGGTCTGGCCACCTCCTTGCTCGGTCCTTCCCTCACCCTCCGGAGGCTGTGGTTGTGCAGCTGCCTGCTCGCTGCGTTTGTGGGCTTTCCTTCCCCTGCCGCCTTCTCCTAAATCAAACCTCTCGGGTCCCGCTCTGGGAAACCGCCCCTGCGTACTTCAACCCTGACAAGCCTTCCTTCCTCCTTTTCTTCCTCCTTTCCTTCCGCCTTTCCTTCCTTCCTTCCTTCCTTCCAGCACTTGAGATTTTGAAGAGCGACAGCGGGCTGAGGAAATGAGGAGCCCCGGTTTTTCAGTATATACGGCAATCAGCCCGTTTCAATGAGCCATCATATTTGTCCTTAATTTCGACTTTCCCAAGCACTGTTCTCATATTCTACTGTTTGAAATGCAGGAAGATTTAGCATAATTTGGAGGTCAGATTTGTAAATAAGCCTACTTTAAAAACAAGCCCACACGGGAGATTGTCAGTATCTCTATTTTGTACACAGTTTACACACTGGCACCGCGTTTTAAAACCCTATATGTGGGTTAAAATTCAATTTTACAACCCCCATTTATATGAGATGTAGGTTTGACATCTGTTTGCCAGAGTGTTTTGCACTTAGCCTAACACCCACTATTAAATGACAAAATTGTGGCAGGCTGTCAAAGCCAGCTGACTGACAGCTGCTCTACTTTACAAAAAAGCCCCATTCAAATATTTGCAGGGTTTGAAGCTTTCTGTAACGCTGTCGCCATTCTCCCCGTTATTTAGCATGTAAAATATAAGTCAAAGTTTTAAAGCTGCTTTCCAAAATGTTGCCATTTTTCCATATAAAAAGAGCGAGTGGTGGTTGCTGGCGGGGATCCAGAGCCGAACGCATTGGATGGGTATTTCGCTGGGTCCCCGCGTTCCTCCTATCTGCACAAACCCGATAAAACTGTCATTTAGCAGCGTTTCTTAATATTGCAGCTAATTAGAGCCGGCGTGTTATTGAAGTGAGAGCAAAAATCCACTTAAAAGAGAGGGGAGGGAAAAAAAAGAAAGGGGGGAGGGAGCTAAAATGTTTCCGCGCAGGCAGAGAAGCGCGCCCGGGCACAGCGTAGAGACCCCCCCGGGGAAACGAAGGCATTCTGTAAAAATGACGCCGAGGGGGGGGAGGGAGCTAAAATGTTTCCGCGCAGGCAGAGAAGCGCGCCCGGGCACAGCGTAGAGACCCCCCCGGGGAAACGAAGGCATTCTGTAAAAATGACACCGAGGGCACCCTTGCTCCCCTGGGGGGGTGCCCCTTCCTACCCCCACCTCCGGGGGTCCCTCTAGATATTCGCCAGCCCAGAGCAGTTCCGGAAGGACGTGCAAGGGACGGCGCTGATGGAGGGCGAGCGCTGAGCCTTGGCCGAGGTCGGTCGGTCCCATTTCTAGCCCCACTGACGCGGATGGAGCGTTTAATTCAGGTCGTTAATACACGCCCGTCCGTTGCCCTGTTCCACCTCCAAGCGCGAATACGAGTCTGTAAACGGCAACGGTGCTTTAAGCTTAAAAGCCAACAGCTTTTTATTTAAGATGTCTAATGGTTGTATGCGACTGAGCAACGCAAAATAGCTGGCGAGGATAACTTCTGTATGCTAAGAAGTCTTCGCAGCAATTGCTGGGGTTTATTTGAACCTCGGGTTCTTTCCGCAGCCTTTGCGATACAAGCAGGGCTCTAGCTGTCAAGAGAATCGGAGGATAAGGGGCAGGGGGGAGGGCGAGGGGCAGTAATTATTAATTTATTTTTTGAATGAGGTCTAGGTCCACCCCCCAGTAAGAGAAGAAGGCACTCTGACGGCAGGAAGGCGACTGTCCCCAGCGTTCGTTCCAAGTGTTCTGGCCCCGGCGCGGCTGATTCCCCGGCAGGGTAAAGGCAGCCCCAACCCTCCTGGCCGCTCCCTTCAACCCCGGCAGCGGGCAACATCATCTCCTTCTGCCCCACTCTTCCCTCCCTGCCCCACACCTCCCTCCTCCCGCCACACACGGGCAGGCACACACCCTCACGTAGCCAGAGCGGAACAGAAAACGAGTTACTCTCAGCTTTACCTGGAAATCTTTAGCTGATTTGTGTCCATTTTAATAACCTCTATCGACTGTCTTTCCTAGGGCGGTTGTCATGTTGATAGAAAGGGACTGGAAAAGAGTATTAAGGGGAGGGGGGGAAATGCACGAAGAAAACTACCGGCTCTGTCTAGGAAAGGGAAGGTTATCGCAGTGAGTGGTACAGGGCGGAGAAGGTGCGGACCCTCCGCAGCGATCCCGGACGAAGGGGGAGGCTGATAAAACCCGGCTCCATCCCGGGTAAAGCGACGGGAGGCAGGGAAAGAGCGCGGAGCGAGAGGGCGGAGGAGGGTGGTCTGAGCCTCCCTGGGAAATACAAGTTTATTGTCAACAAAGGAGGGTCTGGCCGGGCTCGGAGCCTCCGCGATCCCGAGCTGCCGGGGAGCGGCAGAGCACGGCGGGGGGCACGGCAGCGGGGTCCCAGGGCGGCCGGGGTGGACGCGGTGACGGACAGGCGGAGGCGGGGGGAGCCCCGCGGTGATCACGACCCCGCACAGGTGTGGGGAGCAGCACTTGTTGGGGGGGACACACACTCTTCCCTTCCCGGAGGCATGTCCCCCGGAGAAAGGGGCAAGGGAGAGTGGCCCAGCAGGAACGGGGAGGGAGAAAGGCAGGGTTAGAGGAGAAAGTGCGTGTGAGAGAGGGAAAGGGGAAGAGAAAGAGGAGGAAGGCTCCGGGCTCCACCTCCCCGCTCGGCGCGGCGCTCCAGCTGCTCTCAAACCAACTGCTCAATTCTATTCACTGCCGCGACGGAACAAAAAAGTGGCTATTTATTAGAATACTTGTTTGGTATTGTTCGGTGCCACACAAAAGGCGTTTCATTATGTTGGAGTGGGGAGAAAAGCCCCTCTCCTCTTTTTTTTCCTTTTTTTTTTTTTCTTTTCTCTCCGGAGCGAAACAATAACTTGAAATTGTCTTTAGAGTCTTTTCTATCAATAATAAATTTCATTTTCTTCTCTCTCTCTCTCTCTGCCTCTCTCCCGTGCAGGGTGTGTGTGCGTGTGTGTGTATGTGTATGTGAGGGGGGGGAGAGAGAGAGAGAGAGCGAGAGAGGGAGAGAGAGCGAGAGAGCGCGGATGGTGAGTGTGCGTGTGTCGCCGGGCACTCGTGGCTCGGGCACAGCCGCCTGGGAGCTGCGGCTGGGCGAGGGGCGAGGAGGAGTGCTCGCCGGCCCCGCCGCCCTCGGCCGGGTCGCGCTGCCCTGCGCCTGCCCGGGCACGGTCGGAGGAAGGTGTGAGCTAGGCTAGAGGGAAAAAAAAAAAAAATCACAAAAACCTAATAATAATAAGGCTGCCCCTTGAGCTGATATGTTGGGAGGAGGCTGGAGCTGGAAGAGCAACTGTAAGTGTGCCTCTAACTTTTGAGGGGGTCTTCACCCTGTCTTGGGAAGGGAGGAGGGGAAGCCGGCGAGGGGAGGGCTTCCGAGTTACTTTTGCTACAAGGAGGGAAGAGCCGTTTGCAATCACTGGGTTATCGGCTGTGACACGGATCGGGGCGGGGGGGGGACACACACGACAGTGTTTTGGGCTGCCCCCCTCCGCCTTCCCGGGGAAGATGCCGCACTGGGTTTTCAGGCCGGGGAGGGAAGCGCCGGCCGGGTCCGGGGGCTGCGGGCGGGCTGGGGCGGGGAGGGGGCCAGGGGCCGCGGCGACCGGCGCTGCCTCCCGAGCGCTCAGCGCTCGCTCCAGTTACACGTTCAAAAATTAACATGTCGGTGCGCGGGTGCCATTCAGCGAAAGGTGTTTTGGGCAAAGAATCAACTTCGCTGTGACTGACCGACGGGCTTGGCTGTATTAATACTGCCAAAAAGGGGAAATCAATAGCCAGAGCAGCCCTCAGCTATTACAACTAATGCCTGCTTAATCTCTGCCCCTCGGAGCGGGGATTCACATGGGCTCTTAGCATTGCTAATGCGGCAGGGCTGAGCGCGGCTCCATCTTTCCGGGGAATGGGGAATCCCCGGATCCGGTTCCCTGTGAAGGTGACAGTTGCTGGGACCTTTCGACGGGGAGGCTGTTCCCAGCCTCTCGAAGTGAAGTCCCGGCGAAAAGAAACTCTTGGGATGTACGGCTACCTGGGGCGGTCCGACCCGGCGTCTTACCCTCCCTCCCCATCTCCAAGGTGGCTGTACAGTTTCCCCCTATTGCCATAAAGTATCGGGATGCTTAAAAGGTGAAATTGATTTTTCCCTTCTTATTTGACGGTGGTGTTTGGGGTCGATCAACAGGCAAGGCTGTGCATCTATTGATCAGGGAGGGGACGGGTTTTGGCTGAATCTCTTTTCAGAAACAGGTGTTTAAACATGATAGCGGCTCCAGTCAATTAACCCATTAAAAACCCGTTTTATCGCATTGATTCCCGCAGGCTGCCATAAAAGGTTGTGGTTTGAAAGCTTCTTTGTTAAAGCGGGGTGCTGTATGTAGATGGATGGATGGATGGGGGGGGGAGGGTGCAAGCTGTCCCCAAATATACAGTATCGAACAGACGAGTAGAACGCCAAACTACCGTTTCTTGTTTGCGTTCCCATCAAGCCAGGCTGCCCAGGCATCTCGGCGCGCCCCGTCTCAGCCCCGGCTGCTCGGGGCCCGGCCCCTCGGAGGGGCAGAGAGGCCGCTCGGGCTCCAGGAACTGTGACAAAAGTTTTCCCTCGAGAAAAGGGTCTCTCGTGCCGGGTGGGAGGGCGAGGGGGCAGGGAGACACCCGCCCGGGGAGGAGGGGTCGGGGCGGGGTCGAGGGCTGTCGCCCTGCACCGGCTGCGTGCCGGGGTGGGCTGGGGGTGCAAGTAAAAGGTAGCCCTAGAAAAGTTACAAGTGCTGTTATTCCCTAAACAGGACGGTTTATGATCACCCGGGGCCCCCAGCACTTTTTTTCAGGTTTGCCAGTGATAGCGCTCTAAAATATTTATTTGCTAGAGGTGTCAGTAGCCGTATTATTATCCCGCCTTGCAGTGACTATCAGGGAACCCTTGTAAAGGTAATGTGAAGTATCAATCGGCGACCTGGTGAGAAACAGGTCTGTGAAAATCACTCCTTTTCCAAAAGGCAAATAATCACTGGAACCCGGCTTCGACCGAATCGCCGGCATCTGCAGTTGGTGGGAAGGAAACTGGGCTTTTCTCCTCGCCTCACTAGGGTTCGTTATCCTCCTTCCCATGACCAGAGTGCTGCACTGGATGGAGCAAGAGGGTCGTGTGTTTCCTCTAGGTGCCTTTAGTTTCCAGACCAGCGGTCTGACATTATTTAGATGTTTCTAGTTTTCCCCTTGTTTGCTGTTTTCTGAAGTAAGCACTGGATGCGACCGAAAGGTTTGAAATCGTGTCAAAGTGATGTTTTAATCTCATTCAAAAGTGTATTAAAGGAGAAGATGTAATTTGTGTGGGATGTTTCGATGAAAGGAGAGATTGGAGTGGATGATACTTTCGCTCTCCTGTGAACCTCATGTCATGTTTATATTGAAGCCTGTGTAGCTAATCTAATTTGCAATAACAGAATGGCCTGCAAGAAAGAAGCTTCTGTATGATTTCATTTCTTTCTTTCCTCGTTTATTTTTTACACAAATTCATTCTGACTTGCCCTGACTTAAGTCTTCGCAATTTGGGATAACTGACGAGGATGCAAACGAGAAATATTTCCTTTATGGTGTTCTAAAACCTAGCTCTCCATGCGATGTGCCACAGACATAAACAGCCAGATTGCCATGCTGTAATTGGGATTACCGCACTTTGGTTTGTGAAGTTCTTTTTTCGTGACTGACATTTCAGCAGCTCAATTTTAAATATTAACTTTGTAATAACTTCCGTGTAATACCAGCCCGATGAGCACTCCATCTTCGCATTTCCGATTTTTCCGTTAAAAGTTTACCTTTACAAAACTGTACTTTGAAAATATTTTCCTTGTAGTAGGATGTAAATTGTTGGGTAGATATTTTTTGTGTACAGGGGCTCTCGATAAACACATCTTTTAAAAAGTAAAAGGTCCAGCCATTCCTTTCCATGGAAAGCCAGCACCCTAGAAAGTAACACAGTGCAAACCCTCATCTTCCGCGAGGCGTTTTGCCTTCTGATTAGCGCATATTCCCGGTGTGTGCCTTAGTAATAATAATTTAAAAAAAAATCTGAACAGACTTAGAAATTACAACTGTTGTGTAATGTAAAAAAGGTGTATTCAGCCTGTTAATTACAGGGGGTTGTGTCATTGGAATGTTATCAATGACCTGTTTAATTTTACTGTAATTACTGACAAAATAAGAGAAGGATAGTTCACAATACAGAATCTTCCTCTTTCAGAACAATGTTGTGCTGGAAGTCGACCTAATATGTAACATAAACAAATATTTTAGAAAATATTTCTGTCAAAACTGCGTTAGGACCCCATCCTGCTTTCTCTACCGACCCGTAAATGCCACCGGAGGAAGGATCGGGCCCGTTTCAAGGCGTGAGGGCACTCGATACATCCTGCAAAGGGTGAGCAGGATGGGGAGGAAATATTTTCTTAGGTGTGGGCTGTCTGTCTCACTGTCCCACCGAGGTGTACCTCGCCGTTTCTGCAGTGTGGGCCTCGGTACTGGGAGGTGACACCCCCGACACCGCCGGCCCACCTGCTCACCCGGACCCGATGTCGCGTTGGGGCGCCCGCCGGCAGCGGCGGAGATCAAACGTGCGGGAGATCGATATTACTGCTTTTAGGCGCAACGAAAATATAAAGCTCATTCTCAAAGCCAGTAAAAAAAAGAAGAAGGAATGGAACGAAAACAAAAAGGCTGGGATATACAAACTCTTCGGAAAGGGGTGATTTATCGTTACTGGAGCGACGGGGCTAATGCAGAATTCCTTCAGAAAAATGGCTCCAGCCGTCCTTTTACCTGACACAATAAATAAATGAATGGAAGTACCTACACGGAGTAGTCGGATGCCCTCCGTCCGCTTTGATTTTGTCCAGAGCAGCCTGTCCCCGAGCACACATCTGTGCTCCGTGTCGCGCCCCCTCCCCAGCGCCCACTCCCCGCAGGGCGGGCGGCTCCCGGCAGCCGAGCCCCGGCACCAGCCTCGCCGGCCCCGGGTGCGGAGGGCACCTGCCTGTTCTCACTAGGACTTTAGAAACCCTTCGGCTCCGCCTCGTACCCACCCTTGGTGTTTTCCAGCCGTGCCCTCCCCGTCTTTGCCCCGGGGCACCCCGCCGACTGGTCTCAGCGCCGGTGGCCCGGGATATTCCCTTCCCCGCGTGTTCCCAGCGCGGCCGTGGGCGACCCGTCAGCTGTGGGGGGAAACGGCCTGGGAGACGGGCCGACTCTCCGAACCGCTCCGGGGAGCTGCAGCGGGGCCACCGCTCGTGTCGCGACAGCCCGAGTTGGCCGGGAGCAGTGGCCGGGAGCGGGGCGCGCCGGGGCGGCAGCAGGACAGCCCTTACCCTTGTCACGCTGCCCGTTGGTTGGCACGGCTCTCCTGGGCGAAGGGGACAGGGAATTTTAGCCCTTTCCTCCCCCTCCCCCTTTTCTTTCCCCCCCTTCCCTTTCATTCATAAACCTGGTGGCTATATACGCAGCTTGAATATTGACGTCTCTTCCCCCAACTGCTCCTCCGTTAACCCAATTACAGAATTCATCAAGAACTGTGTTGAATTATCTCTTTCCATACAGTATCAGCATTAGCCTAATTAAAAGCTATAATGTCTGATATAATGATTAAATCGTTAGCTCTGCTGTAGGGAAGCAATATTTTGTTTTCCCTTCAATTAGAAGCTGATTGAGGTTTTCAGAGCAGGTCAGCTGTGAAATTTGAATTATATGTGTGAGTACCGTTCACAGGGTGAGCCCCTACTCGAAAGCTCCAGAGATTCTCCAAACGCTTTTACCCAGCAAGCTGGGAAAAGACAACAAAACACACAGAGAGCCTGTATCTGATTTGGGACTGGGGCTGTAGGGTCCCCCGGAAGAGTTGTTAATGCTGGAAAAGAAAGCGGGACTTTATTCAGACGCCGGTTTTCCTCCATCCCATCCTGGCTGGGTAGCAGTTCTTGTTCAAAACCGTGATCCCCGAGCTGCCAAGTCACCGAGGCAGGAAGGGGCTTCTTCTCCCTCCCTTGCCTGCCCTCCTGGTTGCTCGCTTTGGCCCAGGTAACGACTCCCCGGGAGAGCTTTGCATTTCGCTCCGGCCACTGTGTTTTGCAGTAAAGGGCCAGAGGAGCTGCAAGCGATCGCCCCCTCAGCCCTCCATCGCATTTCAGACGGGGCTGACGAGGGATCAACCAGCATATCCCCTGAGCATTTCCCCACGGCATCTCCCCCATGAGGGCTGGCGCTCGCCGGCCTCGGGGCGAGGGAGGCACGGCGGCAGCCAGCAGACGGCGATCGCCGCCTGCTCCGGGGTGCCCGGCTCGGCCCCCTGCCCCCTCCTCGCCTTCGGGACCGAGCGCAGCGGGGGCACGGCGGGCACAGAGCCGGCAGGGACCGCGGCGAGACACCCCGCCTCGAGGGGCCGCCCTCCTGCCGCGGCGGCGGTAGCGGGATAAGTGCGGTCCGCCGGGGCGCGTCCCTCAGCGCAGCGCGGACGGGTGGCGATCGGTGGCCGGGGGAGGCACTCGTCACTCCAGCCGCCCTGCCAGCCGGCCAAGTTGGTAACGGCGCCTTCCGCGGGCCCGGGAGGCGGCCAGGACTGCTGCCGGACCTTGAGCCCTCCCTGGTCCTGCTTCTAGCGCAGGATCTCCTCCCCGAGCTCCCTCTTGCCTCCCTTCAGTCGTCACCCACGAACACCCCCCGGCCCCCTCGCCTTCCCATATTCTTGCACACCAGACTCCTGGCTGTTTGCAACTCCACTTTTCTCCGTGGAAGTCCCAGGACCTCTCATCTCTGGGCGCAGCCCCTCGCCTCCAACAATCCAGCCCCCGCAGAGCACTCCTGACACTCGCAGAAGTGCTTGACCCTGTTCCGCAAGTTGCGATTTGCACTACTTTTACCTCAGAAGAAAAGCCCCTCTCTGCTTCCCCAGCTGGCTTTTAAATCCCCCTCCCCAGTCCATATACAACCCCTGGCCGTCGGGGAGCGAGGTGCGCCTAGGGAAAAGGGGCTCATGCCAACAGCATCTTTTCGTCCCCCGCTCCCTATCCGCCTTTATCCACCCTGAAGGACAGTGTTCGTGGCCGTTTGGCTACTTTTAGGGGAGGGAAGGGACCCTCAGTGTTCATTTGCAGGAGGACGGGAGGAAGGGGAAGTCCCACACCGAGAGAAAGCCCGGTAGGGGGGCAGTCCCCGGAGGTTGCGGGTGAGAGGCTGCCCCCCGCACCGGGGAAGAGAAGAGTAGGGTCAGCCTCGGCCGCGGTTTCGCTGCATGTGAGGGGAGGGAAAGTGGAGACTGTATCCCCGATTTCCAGAGGTGAGCGTCGTGTTCCCACGGGGTCCGCCGGCTCGCAGGGAGCACGGGACTCGCCCGGAAAAGGTTGTCCCGCACTGATTAGTCCCAATAATTTGTCAAGAGGCCTTCGAGTACCTTTATATCAAATTTCAGGCAAAAAATACCACCGGGGTTTTGGGTGAATAATGTGCCAGCCATGTCATTTATCTCGTGGGTTTTACTCCTAATATCTTCGTTTGCCATCCAACTGGAAACGCGTCTTTCTGCAGTAACCTCCTCTTCCCCTCCCCCGCCTCTCCTACCCCAATCACTTATATTTTTAATACATCATTTAGCAATCACACCGGTCTCGCTTGTTTTGTCCCTGCAGATGTGGCAACTCATCAGCTCGGGAAAATATCAGCTGGAGCAGTGCAGGTCCGATACCATACCGCTTCCACTTCCTCCCTCCCGCACCTTTGTATCGTTAGGGCCGATTGGAGGGGAACAGAGTCCCCCCGAAAGCATCCCCACCACCCGAGCGAACAGCAACACTCTGGCTGAGCTCAAAGGGCCCAGATAGCAGGCCGAGCCTTCAGCCGTGAGAAATGAGGAGAGGCACTTTCTTCTCTTCGGCAAACCCAGGTTATTGTGATGAGATCACTATTTCATGACGAGTCGTTGGGAAAAAAAAAAAAAAAAAGTCTAATCCTAGCCTAGCGCCTGAGGCTGGTGCTTTGTGCACGATGAGTGCTCCTCCCGCAGAAAACTTCTGCTGGTGATAACAGGAACTGGGGAACTACGGCGTGATTCTACCCCTTGGAAGGCCACTAGGGTCGGGAAAATTAACACTCACGGAGGGGAGAGGAGCAGGGATGCCATGCGTCCCTTTCTCCACCTGGCAAAAGATGATGGGGGTGATGGTTTGTTGTGTGTGGGCGTTTGTGCGACACACTGTCCGTTCCTCATAGGAAGTTAAAGATTACAGTGTGAATTTCAGTAGGGACCATATTCTCCATTCTATAAAATAACTGTAATCTATCTCACAGGACAGCCATGGCACAAGGGGGAAAAGGGGGAAAAGCCATACTCCTGTGCTTACTTTATACAAATATAACGTGTTTCTGTGTACCTTTATTAGTCTCAAATGCTTTTAACTACCCTAAGACTAAGTGCACAACGTCTGCATGCGCCCGGGGTTAGGTCTGGGAGCACTTTTAAAGCTCGGGGGACATCTCCGCCTCCGCTCGTCCAGCGAGAGCTCCAGAAGGGGCGAAGACCTGTGGAAAAGGCGTAGGTGCGGTAGCAACGAGGGCTGCCCGGCCCGGGGCGGACATCCTGGGGTGCCCCAGCCCTCCCCCCCCCCCGAACACCGCTCTACGGCCGTCTAAGTTTCGGGCGGGCCCGGTGGGGACGGGGCATCCCGCGGTGCAAGGCCTCCCTCCAGCGATTGCCCAGCGGGGAGGGAGGGGGTGGCCGGTGGCCGGGGCCGGAGCCGGGGCCGAGGTGGGGCGGGGCTCGCCGTGACCCCGCCGCCCGCCCCGACCTCCCC
>VWYH01003866.1:209118-240905 GCA_013399365.1 Pampusana beccarii | reverse complement strand
TTTTTTTTTTTTTTTTTCACGGCGGTCGCTACCTTCATACAAACGGGTTTTGCCTCGCTCGCTCCCCGTCCTCCCGGGCTCCTCTATGTTTGATTCTTTTTTCACGCCTGGCGCCGGTGGAAAATAAAAAAGCTACTTGAATGTACAGCATGATGATGGAGACGGACTTGCACTCCCCCGGCGGAGCCCAGGCCCCCACGAACCTCTCGGGGCAGACCGGAGCGGGAGGTGGCGGCGGCGGCGGCGGCGGTGGCGGGGGGAACAAAGCGAACCAGGACCGGGTCAAGAGACCCATGAACGCCTTCATGGTGTGGTCGCGGGGCCAGCGGCGGAAGATGGCCCAGGAGAACCCCAAAATGCACAACTCGGAGATCAGCAAGCGCCTGGGGGCCGAGTGGAAAGTCATGTCGGAGGCCGAGAAGAGACCGTTCATCGACGAGGCGAAGCGGCTGCGGGCGCTGCACATGAAGGAGCACCCGGATTATAAATACCGGCCCCGGCGGAAGACCAAGACTCTGCTCAAGAAGGACAAGTACTCGCTGGCCGGGGGGCTGCTGAGCGCCGGCTCGGCCGGGGGAGGCCCAGCCGGCGTCGGCGTGGGCATGGGCGTCGGCGTCAGCCCCGGCGGTGTCGGGCAGCGGCTGGAGAGCCCCGGCGGCACGGCCAGCGGCGGCTACGCGCACATGAACGGCTGGGCCAACGGCGCCTACCCGGGCTCGGTGGCGGCGGCGGCGGCGGCAGCAGCGATGATGCAGGAGGCGCAGCTCGCCTACAGCCAGCACCCGGGCAGCGGGGGGCACCCGCACCACCCGCACCCCCACCACCCGCACCACCCGCACAACCCGCAGCCCATGCACCGCTACGACATGGGCGCCCTGCAGTACAGCCCCATCTCCAACTCACAAGGCTACATGAGCGCCTCACCCTCGGGCTACGGCGCCCTGCCCTACGGCTCCCAGCCCCACCAGAACTCGGCGGCGGCGGCGGCGGCAGCGGCGGCGGCGGCGGCCGCCTCCTCGGGGGCGCTGGGCGCCCTGGGCTCGCTGGTGAAGTCGGAGCCCAGCGTGAGCCCGCCCGTCACCTCGCACTCGCGGGCCCCGTGCCCCGGGGACCTGCGGGAGATGATCAGCATGTACTTACCGGCCGGGGAAGGCGGGGATCCGGCGGCCGCTGCCGCCCAGAGCCGGCTCCACTCCCTGCCCCAGCACTACCAGAGCGCCAGCACGGGGGTGAACGGCACCGTCCCCTTGACGCATATCTGAGCCCTCGCCGGCCGCCAGCACCGGCGCCGGGAGCGGCGGAGGCGGGCGCGGGCACCGGTACAGGCTCCGCCACCGACTCCGGCTCCGGCCCCGGGCAGCCCCGCAGGACTGCGCGNTTTTCTTTCTTCCTTTTTGTACAGAAATGTTTTGATGTTCTTGTAATAATAATAATAAATAATAATAATAATAACGAGAGAGAAAAAAGGTAACGGTTGCTTTACTTACCTTTTTTTTTAGAAGGACTAGTTTATGAAACTAGTTTTAGACTGAACTTCCGTGTTTTATCGAGACTTTTTGTACAGTATTTATCATTGTCCCAAGAGACATAGAGCGTTTATTTGCAAAAGAGGAGAAAAAAAAAAAAAGGGAAAAAAAAAAAAAAAAAGAAAAAAAAAAAAAAAAAGGAAAAAAAAAGAAAAAAGAAAAAAAAAACACGACGGCGAAAAGACAGAAAATATCAATAATAATCACACAAAGTTGTAGGCGATGCCAACTTTTATATCGCGCGGAACCGCTACGATTTCAGTCACGGATCGCTTCTTGAGAAGGCGTTTTATTGCCCAATTAACTCGAAGTTGATGGAGAAACAGTTCTCATTTATTACTCATGTACTAAGGCAAATCCAAAACACTTAAAAGGGTTTTTTTTTTTCAGATGTTCTTGCTTTTTGTTTGGGGGTGATTTTTGTTATTTTTTGTTTATTTATAAAACTTTTTTTCTTTTTTTTCTTTTGGAGGCTGCAATGGTTTGGGGTTTTGTTTTGGTTGGTTGGTTTGGTTTGTTTTTTTTCTGGGTTTTGTAAGACTTTATTGTATCTGAATATTTTTGTTTGTTTTTCTCTTTGATTTTGTTTTCTTTTGTACTTTTTCTTGTAAATGCATTGTGAAATAATTTTTATTTAGGCGTTATGAGGGAATTCAGATTGTGTATATAGTTTACTAAAAAGTCTTTCTGCTAAAAAGAAAACCTAAGGATGCGTTCAATTTTGAGTTAAATAAATTTCAAAGCAGAAAAAGTAAACTGGTTTTTTTTTTAATTGAAAAAAAAAAAATAACGGAAGAACATAGTAGTCTTTACTATGGTACGCCTGGAAATACAGCAGGTAAACCTAGAATATGGGGACGGAGTTTAAAACAGGAGCGGCAAACAGAATAACGCGCGATTCCGCAGTAAATGTCGATGTCTCCTAATCCGCGTAAATCAGGAGGGATGAAAGTAGATTTATCTTAATAACTCGTTCCGTATTGCGAGGGAAGGCGACTTACGGAATTACTCTTCCTAGCCGTGAGCGGTCATTCTGTGTGTTTTATGGCTGGGGTGACGGTCCGGACCTTGCCCGGGGCCATAACTTTTCCCTTGGAGGGAGGTCGGGCGCTGCGGCCACGCTGCCCGCCCCTGCCCGCCCCTGCCCCCCGCTCGGCCGGGAGTCCCCGCCGGCCCGGGGGGCACCGACCTCCCCGGGGGGACGCGAAGGCACCGGCGAGCGCGCCACTTTCCCTCTAATTAACGCCATGAAAAGCGAAAGAGCTTCGGTTTGAGCGGCCCGAAAAGAAAAGCGACCTCTAAACCCCAAGCCCGAGAAGCAGCCCCATCCCTGCCGAGCCTCCCGGGGGGCAAGCGGGGAGCGGCCGCGTCACACGCTCCCACCCCGCGCAAACTGGGGCGCCACTTCCAGCGACTGAGGCGAAAGCTGTCGAGCAAAATGATGCGTGTCTGTTCATTGAAGAATGTCGTCCAACGCTTTGAAATGTAATTTTTTTCCCCCCCTAGTTGTTGATCAGTACGTTTCGATATGCTGGAATTAAAAGTTTGCTGTAAACTTCGTCTGATAGTAATAACAGCATTAAGTGTTGCGTTTAAATATCATACTGTAGCAAATAAATTTTGAAATTGGTCATAACTGCTTTAAAAAAGAAAAAAAACACAACGTTTTTACTTCCAGGGCAGCAACGTCTGTCGCACTAGGCTGTAGGGTTTTTGAACCATTTTTCAGTGCTGGCGAACGAGTACTTCATACATCCAGGAGTGGGGCAATGTTAGATGGTCAATGAGGAGCAGTTTCTGTCCATGTTAGGGACTGCACTTTACTTATAATGCTGACATGCTAATTGACATATATAACTGCTCGTAGTCCTTTTGATAATTTTGTTTGAATCACTAATTCTTTAACGTGAACTCAAAATTTTCATAGAAGCTGTCTATTGATTTCAAATCAGGGAATATAATTCCCCCTTTCCTTTTTTTTTTTATTTTTTTTACCATTTGAGTCTTTATTAAAGCGAGGTGTGTACAGATTCTGCAAATCAGCAGGCTCGTTTTGGAAATCAGCATACAAATAGCGCACACAGAAAGCAAGAACCTGTGAGAACACTTCTGTAGCGCTGGTTACCTCCAACCAAGCACGGTCCTATATGTAATTTAAAATATTAATAGGCGTAGCGTTAAATATGCAAGATAAACTGAGTACCTGTTGAACCGTTTCTTGAAATGCCTTATCCATCATGTGTACACATACTCATACATATCTATACACACTATAGATAGCATCATGACCGAAAATAAGTGTATGTGTGTGTGTGTATGTGTACGTGTGCACTTGCAGACGCATATACATCTGATGCAATCTTGTTACGTGCCTTTTCTTTAAGGGTCATAGCTATTGAAAATCACATTTTCTAACAATGCGGAAGAGAAAAATCCCGCCGAGATGATCCTGAATCGCTGAACACGACTGATGGAACAGGTGGATTGGGGCAGTCGAGGGAGAAAAGCAAATAAACATCCGCGCTCATTCAAACAACAGAAATACTACGGAAAGGCTTAATAGTGAAATATTATGGCTCTCTAAATAAGCTCCTTTTAACGAGTCTTCCCGCCTCCCCTCACAATTTAGCGACTCAATGGCGTTGTGCCTGGAATAATAGGAATACCTGCACTTTCAACACAAGGGGATTAAACAGACCCAATCTCGGCTATATTCAAATAAGCTTCGAATATTCTCAGCCCGCCTTTCAAAGAAATACAATCCTTCCTGTGAATGTCCAAAAAAAAAAAACCAAAACAAACTTGCCAAAACCCAACCCCCAAACACCATAAGGATAGAATTTTATGCTGTTCGTGGTTTACTGGTTTGGCGGTTCAGTTTAATTTGAGTTAAAGTTTACGTTTAGCTATACAAACAAAGTTAAAACAACTTTACTAGGCAGACTAGTTGGGCTTAGATACAGTACAATAATACGGTCTTCGGGCTTTTTGCTGTGCGGGTTATATGCAAGAGAATAATTGAATATGCAAAACTAAGAATAGGTTTAAACGATTTATGGTTTAAGTACGTTACATCTAAAATTGTATCAAATGTTCCTCCTATAACATGATTGACAGAGCTATTAAAATCACCTATCTGGAAGAATTAAAAAAAAAAAAAAAAAAAGAAAAAGAAAAGGCACTAACTCGTGTTCAGTAAAAGGAAGGAAAATCCGGGGAATGAAGGGAAGGGAAGCGGGGCAGAGGTGCCCTCTCTGCAGAGTTAGGCTGCGTGTAGAGTGGGCGTCTTGGGGTCAGGCCCTCGCGGTCCGGATCGTGCCCACCCCCGCTCCCCGGTCACCGCACTGCCGGCAGGTCACTCTATCCCGAGAGGTGGGGGACAGCAGAGATGCCAGGAAGACAGGAGGCACAGTGCGATAACAGGTTTGATCTGCTCCAAACTTCGAGCCAAAATGCAAACTCGGCCTGAACTCCACAGCTCTTTTCCAAACTAATCTTCCTAATTTTTTTTTCCCTTCTTTTTTTTCTTTCTTTTTTTTATTTTTTTAAATTTTTATTTTCCCTCCTTCCCCACCTCTCTCATTTTTTCCATGCGTGGCTGAGCCCGTAGGAGTGGCGCTGGGCCCTGGGGAAAAGCCTTTCCCTCCATCTCCACTCCCCCGCGCCCTCAACCGGAGTCACACCGCAGGAGGCCCCGGGAGGCAGGGGGGTGGTATCGATGGGACGACGGAGCCGGGGAGGGGGAGCCGGGGAGGGGGACACACACATGGAATTGTCCATTAAGATAAAAAGGGACGGCTCCAGAAATTCGCGCAGGAGGCTTTGGGGACACAGCCACAACGCGCTCGGGGGACCATAGGGGGGCAAGAAACCCCCCGAGATGACCCTTGGCAGGGCAGGAGGTTTGGGAGGATCCTCCCTCCCAGCTGCACCACATGCAGGCAGCATCAGTCTGGAGGCACCTGAACGCCTGACGCTGTTACAGCTTTTTATAACAATGCGTAAACTGCCACGGAAGGAAAAACAAAATAAAAATTAAAACCACGCGGAATACCACCCCACACCGCCGAAAACCAAACCAAACGTCGAATCTGAGCATTGCTGTAGAATAAAACGCAGCTAAAACACTCGAGTTGGCGGCTGCCCGTGGGTTTGACGCGTTAGCTGGAGAGGATGCGCTCCCGGGCCGGGCGCCGACCCTCTTCTGCGGCCCGCGGTGCCCCCGACTTTCTCGGGGACTCACCCGAGCCCCCGCGACCCCTTTCTGCCCAGCCCTCCGCCCCCCCGCACACTTTCTGCCCGCTGCCCCCGGCAGGGTCCATCTCTCTCCTTCCCTCCCACGCTCAGCAACACGTAGGGGAGCGCCGGGAAGGGGCAGCCTCGTGGGGGCGGGCGGCGTTTGAGAGAGTGTGTGTGTCTGTCTGTGTGTCCGTGTGTCCATGTGAGTGTGCAGGGGGCTGATCTTGCGGGAAGGCCCCTCCTCGCTAAGCAAGACCCCCGGGGCCGCGGAACAGTGGGTCTGCGGGGGTGTTGTTCGCGGGGTGTCCGTGGGTCTCTGCGAAATGCAGCCCCGCGAAGCGAGGTACCCCTGATCCCGTCCGAAGGGCTCCAGATGAATGATGCAAGAGGAAGAGGGGGATGAAAGGGGAGAAGGGGGGAGAGAGAAGGAGGGAGTGAGCGGGGGGGTGGAGGAGGGGGACCCGTGTTTGGAGAGCGAGGGATTAGCGAGGAGAGTCCTGACCCCGAGATGAACGGCCAGTCAAACCCGTTTACAATCACCCAGCGGAACACCGACGGCTCCTGCTGCAAGCCAGCGGCCGGCAGGGCAGCCAGCGAAACCAGAGCCCCCCGTGGAGCAGGTGGCTGGTGCGGGAGGCCCCGGCCCGGCTCGGGGGAGAAGGGAGACGCCACAGCTTTTCGGGGCGTGGGGGGGGGGGGCATGGGGAAAGAGGTCCCAAGGGGAAAGCAGGGGGTTGAGAGTTGAGGCTGATGGCGGTGGGGAGGATGATGCGGTGTGCTCCGTCTCCTGCCCGCAGTCTTCTGTCCCCTCATGGATGAGCAGGGAGGAAGGGAAAGCGGAGTGGGGGGGAGGTGTGAATGCAGCCGTGAGAGGCGGGGGAGAAGGGCCAAGATAGCTGGGAGAAACAAGCGCGCTGCTGTCAGCCGGGAAAGGCCGCTCTTAAACTCCACACGGGACCCTCCCGGCCTGGGCCGCGGGGCTCCCGGCGACACCAAAGCTCGGCTCCAGTCATGCGTTTAGCGGCGGGCGGCGCGCAGGCCGCCCTCCCGGACCGCAGGACATCTGCTGCACGGCTACCAGGGGCGGGGGGTGGGAGAGGAGCCGCCCCCCAACGGGCTGCCGAGCGGGGCCGGCAGCGGCGGGTGGGCTCCTCGGCCGCCGCTCCGCGCCCCGCGGAGCATCGGCGCCGCCGCTCCGCGCTGCCGCTCACACCCCACGCACACAGACACTGCACGGGAGGGAGGCGACATACAGTAACTTTTCCTTCTAATGGAGGGGGGAAGCAAATAGCCCCTTCATCTTGCGGCGTTTTGACCCCTCATCTTCCAGAAAACACAGCACCCCGCAAAGCAAGCCTGCTCGGTGGTACCCCACGACCAACCCCGAGCACTTGTGTGCACGTCATCCGAGCTAACGGGGAGCTAAAGCACAGGACCCTGGCCTAGGTCTCCCCTAAAAGTGCCGAGGGGAGCCCCTGGCACCTGCTGCCGTGCGTGGCCCACCTCCATCTCTCCAGCGCTACGAGAACCCACGCAGCTCCGGGGAGGGTGGGCGCCCGCGGTCGGCAGGCAGGGACCAGGAGGTAAAGGTCAAGATTAAGCGAGTGTCCGTGGGTTCGTGCTGAGGTTAGGTCTGTGGGTGGGTGCTGCTTCCCGGGAGGGAAACTGAGGTCTGAAGCAAGTGGTGTCACACGGCTGAAGTGGAGAGGAGACGGGTAGCAAAGTTTGGCTGAAAAGTCACTTCTGGCGAGGCAAAGCGAGAAGAGAGGCAAAAGGAACGAAGCAGAAAACGTGGCCGGACACGGAGAGGAGGGATGGCGTGAAAGTGGGCCGGTTGCAGCGAGGGACTTGGGGGGAGCGGTGGGAGCCCACCCCCCCACGCCCGGGCGGCGGGAGGGAAAGCAGAGATTATTCATACGGGGCGGGCCTGCCTGCCTGCTGGCTCCGGCCCCGCTGCACCTCTGCTGAGTAATGTCAGGAAGACCCGTGGGACAGGGGCGGCCCCGAAGAAGAGGGTGGCTGGCGAAGGAGCCGAGGCCCCGGGCACCGGCTGTGCAGGTACAGATGTAACGGGAGGCTTTCCTTAGCAGAGAGTTCGCTTTGACACGCAGTGAGTCATTCTGCTCTTGGGGTAACTTTGCGAAAGTCAAGTTTAGCCAACTAAAGTTCGGAGACCCTCAAAGAGCTTTGCTGTAACAGCAGTACAGTGTATGGGGCCTGCTCTTCTGGCTGCATCCCCAAGATGGTAAGAGGTGCTAGCAGGAGACCTGGAAGACCTTCCTAGCTTTTATGCCTATAATAAAATCAGGATACCCCTGGCGATGCCCGTGTGGGATATGCCAGAAGTCAATAGGAGTTGGCTGAACTCAGTTGCGCCTCTGTATGTGCCCTCAAAAAGTCTGCAGATACCAAAAGGGAAAGGGCCGAAGAAACCCCCAGGCTTTTAAAATGCCCAGATCTCATGTGAAGTAAGGAGCAGCTGCCCAGGGAAAGAGGGCTGGTCCGTGGCTTTGGTGTTGAAGCTGTGGGGCCTTGTGACAAAGAAGCTCCTGCATCCTATTTACAAAGCCTTGGGGTGCCCCCGTGCAGTTTCATGCCTATCTTTTCTGGATGGTGTAATTCCTTGAAGGGAGGAGCCTTCAGAAAGGTCTTGTTTCAAGAAAGTCATTCAAGTGGTTTAGCATGGCCTGTCAGGACGGGTTTGGGGGTAATATGCTTCATGCTCGGCAAAATCCCATTGTCCACGCTTTCAGCCTGGGCACCTCTCTGTGATTCGGAGAAGACGTGTGCCACGGTTAACTGCGGCTCTCAGATAGAGAGACTATCCTTCATAAACCTTCAAAAAAAAAAAGAGGGACAATGAAACCGAGGAGAAGCAGGAGAGCATCTGGCAGTGGTCAAACAATTGGGCAAGCGCTAGTGGGTGAGCTGAACTCTGAGGACTGGGAAAACGCGGCTTCAGCCCGGGGCAGACCAATGTGGGCTGAGGAAGTGCAGCCGACACGGGGGGAAGGACTGGAGTCTGCAAAGTGTGCATTTAGGAAAATAATAGCTTTCACCGGGAGGAGGTGAAATATAGTTTACCAAGGCGTAAAACTCTCCATAGCAACTAGGAACTAGGGGTGAACAAAGGCACCGTACATTTTGGCCAGTATAATTTATCCACGGGGGGGCGGGGGACGGGATGGACGGTGTGACGGTGCGGGAGGCGTGCGAGGGGAGTAGGGAGACTTTTATTTCCTACCAATGCAGAAAAATTGTATAGGAAGATTTTATTGCTAAAACGTTGGACAGTGGATAGTTTAATCGCAATAAGATTAGCAGAATGAGGTAACAGCCTCTGCAGGTTTGGACCTGCAACCACAAGCAACCCAAAGCGGGAGGAGAGAACTTAAACTCCAGGCACGGGAGTTCAAAACGAAGTATCGACAGGAAAACACAATTTCGACGCGGTGAGGAAAGCTGGGGGCTCTGAAACCATCCACGGTGCCTCGGAGTTGCATACACCCCAACCACGGTCTCCCCTTCCGCCTTGCACACACGTTAATATCTTTAACTTTCGTAAAAAATCTTGAGTAATCACTTGATCAGCTGATCGGATTAGCTTTCCAAGTTACCTTTCGTTTTACCTGTACGTAGCAGAAGGCAGAAAAGGGCTTTGCTTTCCTTTAGGGTTTGTTTGGGGTATTTTCATTACCTGTGCCTTCGTGCATTATCAGTCCTACATTCCTCTAGACAGCTTTTCAGCCACAGGGCGGGTGAGAGCTGCATGTTTCCCCCCCTCGATATTAGAACGTAGAAAATAATGCGAAAAACAAGACGCTTGTACAGTCGAAGTCACTGTGAACTTGTTTATCCCCTACCTTGAAGGACAGTGAAAGAGAAAAGAAAACTAGGTGGGAAACCTCTTTTACAATACACAGATGTAGGGGAAATGAAGCCTGCACGTTTCAGGAGGGAGAGGTCTGGAGAACTGTGAATCTCAGATTGCAGAAAATAGCTAAAGAAGATTAACGTTTGGAAAAAAAAAAAAATCAAACCCCAAACCAACCGAACAAAACAACATGAAGAGCCGAAGAAGGAAAGCGTGGAATTTACTCTAACAAGCCACTCCGCGGTGTGCCTTGAACAGCCGTAAGGGTGAAGAGGAAGGGATTCAGGCGTGCGGTGCGTTTTCCAAACGGGAACTTTCCATGCTCCGGCTTCACATCTTTACTCACGTGTCTTGCAGAACAGCCGAACGAACGAAGAGATGAGAGCGGAACATGCGTTTCTCACCCTCAAAAGCACTTCGTCTGTTGATGTTCCTCTCAGTTTCTAACTTTCTAGCAAGGCTGAGGAAGCTTCTGCTAACCCTCCATCCCAAAGGTCCACTTAGCAGACCATCTTTTGCGTCATGACATAGTGTGGAATAGTCTCGTAATCGTTTTCTTGTGACTGGGCATCTGTAGGGAAAAGCCATGCGTTATTTTCCCGAATACAGCAATACCTTTTACGCATCGCAGACCAAACTTTGCTGGATAAGTGGGACAATCTCACCATGATATGCGTGCCACAGATTCAGCTATTTAAGATAAGGAAAGCAATGACATGGCGTTATTTCAAAGGACACTCTTGGGAGATCAAATGAGCTATTTGGAACAATTTGGTAGAAGCTTGCTATTTAGTTGTAGTATTCAGTGCATAGTTCCAGGTAGGTAAATTAAATGTGTTCATGAGCCTCAGACATGTTTTAAATGTTTCATAATGCCTAATTCACGCGTTTATGTATTGACAGTTACGATGGGTTCCTATTTAGATGGATGTGTTTATCATCTATCTTAGACTAGCCTTAGACGATAGATGAAAGAAGAAGATACTGCAGTTGAAAGGTAAACTTATTTTCATGAGAAGGGCCAAACTCAGAGACCCTTGTTCAAAGCACAGTCTCTCCTCCTCAGGATATTTTTGCTGACTTCCAGCAAAAGCTAATTAAAAAAAATCTTTAATCTTTAATAAATCTTTAATAAATCTTTAAAAAATCTTTTAAAAATCTTTTAAAAATCTTTAATAAAAATCTGCCAGGGTGTGGATGGCAACTCCTCCGTAAATATATGTCATGGCGTCATTTACCTGGAAAGTCCTATCATGATTTTCTGATGTTTGCTGGAGAACGCAAATCTCTCTCCATATGCACACTATTGCACACCAGATTCAGATACGGGAGAGCCAAAGTATCTTGTCATACCTTTTAGTTTTGATATGGCATGCCCGTTGCCTAAGAGGTACAGGACTCGCTTCAGAGGTGAAAACCGAATGACAAATGGAAATACGGAGGCAGAAAATCGGAGCTAAAATTCACAAGGAATTGGGTTTGGCTTTCGTGGTATGAGGCATAATGATAAAAAATTTAAGAAAGGGCAGAAGACCTATTACAGGAGCTATGTTCCTGTTTTGTAAAACAGCCGGGAAACATCTGGAATGGAATCCTTTCCCTCATCAGACATCATGCAGTAAGCACAGCCGCAAAACTCTTGAAGGGGAAACTTCGGCGTTCCCTCTGCCGATGGGCACACCTCGGTTAGCAAGAACACCTGGATTAGAGGGATTTCTAGTGTCTCTCTGGGGATGACAAACGAAACCGTGAAATGTTACTTTAAAAAACTGGTCGGTTTTGCTGTGGAAGACTGCCTTTTTCCTACTGACAGGATTAAAACCTCTTCTGCACGGAAAGGAAGGGAGAAGGCAATTGGGGAGGCGGCTCAGGGTCAGCCGTGCCTCCTGCCAAAGGGGCTGCTGACTAAAGGCGGGTCAGGCATTAGTGTCCGCTACCCACTCTGAAAATCAACCTGATTGGTTTAATTAGTGGCCAAACGTGGTTTAATGAAGCCCAGAACCCTGTTATCCTATGTGGTTCCCCACCGCCTCCCCTTCCGGCCAGTGCCAAATCGCTTCTTATAGAAATCGATGTGAGTGGCCCTTTCGTTCCCCGCTGTGGCACTGCCACCGGGGGACAGCTGCTCCACGACCCTGGGTCTTTGGCAGAGCAGGTTCAGGTCTCCCCCATCTCTCATGGAGGGGGGCCGGGCGGTGGGAGCTCCATGTCCCCGGGGAACAGCTACAGGGTCAGGCTATTGCGTCGCAGGGGGGATAACAACCTCTGGCTCCTGGAGAGGGGACACGGGACAAGACACGGCCGGGATCGAGGCCAGGGAACCGGTGGCAGCCAGACTACCGGGGCCTGCAAGCTGCACCTCCCATACTGGGACAGGCGGGTCTGGCCCCTGGTTGATTTTAGTGAAGGCCGGATCCACCCCCCGGGTTTCCCTGGCTCGGGAGCCCAGAGGTGGCTCATGCGCAGGGACCGACTGCGCCCGGCAGCCCCAGATCCAGATGTGCCCCAGAGGTTGTCGTGGCCCATAGACTTCGTCTTGATTGCTCTTTATTTCAGTCCATCAGTGATCGAATGGTAACTTCCATGACCTAAGGTGCATCTGGTCTGCTTGCTTACCTTCTGTCTCCTACGATGTATTTTGTGAGGTCATTTTGGGTGAAGTCGGCTAATTCTGGGAATTTGAAAAAGCACGGCTGCTTTTAGAAACCTTTTTTTAAAGAAACCTGTGAAAATGTTAAGCTTGAGACTGCAGTATTCTTCCCCATGCATAAGACCCAAAATACGAACCAATTTAAAGGTATACCTCAGAGGAGGAGAGAAATAAATCCAGAGTCATTCTGCAGTAAAACAAAAGGCCGGGAAATTTTCTCGTCTTAAAAGACTAGTCACTGAAGAAATATCTTTCCACATATCAAATGAGAGATATTTTGAAGAGTTTTCCTAAATGGAAATATACACACCTCTGAGACGCGTGTTTTCAGCTTCAGCAGGGTTCTGTGTTTTGCTGAGTATCGTCGTGCCACCAACATGGGAAAATACAGCCAGAGAAGCAAGGAGTGTTGACATACAATGTAATAGTTAGTGACTTTCTCAAATAACAGGTTATTTTCACCTGACAGGAAGATGTTAATAGAAAATTACAGTAAGAATTTTGCCACTGTACAGAATACTTTCTGAACTTCTAAACGAACATAAACTCACCAAATATTATTCTCATTTTGGAAACTTTACAGTACAATTACTGCAGACTACTCAGATCACTCCACTGACCCTCAGCCATACTACACAGATATTGCCAAACTTAATTCCCTTATTATTTCTCAAAGCCAACACTTGTTAAAAGGAGAATGCAGCGTCCCTAATTTAAACTTCAGCTTTATGGGGAAAAAAAAAAAAAAAGCAAAAGAGAAAACGAGACAAAATGGGGAAAACCTGTCTTTTAAAGTGAAGGAAATTTGAGAAGCCTATAGGAAAATGCTCTAAAGCTGACTAGACTAGTGTTGTTTCTTGTCCAACCTAGAAGTCTTCTGCAGGTTATTTTTCTCTAGTACAAATGTAATTTAATAGCCGAGATGGATATTGTTTCACTTTCAGCTATCTGCTCTATGCTCCGGTCTCATTCTGCACTAGATGATTACCTTACTGTCCTATATGCACAATTTAAAGGGAATTACCTATTACTTCAATTATTTGTTTCTTATCAACTGATGTTACACTACAAGGATTTGCATTGAAAGGACACAAAGAAAGAGCAAGTCATGGCACATTGCCAAATAAAAGAGTAATGTTCTGGTGAATTTAGCCTAAATAATTTACTGCTATATAAAAGTGGAAAAGTGGAAGGTGAACCCTTTGACCAATAAATCTCTTCTGCATGTGAAACCCTTATCTTGTCCCCTCCAATATATTCCACACTAGGAAGCCATCATCATTGGCTCTGGTTTGTTATTTGTAAACCTTGATCTTCTGCACTCGGTGTCCTAAATATGGATAATTAGCATCAGTTTATCACGCCTCTGCATATTTTCTCTTCTCTCCAAACATGCATGCTTCTATTGGCTGCCATTCTGTCACAGAAGATTATGGAGACAGATTGCAGAGAATGAATGTGCTAAACGAGATTAGGAAGGAATAGAAATAGCAACTTGGCCAATAAATTCCTCGTGAGAGCCTTATCATACAATTACACGTTGACTTGTTTCACACTCTCCCAGCCTCTTAATCCAACGCCCCCACCAAGAATAAAATTTCACTAATTTCTGAATTACTGCATATCCTCATGACTTGTCACTGAGAATGGTTGGAAGAAGCAACACGGTCGAAAATAGCACATCAAACTTCCAAAAAGAAAATAAACTTTACAGGCAGAAAGAGATGGGGCTTTAAACCATTTGTGGCCACACGTACAAGTCCTTATGCCGCCGCGGTTTCAAGGGCTTCAACATGAGACGTTTTGATCTACGCTTTTGCTCCTTAACTCTTTACACTGGGTGTAACGTTATCTTTTAGGAAGACTTGGGGATCAGAACGCGATACACTGATGCCGTTAAAATATCTTACGCCATCGTCTGCTGTGCCATCAGCTGTCACCGCTGAGCCGGTACAGACTCATCGGACAGCAAGGGCGAAAACACCTACTGCTGTCATCGGTTTCTTGGACATTCCTGAAGACACATTAATTCAGAAGACACCATCAGTATGACAGCAGAGCGAGACAAAATCGTTCTGAGCTTACAAGAAACTTCTACCAACTGTATGGAGTTGGTTTTGTTCATTCTGCCGAGACTGGTTCAGTGTGGGCATCAAGAAAACATTATTTCCATGACATAATTAAAAGGCACGGCAAAACCCTTCAGGAGACATAATCTCTGGAAATGCTGGAAATCTCCATTTCCCCCCTTACACTAGCCCAGGAGAAGGACTTGCAAAACATATTAATGTTGTGATAATGTTGTTTTCATTGCTTTAGATATGCGTAGAAGAAGAAGGACATAAGTGGAATAAAAAGTACCAATATCTGAAGACAGAGCTTTGGTCAGTTCATCTTTACTTACAGATTTGATGCCGCCGTGCACTTGTCTTACAATTTTAACAGGTTTAAGGGTATTTTACAGCGTTTATTACCGTGAAAGCGCTGCTTTAGAAAGCGAAGTGTTTGTATAAGTCGAGTAATTGTTTCCCCTAATAAAAGTGAATCTTCAACCATATACAGACTTTCAGAACCCGGATGAAAAGTATGACAAAGTCGTGCTAAGTATTCCAGAGTTGCTTAGCGTCACGCCTGTCAGTGCAACCAGATGCTGGGAAAGTTTTAGCGTAACAGCGAATCGGTACATGTCACAAGCGTTACAGATGCTCAAAATCAGGGGATTCCCTCGAGTGGGGACCTTCCCTGCACGTTTTTGCCCGAACTGGAAGACATCCAGGATGCAGCGGAGCATCCCCGCGGTCCCCAACTCGGAGGGAGCGAGGCGGCCGCGACCCTTGGGTATGACAAATCCATCCTGCGAGTATCATACAGCACGAAGCGCCCTGCGAAAAATTCACGCTTCGTCCCTTCCAGTTATATTAAGCATAAAGTGGATTTCTTAGTAGTGGTGGTGGAGTAGTTGTTGATTTTTTTTTTAACCTCTAACCTGCCCGTTGCTTTTCTCTTTACTCTCCCTTGGAGTTTTGCTTGGTAGTCAATTACTTCCACGTGGTAAACCAGACGGCAGTTGAGGGTTACCTTCACCCCAAGTCTTAAAACCATAACGTCGCAGAAAATATTGAGATGATATAAGCGTGAACTTGTGGGACAGCAAGACAGCCCCGCTACCTGTTTGCTGCCACAAGAGCCTTTGCGGTCACATAAAAATGAAAATTAATACCGTTTCCCTCTTTCTTTTCTTGTTACATACGTAGGCATGCATGAATATTCATATGCATGTATATCTATATGTATACACACACACATATATATGTACACACACAACTCTTGAGTGAATTGGTTAGCTGCATCAGGGAAAGAGCCCTTTGCCATTAATCTGGGAACAAACCGCTAACCTCGGTGACTGGTATTTTAGCTTTTCTTTTCTCGCTTCTCTCAGTGCGGGGAGAGCAGTAAAGCTTGTGTGGACTGATTGTGAGGGGCTCTGCTGGAATTTGGCAGGCCAGGGGCTTGGAGAGAAGCCCCATGCTGACTCCTATTCAGCGGGCCAGTTTTCTGCGAGCTTTGGAAGTTTCACTCAGCCGTGCACTCAATGGCTTCACAAAGCTGATTACAAGCTTCAGCGCATTCCTGAAGGAGCCAAAAGCGACGCAGGTGCAAACGAGCCGAGGGAGCCCCTTATCCCGGTGACAGAATGGGACAAGCTGGGAAAGGCTTGGACCACACAAATCCAGGGCTCACCAGGCAGCAGCAAGCCTGCCTTGGGAACCGGGGATCATTATCCGCTCTATTCAGCGGGGACCCAGCGGCAGCAGCGGCACGTCCCGCGGCTGGGGTCGGCTCCCGGGACTCTGTGTCCCGGGTGGGAGTAGCGCCGCTTCACCTGCCATCTCCTCCCTTCGCGGCTGCCTCATGCGTTCACCTGAGGTGTCCCAGCTCCCTCCTCCCGGCTGATTTCTGCCCTAGGCTTAGGTTAGGCTTCAACCCGACGGCTGAAGTACCTCGCCGTTTTTTAACCCCTATTCCCCCATCACACAAGAAAAGCCCTTCTTCACCTCTCCCCCCGCCACGTATAAACACGGTATTTAAGGGTCTGTCTGGAAAACCAGCACAAGAAAACGCACTGATCCGAAATGGCAGGTTTCCTCCCGACTGAAGTCCTCTGACAAACACCCTATTTTGAAAACTGCCTTTAATTCCAGAGAGAAACCAGCCGAGAGTGCACCCGCTCCCCCTCCCCGCCCCCCGCAATTACTCCGGCCACCCGATTCCCACAGAAACCTCCCGCAACACAAACGCTTGGTGAATGCTTTCTGACTTCGTGAAAGCAGCCCACGGTCCCTGCCCTTCCTGTCTCCCCGGGGAGCGAGGGGGTGGCGAGGAGCCGAGCGGGGGGAGGGTGTCTCGGTGCTGGAGAGGGTGAGGCGTGATTTCCTTTAATTGGGGGTTCTCGGAGGGAGTTTCCCTCGCCTCCGCTCTCTCGCATCCTTTCCTCTCTTCTAGCCCTTCCCCTCCAGCCGGGAGAAGAAGCTGCACTTCACTTCGCTGCGAAATTAATTACGGCCCTTCCCCGCTATCAATTACGGAGGAATCAGCCCTTCCTAGGGAGAGGAGAAATAATCAAAAGGCTTTTCAGTCTGGGGGGTGGACCTGGGACGGCCGAGCACATAATGCGGCAAGGGGACTTGCCGCGCTTCTGGCCGGTGGTTTCATATGCAAATGGCGAGCTGCCTCCAAGTTATCATTATGGTTTTATTTATTTATTTATTTTAATGTTATTATTGTGTCGGGGGTTTTAATAGCCACATGCTCTCCCCTTCCCTTTCAGCGAGGTTTCCTTGGCGATCAGCCACGCTGCTTCTTCCTCGGGCGCGCTGCCTCCCGCCCCAGCGCCTGCCCCACGTCCATGTTAATTTCGCCCTATGGAAATGAAAGCGGCCCGGCCGGGCAGCCGATATTAAAGCGATCCCCCGGCCCCGGGGCTCAACCCTCCCCGCTCCTCGCAGCGGCCATGCCTCCGCATGAGCGCGGCGTGTCTCTGCCGTGAGACGCCCCGCTCCCGTCCCCGACCCCGGCCCCCCCGGAGCCCCCGAGCCCACCGCCTCTTTCATGCTTGCGAGATGCTGGGGAGGCAGCGGTGCGTTTGCTTGTGCGGAGCACACCGCCTGCAAGCGGTTGCCTTGGCAGAAAGGTGCAGCTTTCTGATGTTCTTTTGTCTGATAACTAATTCAAGTTAATGCGATCTTTATGTAAAGCTAACAGCGGATAATTGTCTATTTTCTCGCCAACAATCTCCATCACAATCACTTATCTGGAAACCTGCGGTTGTATTAATCGTTATATTCCCCGAGATAAGCGTCTCTCGAATTATCAGTAAACACTGGAGGGAAATTAAACAAACTCCAGAGCCACTTAAGTTTCCTCGGCAGCTTTTAACCCCCTTCTCGGGGCGGGGGCGAGGGGAACCAAACCAACCTGGGACCGGAGAGCAAAAATTGTAAGGGGGGGCTGCTGTGTGTGTGAAACAGCGGAGAAGGGCCTGAACTTCAGGGTAATTTTGAAGAGCCGAGTCCTGCTCAATGCGCCTTCCCTTCGAGGTGTTCGCATTGCAGAGACAGGCACGCAGCTTCAGACCTGGTCGCAGTGCGGGGGTCGATCTTTAGCAGCCCCCGGGACCTCGTTGGAAATTCTTGTAGATCATGTAATTAAGTGTATTAATCTCTGCAGGGGCAAGACGAGCAGCTAGGAGAGAATACACCGAGAGATAAAGTAGAAGTCGCATGTATTTTAGGTCTGCTATACGAAGAGGAGAGGGTTCTGCTTCCTTCTGAGAATCACCATATTAGCACAATTATTGGCAATATTTATACTAGGGAGTGATCTGAACCCCAGGAGGGTAACAGAGAGTGCGAGAGAGCGAAGCTACTGTGGGAATATATTTTACTGCTTAGATCCCATCAGTTCCGTTAGGTGTAAAGAAATTATAGCAAATTGTGCTGGAAACCCCTCCAGGGAAAACATACTTGTATGACAAAGATTTTGTCTTTTAGAGATGAAGTCAAAACATCGGTGTCAAATGAAATTCATTTTAGGGGCGCTGCCGTGTGTGTGCTTACCTGGCTGGGGGGAAAAAAAAAAAAAAGGGGGGCACACTGTGACATTTCAGTCGGGAATCTGGGACAGCAGAGAGTTTGGAACTTCTCCGGGGAAAACCAGGCGTTCTCCAGCCTCCCCTCTCTCCCCGCCGCTCCCAGCCCGGCGCCCGGGCTGGAAAACACCGCGCTCCCGCCCGCCTTGCGGGGTAGCGATGAACCGCTCTCTGGGAGGGTTTTTCACGTCGAAAGCGTTTTATGAACATTAACTAATTAATCCTGGTACTTAGTTACGGAGCAGGCACCGAGGAATTTCAAAACTCGCCTCTATGATGAGCTTTATTTATTGTCGTCTTACGATTTTATTAAGGAAACTGTGGTTTGCAAAGGTTTCCAGTGTCACGGCTCTCATCTTAGCCGGGGAAGGTGAAGTCTGGGGTGGAAAAAAACACAAAAAAAATCATCACCAACAAAAACTCCACAACACATCCGAGCACAAACCAAACAAAATACCGCAACGGACACACAAACCTCTTGTTACTAGTCTGTGTGTCAAGGCACGGTATTTCCAAATGCGATCGGTTTCTTAAAAAAAAAAATTGAAAAAGAAAAATCCTTTAACTGCCTCAGTTCTCTAACTGTTTCTCTTGCGTTAAAAGTTCCCAGGGTAGCTTTTTCTTATGGCATTTGAGAATCATCCCACTTCATCTCTCACCTGAATCTTGTCATCTGTGCCATCTTGAAGTGATCTGTGAACAATGCTGGTCCCTTGGACAGCCCAAGCTGGTCAATCAGGCAGAACAGACTATGTAAATGGAATGGAAAGGCGAAGCGATGGAGAACAGTGGCCCCCATTGTCTTGGGCATTTCAAAGCGAAGCCCAGCTGCAGCAGGCGTTGCTGTCTTGGACCCTTGGTTGCTACTCTAATGTCATCATTGCAAAACATCACATTTTGAAAACTCTACAGGCTGAATGCATGAGCAGCCCTCTGCAATGATTTCACTTTGCCGTGACATCTTTTCGGAGTCACCAACCTTCCCCCCCCAAACAAAAAAAACCCCAAACCACCACCAAAAAACAAAGCACCAACCCCCCTGAAAAAAACAAACAAACAAACAAACAAAACCCAACAACAACCAAAAACCCAAACAGAAAAAAACACCCCAAAAAACCACAACCCAAACCAAACCAAAAAACCCTCAAAACCAACCAAACAAAAAAGGCAAAAAACCACAACCAACGAAACAAAAAAAACCCCAGCTGGGAAATAAAGGAAAAAAAACCCTCCAACAACTGGGGACTGGGATCCCAGGCGCATTACCCGCTCACATCCCTCAGTCCCTTTCCCCGCGCTCCTAATAACTGCGGTGCAGCTGACGCTACAACGCCTTTTGCAACTTTTTGGTGAACGCCTCGTCTTTCTCGTTGTTTTTAGAGTCGAATCGGATGACGATTTTAATTGCATTTAACTTATTTTCTATCGGGTCTCTTTCAGGCACTCTAATGAGCTAACACCGAAGAAACATCGCTGTGAGCAGGCAGTGAAGTATTTATTCACAACCTCTCCCAAAACTTCAGATACGCGGGGCTTGAAAAGATTCAGGCAGTGTCTTTGCGGGTGATTAAACCGGCAGCTAAAATGGGTATTTATGGGCCCGTGAGGAAGTCGTGGCTTTTTAATACTCGGTCTCTTAATGCTCTCAAGCAGTTGCTGCTCCTATATACCGTTGCCAGCCCTGCTCCAGCTCCGCTTCCCAGCACTGGTCCCCAAGTTAGCCATGACATGAGAAAGTAACTTTCGCTGCAGTACAGCAGAGGGCTGTCGGATGATTAATGTGCTTTTTTCAAGCAACTAAATCATTGCCCATGTTTCACTTATCGTTCCTTTTCATTTTCTTTTGTCTGTAGGTGACATTGTGATCACCATGTGGTGAGCAGAGGAAACTCCCCTCTCTTCTACCCTCATGTCAGGAGCCTACGCTCAGGGAGCAAAGGTCTGTGCCACTGGTATCTTAAAACATTGGGAGTTACCTTTCTTTCCCTCCTCATTTTCTCTTATTTTGCAAGAACTGGTGAAGTCAAAGCTGCTTCTCGAACAACAGCGTTACTACAGTGAGCCTGCAGAGATGGACAACGCCACAGCCAGCCTTAGGTGCTATCTAGTTCAGAGATGGAGTGGTCATATGTTTTAGTAGTCACCCCTGAGTCTGGACTATGTTTAGCATTCACACAGGAACAGAGAAGAAAGTTTCATCAGACTAAGAGAGATGAACTAAGAAACTCTTAATTACATTCTTTGCAGGACCAAGAATAATTCAGTGTTTCTTTACTACTCCTTAAACTGACTCTTTCCCTTTCGCTACGGTAATGTACTCTGTAATAACGTCACATAAATTACAAAGGAAGCAAAGGATGGAATTATTTAAAAGTAAATAACTATCGACTACAATTTGGTTAGCCTCCCAAATTTGTTTGCCCCTTTCAGAATGCAGTGTGTTGGTAAGAAGGAAAAGACGAGAGTAACAAACAAAAGCAAAGAGAGGGTGAAGTGAATGGGGCAAATAAATTACTGCATAGGTGCCGTTTCAACTTCAGCTTCTGTCTGGAAATGTTCTTCCTCTTGGCAAAGAGAGTTTTCCAAGGACAAGTACCAGATTAAAAGAAAACCATTTTCCTACTACATTGCCCTCTTGGTCAAATGAGTAACAGCGGGAACTCAGACTGTTGCCTGTTTCATGCAAATGTTTAAATAAAGCTGATGTGCCATGTACGCACCCTTCGCCATCAAGCATTTGTTAGTGGATGTCCCCAAGACTCTTTTCCCTATCAGTTCACCACCTTAAAACTCTACCCACTAGACAAACAGATCTCCCAAAATCTGTGGCTTAGGAAGTCTTGGGCATGCTTCAGGTACCCTCTGGGCCCCTCACTTGCAGACTTGAGTACAGGAACCCAGAGGAAAAGCAAAGCTGTGCAGCCAATGCCTATGCTGAAGAAAGCAGCCACGCACATGGCTGTGGGCCAAATGCCTTGTTGCTGTAAGTGGGTGCGTCTCCATCTGGATTTCTGCTACAGTACTTCCAGAAAGACATTATGAAGGAGAAGGATGCAGTGGCTTTCGAAGAGGAGCAGCTGCTCCTCCATATGTCTCATGTGGGTGTTGCCATGGGGCTATGTGGAGCTGGGGATCCCCTCTGTGGACACCGCAGCTCCCGCTCATTGTTGGGATGGACCATGTTCACCAGGGCCCAAAACATGAGGGGGGATGAGGGCCCAGAAGGCCATCCCACTGCCCTTGACCCAGGCAAGTCCCCTTCCTTCAGCAGCCCTATTTCCAGCCCATGATGCCAGCTGAACCTCGTCCCTTCTCAGCAGCCTGCCAGCCTCACACCAAAGCGGTGAGAGTCCAGAGGCAGGTTAGCCACCCCCTGCTCAGGCCTGCTGTCCCTCCACAGCCCCAAACAAGTGTCCCTCACCCCAGGTTAATGGGCTGGGCTCTGACGGGAGGGAAATGATCACAAATCTGCTCCTCCGGCAAGTTGCTGCAATAACCAGGGACAACCTCCTTTCTCAGTGGCCCTACATCCCCCTGCCAACGTGAGCTAATTGGAAGCAAGAGGAGCTGAACTTTGCTTTTCTCTCACAGCTGGAACATCTGCCCCTTCCCTCTACCAGCCCCAGCCCTGGTACATTCAGCCGCAGTTATCTCTGCTCATGCACTGACTGTATTTTTCATGTTTATTATCATCCAACACAGTGTAGTGCCATCTGGCACATGCACACACAGGGGGAATAAAACCATATATTCAGCAAATGGAGCATACAGGGTTTAGGTTTTGTTTTGTCTTGTTTTTCTTATTCTTCCAGTTTTCATTTAAAATTATGCGGAAGGGATAGCTGAGCAATTCAGCTTCATGAAAAATGATCAGAAAACCCCAGTTAGGAAATTAAAAATTAGAGGAAAGCGGTGACTCCAGGAAGGGACAGGAACACTCCTTCCGCTGAAATACGGTTTCTTCTTTTACTCCTCTCATATTTCATTTCACCTCGTGCTCTGATAAGGAATAAAATTACTTTAAAATGTTTGTGTTAACTCTTTTACCCAGGTTTTGTTCTGGTCTTCCAAATCATTATTTTACTGTAAATGTGTTTTAAGCAAGTGGCACGTAACAAACCACACTCCTCCAAAACACTAGAGCACTGTGAGCCACAGTGCAGCCCTTGAGATCTTTGCTATTTTCACTGCTATGATAAAAATGAATGTAAAAATACATCTTCAGAGTGGAAGTAAAAACCATACATAGCAGTTTCAGTGAAAGCTAGTACCTAATGCATTGCTACCTTAATTTGAAGACAGTTTTGTAACAGGGTCATATAATCAAAGCATTTTTCTTCCCTGATAATTCATGCACTGTAAGATTATCAGTGGATTTGCCCATGAAAAAAGTACTACGCAACGTATTGTATTACTTGATTCATTTTCTTTCATTTTTTACTTTAATTTTGTCTAATTACTGTATTGTGATCTAAGTCAGCAATCTTAAATTAACTATCAACTTAACTTTTGAAGAAACCCTACAAATGAGAGATGATGAAATTTAAATAACTGTTGGTTATTGGGAAATGTCTACACCATGGAAAAGAAAACCTTCAGATACTTTTGTTCCATTTGCATATATAGCATTGTATTTTTCCTGTTTCATTTTTCAGAGTAGAATTATCTGACTTTTCCAAACTATAAAAACACTATTAAAAAACCTCTTTGGGGTAGTGGTGTTGTTGGTGTTTGGTGTTTTTTTTGTTTGTTTGTTTGTTTTTTTAGTAGAATGATAGCTGTAATGAAAATGTGAAAGAGAATAGTTATTGGGATTAAATTGTTGGTTACTCAGATTTCTTCAGAAAAGCAACTTGTTGTTCTACAGGTACGGAGTGGTAAAATTGTTCTCTGATCCTTCTAAAAGAAATATGTTTCAGTGCAAATGGCACAGTATCTGTTTATTGAGCTGGAATCTGGTCTCAAATCTGTTTAAAATTCAATATATCCTTTGCTCAAGCCCTGATCCAAGGCAAAGCGACGTCACTGTAACGACTTCAAGTGGGCTTTGGATCAAGGCCTTTTACACCACTATACCTCACGCCACTAGGCTGAGAAAGGCTTTTAAACTATGTCTTTCTTTTCCTGTGAAATTAGATTAATTTGGAACGAATTAGAAATGCTTGAGCAGAGATGCTCAGGGTTACTTTTAATGAAAATACTTTTCATTTGAAATGTTTCTTACAAATACAATTTGCTAGCAAAATAAAAATCTGCAGTTTTCAGTATATTTCTGCTCATCGTTGATTTTTGGGTGAATTGCACTTTACTTTTACATGCATGTGTTCATTGCCTTGCTTCTGGATTGCAATTTTTATGTAAATAACAAGCGAAAAGAGAATCTATTGTAAAATACAATGTATGACAAATTCACTGAAACAAGCAAAATAATTTAAATAATGGTAATTCAGTAAATGTCAGGAAAGCAATCCCACACCTTCGCTGATCGAGACTGCTATGTAACTTGGAAGAAAGCGATCAAGGGAGACTTTTAATGCGGTAATATATTGAGGCTGTTCCAGTTGTTAAGTACATAATTAGAAATTCAACAAGTCTTACCAAAGAGGGCACAAACAACCACAATGAAAAACTCAAATCTCTCTCTGCTTTGTTTGGCAATGTGTACAGGAAAAAAAAAAAAAAGTGGTTTTTTTTTTGTTGTTGTTTTTTGGGGTTTTTTTTTGTGATGACTTAGATTAGCTCCAATTAAACTTAGCCTTAACTTTGAGAACTGCAAAGCAAAGCAAGCAGAACTTTGCTGCTTACTGTTAGAAACCGCTTTACTCACAAACTGGTAGAATTGCTTTTAAACATCTTCAACAAAAGAGGCATAAAAGAGAAATCAAAGTGGAAGAAAGAGTCAGAATGCTACAAGTATAATGCAAAAGCCTTATGTGTCAGTAAGCATTAATAGTTAACAAAGCCAACTTGAATCTACCCATCTTCTTCATCCTGTATGCACTGAACAGGATGAATTATAATAAAATCTTGTTGTAAAGGACCTCAGTTTTCAGAGTTTAGAATGTTTTTCTAAATATTATTTATTTGAATATCCAGAATCAATGTGGTCTGGTTAAATGATCTCTAACCAGTAAAATCGTAGCACTGATCAGACAGTGGCAGAATGATATTTCCACGTGTTGAAACTATCTTGTGCCACTTACGTGAACTGAAATGGCAGAACAGACTTGCCTCATTAAACCGTGCCTGGGAAGACAATATGAGGAGAAAGAAACCCATCATAATTAAGCATCCCATCTAGATTATTGTATTAGTGTTAGGTCTTTATAAATGATGGGTGAGTGAAGCCACGTTTCTTTTCAACAGTAAGTGCTTTGAAACTTTTAAGGAATGTAAATGCTTGAAAACATTTTCCAGCTCACCTGCTTTCAACGGCAAGTTTAGCCCCTGATTTCCCTATTTATTCCTCTAACTCTCCTGAAGTGGCCTTCAAAATGCATAAGCATGAATTTATTGTAAACTTTGCTGTTGCAGCTTCACTGTGGTTGTTCTGATCATTTCAGGACAAATGTGACAGTTTAAACTAATGACTGAACATCTATTGTGTTAGTGCTGCTTCCTGGTTATCTAGTTATTATTTATTTCCTGCTTGTTCTATTGTTTCTTGCCTTACGAAGACTCCTGTTCGCTCTGATAAAATTCCTTATAACATAGCTGCAACACCAAGGGTTGGGTAAAAAGGGTCCTCTGAATGATAACACAAAGAGCATATAAAGAATCCATCACAGCAGTCAGTAGTATAACGCGATTTATTTTCACCAGACATCCTCTTCACTACTGGATTAGTCACTTCACTAATGAGCAAATGACCCATAACTCACAGGAGTGGGTACTTAATGTGCAGGTCTTCCCTTCACCAGTGCAGATGAACTGCAGTGCGCTCACCATTATGCAATCACTTAATGTTTATGGCTCCTTCTCATCTTTCTTGGGCATCCCATATGTGGTGGGATATTCAGGTGGGTGAAAAATGCAGGACCCCATGGCAAAACAGATACCAGGCTTTATATTTTTTATTGTTCCAGAAAATATTAATAAAATATGTCTCCTGCATCTAGATTCCACCAGGACCCCATAAGCAAACAATGAATCAGTTTTAAAAAGCAATCTTTGTATGTGCTAATACATCCAATATGCTATTTTCTACGACTATACGCTGGGCATCTTTCAAATTTATTGTCCAGATCTCACTTTAGCATGACTTTTAGTTTAAAGAGAATTTATCAGGTCATTCACTGTATGAATGCAGTTTGTCTCCCTGTACTAGGAAAAGTTGACACTCTCGAATTTAAAAAATCCCGAGTTTGTCAGTAAAAGGAGAGTTTAGAGTTTCAGCGGAATCAAATGACTTGCAAGATATTGCTTTTAAATGTTGTGGTTTTTTTCACTTTCCTTCATTTCACTTATTGTTTATACGTATTTACAGAACCTAGAAATTTGAGTTAGTGATTATTAATTACTAATAATTGAGTTCAGAATGAAGTTCAATCAAAAGTATAAGATATTCAAAATTTTGAAGTTGGCGAATCACCCTATGTGACCAGGAAAACAGAAGTGGAAGCAGAAGTACACTCTGTACCTCATTTGGCAAAGAATGATGACAAGTTTTTCATACCCAGAATTATTTTTAACATTTTAAAGTAAATTCTAGGACTCATTTTGTACACTTAATCTGGAAATAATTTCCTAGAGACAAAACAACTTTTAGCTTTCATGGCAGGGCTGATATTCTTCTGCTGAAATCCCCGAGATAAGTTTATGCCAAACTTTATACCCAGCAGATCATGGAAAATTTACCTGCCTGACATTATAAAACCCATGGTAATTAAAAGGATTCTAAGCCTTCAGAAATATTCTAAGCCTTTACGTACTTACACATAAGGCCAGAAAGCAAAATTGCTTCTGTTTTCTTAAATCCTAAATAAGACCCAGGACCAAATCCCACTGAAGTCAACTGTAACCTTTTCTATTGACTGCCATAGATCTGAAATCAGGATGTACCTGCAAACTCTCTTTTGTTGTTCTGCATCAGTGATGGTTTTGTGCAAAATCTTGGGAAAAGCATTGCCAGCGACTCTCAGGATAGAATTAGCTGAGCAGTAAAATGGAACGATTGGCCTGCTGCTGTGTTATGTGTTACATTTTATTGATGTAGCAAGTACTATAGGTGTTAGGTCTCCGAATGCCTGTGGTCTTTCCTGAATTAATTCCTCTTTCAAATCAAAAAGCTGTGGTTAAACTGGAGTATACTTTAGAAACATGTTTTGTTTGGAGAATTTTCAAGCATGAAAAGTCCACCGCACCCTTCAGTAGACAATTTCAGTGGTTAGTTGCCATCACTATTAACCTTTTAGGCCCTTTTTTTTTTTTTTTAAAGTCAGAATTTGTCTAGCTTGAACTTCCAGGCACGTTGTAACATGTATTCCTTTGTCTGCTAGACTGAAGAGTCCTCTACAGCCATCCTTTTGCCCCCATATACATACTTACATGATCAAGTCGCCCCTTAACCTAGGCTTTAAAATGATTTATGTAGACTGAGTACCTTCCCTTTCTTCTATACACACTGTTAATGCTTTCCAGTCTTTTAACCATGCTACTTTCTCTCCTCTGAAATCTTTACAACATTCTCTAGGGTTACAGCAAGGTGTCCTCAGGCGGCTATGCAAAATTAAGACAACTTTAAACCTGGAGCAGTGGTTTGTGTTAAGTTCTTATTAGAATTATGTTAGTCGTAAAGACGTCAGGAATAAATAGCAAAAGCTGTAAAAGAAAGGTGACATATCAGGTGGTACTTCAGGGTTAGAGCTTTAAGAACAGGGGCTTAATGAGAAAATAAAAGGTATTTGTACCTTCAGCATTTATAAATGTAAGGTTCTTTGTTTGGGTTTCTAAATATAGGGGTAGGAGTCCAACAAGAGGTACCATTTCATAACCTAGAAATCTCTTATTTTTATTTATTTTAAAATGTAGTTCAACATCCTAAAATTTCCCATGCTGCTTTAGGTGAGGACACCATTCTTCATCTTGCTCTTGGAAGGTTGCCTCATGTTTGTGTCCAGTGTTAAGGTCACTGCAGAAACATGGTTGGAGGACTGAGGCTGTGCAAAGCAACGATCCCAATGAAGTTTATAAAGCACTTGAGTGCCACTCCTGAGTGGCAAAAGTAGCACACTAAACTTCATAGTAATTGTATTGTATTTGGAAAATTCTACCGTAATAATTCAGAGTTGCTATAAGATCTCCAGCACAACCTCTTTGTGAAAATGTTGCTATGTCATGTGAAGAGGCTTATAAAACTTATTTTAGGTATTCCAGCCAGTTACTGAGGGTTGGTGGAGTGGTCTGTGACAGAGATATTTCATGCAATGAGCATTTGACATTTCTCACCCAATCACACTGTATTTTATGAAGTTGCTGTAACAAAAAAGATCCCGTCAAATTTGAAGAAGTGAAATACTCTACTTTTCTCTATTTTGCTGAGATATGTCCTACCAGTAAAGCAAATAATACTCCTGTAAAACTGTATATCTGATCAAACAAATAAACAAATAGTTCAAGGTGTTATTTAAGCAAAAATACTTAGTTGCTCAATTTTCCCATGTTCAAGTTCTTATTCTAGCCTTTTCTGCCAGGCATTTTACTTCTGCTTCTGGTTTTGTTCATGCTTTCAGCCCATCACTGTTCTACTCTCTCTCTACTACCTTCTGCCTTACCAAGTCCCCGTGGGATGACCAGAAGCACAGGCTCCTCTGACAAACCCGTTTTTTTAACATGGTGGTTTTGTGCTCTAAATAGAGGCAAGCTAGGGAACGGCTGAGATCAGGGCTATGTTGTTAGTTCAGAGAATTTAAAATGTGACTACAGAGGAGAAGAAGGCAGACAGAAAGATAAATCCCGACAAGAGGGGGTTTAAGAAAATCCTCACTGTTGTGCAACTCTAAAGCAAATTTCTGAGGAAGGGCTACATATCTGTGCAGTGCCCTAAGCACTAGTCCTGCCAGGGTAATTTCTCCCATTTTACAACTTAAATGCCATGCTAAAATTGTGACACGGTTTCCCAAGTCAGCTCAGCACACAGCCATTTCGCCTTCCCTCATCCCCCCTTGCTCCTGCAAGATGAGTCGAGGGTGCAGCGACAGCCACGAGTCAATCAAGGATGGTTCTGATTGTAAATGCCTGCAATGGTATAAATGACAGTGCTGAAGGAGATTATATTCAGAGCCACATACATGCTGCCGAGGTCCCACCTCGAGATTAGCCTAAAATACCACCCAGATCTCTAGGTACCTCCCAATTAGCACAGCCAGGCAATCTTCCCGACACTACAGAGGCAAAGACATATTTTTAGCTCAGTGCTGTGCTCTCTCCCCTGAACTCTCGGAGCCCCGCTGAGCCGATGGAGTCCCAATCAGTGGGCTAGCTCTGATGCTGCCCCTTCACAAAATTGCCTGTAAAGCCCGTTCAGCGAAGGGATCTGTAATGAGCTCAGCAGCTTGGGGCTCTCAGTAAACTGCGGTGGTGAAGGGAGTTCATGGCTGAAATGGCAGCCCTTTTATTCATCACTAGCACATCAATTAGTAGTTTAACAGGCAGAGGAAAGGTACAGTCAATGTTCATTTATTATAATATTAGGCTGATCATGGTCTGCATTTGTGCTAATTCTGGCAAGTTTTCTACATTTTGGTACTCAAGGTGATCTGTCTTCTTAATTTTATTTCACCATTCCCCATGCTACAAAGAACGTGCCAGATAAGTTCAGTTGCAATGTATAGAATCAAAATGTAAAGAGTAGTAAATAAGAAGCTAAATCAGTTCTTACAAATTTAACAACTCATGAAGAAAGAAAGATGTCCTAGAGTCTTGTGGGATTTGTATATGATTTGTGATATTGCTGCTATACTTACAATTCTGGTTTATTACTCTCAGAGAGCATTAAGCATTAATGATTTGCATTATACAGGAAACACTTGTGAGTTAATCAGTGCCTCAAGTTCTTCAGTGGTTCCACCCTTTCTTTCTTCCTGTCTTACAAAGAGCTGATTTTATTACTTAATTAGTTCCTCTGGTCAAGGACTGTGGACCCAAGTGTTGTCAAAGGTAGCAGAAAGAAACATCTGTCCACTCAGCCGGAGTTCTCTCCCATCAGCGGGAGGGATGGACAAACAGTTGATGGCAAACAGTATGTTCACCAAATTATGGGCTATTATTATTTAATAAACCAATCGGAACAGTTTAGGGATTTTTGTGTTTTGTTGTTATTTATAAGTATTTGAGAAATACTTGCCGGGAGCATATTTCAGCCAATTTCAGCCTATTGCACACTGGATCTGTGCCTTCACTATTCAGTGCTTGCCACTGTCCCCAAGTAACTAGTCCCCCGAGTCACATGGGGTTCTTTCTTGTCCATTACTGGATGAGTGGAACTAATAAATAGGGCGAGTGGAATTATGAATTAATTTCTGCTTTCTCACTGGGAAATAGTTTCTAGTTTTCTTCATAGGCAAGCACAAGCCTACCCAGCTCAAGCTTAATATCTGATATCAGAAGTTGAAGATTCCAGGGCCCTTGATTTTTCTATTTTTTCTGAAACTAGCAGTTATAATGAATATTTCAGATTTTAAATTGTTTTCTGCTGTGCTGTTCCTAGGACTTTATGATGTGAAGTAACAAACTTAGGATGAATACTTATTCATCAGTATTGCAAAAAAGTCTTATTCTCAAATATTTCTTTGCTCTGTTCTCAGGCAGAAAAACATCAAAACAGTTCAGAACTTCCCCTATTTTTTAATATACCTGCATAATCACTGTTTTTTTTTCTGTTATCCTAAAAACTATCTGCAGATCAACTTTAGTTCTCCCAACATCTACCACGTGACAGAATATTGACACATTTTTTTAGTAAATATATCCCCATTCTCCCCAGCAGTCTCTGTTATAGAGCATCCGTCGGTTTTACTGGGCTATAGGAGCATCATTCTGTCTCTGCTGCGTGGTGGGGCTCCCTAGAAATGCAACTTGGCCTCTCCACCTCATTCACTTTCTAACGGCTCAGATTTTCAACAAAAACTGCTGTATTTCTTATAGTCCCATTTGCCTATATTTCTGAGACTAAAATGGTCCTTTCCAACTAGGCGATACTATATTCCATACTACGATGTTTTCTTTTAATTTATTACCTCTGTTACTATGATAGTTATGTATTTTGTGTTTTCTCAAACTCCTCTCTCACAGTTGCTTCACCCATCTGACCCATTCTTCAGTCCACAATTCTCCTCCTGCTAAGGCTAGTCAGAATAATTGTCATACAAGAGGTTTTTCACCAAAATACCTTTTTTTTTGTTTGTTTCTTTAAATGTGAAGATGGCTGAATTATTGCCAGCGAGATCAAAAGTGAGTGCTATAACCCTGGAAACTGCCAGAATATAAAACCATTGCTAATGGCCATGTCTTCTTCCACCTGTTGTCCCTGTTCTCTCCTTCCTTCTCTGCTCCCCAGTGGATGTCAGATCCAATACCTATTTTATCATCCTTCTTCATAAGCACGTATGCTCAGTCTCCCAGACCAGCCTTTATACCAGGAATATTATTTCCCAGATGTTCTGAGTACTTCACTCCGGCGTTTTTTGTTTTTTGTTTGTTGTTTTTTTTTTTTCCTAATTATCCTCTATTTTAAAAGAAACAAGTAAAGAAGAAGGATTGAGGAAGCAATCAGTGTCTCATTGATAGGACTCTTAACATGACTTCCTTATTAGATCCATAGTCCCAATGCTCCTTTCCTCCCTCTATTCCTTTTCCCATTGTCTTTGATTTCTCACCATGTTCTTCTTAACAGTTGTGTTCGCTATCAGTTAGAAAAATAGCATAAAGTAAAATGTACAGGTACAGAGACTGTGTTATGCTACATTCACACCTGCTGGGGAGTGCACTAAGGGGACATCTTAGGGCCTTTGCATGATGTGGATCTAGCTGATGTCCCCCCTTCCTGGGCTAGCACTGCCTGCAATAGCCTAATCCAGATCTCTGCCAGCCTCCCTGGGGATCTGAGGCATCACTTTTTGCAGATTTTTGTGGGCTCTCAGTGTAAAGTGACTGAAACAATGAGGTGCTGGGTCAGAGCCTTCTGGGGAAGGCTTCTCCATGATGATGCTGGCGGTGTGTGCTGTGTGGCATGGGAGGGGCCATGATGGCATGTAGATGCTAGGTCGTAGAATCATAGAATAGTTTGGGCTGGAAGGGACCTTCGAAGGTCAGGCAGTCCACTCCCCCTGCAATGAGCAGGGACATCTGCAA
>VWYH01003866.1:43745-208993 GCA_013399365.1 Pampusana beccarii | reverse complement strand
CTCTCCAACAGGTCCATGTCTTTCTGTACTGAGGGCTCCAGAGCTGGATGCAGGACTCCATGTGGGGTCTCACCAGAGCAGAGTAAAGGGGCAGAATCACCTCCCTTGACCTGCTGGCCACGCTGCTTTTGATGCATCCCAGGACAGGTTTGACCTTCTGGGCTCCAAGCACACATTGCCAGCTCATGTCCAATCTCCCATCCACCAGTACCCCCAAGTCCTTCTTCATAGGGCTGCTGTCAATCCCTTCACCCCTCAGCCTGTATTGATAACAGGGGTTGCCCCAGCCGAGGTGCAGGACCTTGCACTTGATCTTGTGGAACCTCATGAGGTTCTCGTGGGACCACTTCTTGAGTTTGATCAGGTCTCTCTGGATGGCATCCTGTCCCTCAGGTGTGTCATCTGCACCACTCAGCTTCGTGTCATCTGCAAACCTGCTGAGGGTGCACTCGATCCCACTGCCTATATAGCTGATGAAGATTTTAAACAGTACTGGCCCCAGTACAGACCCGCGAGGAACACTACTTATTACCAGTGTCTATCCGGACACTGTGCTATTGACCACTACTCTCTGGGTGTGACCATCCAGCCAGTTCCTCATCCACCCAACAGTCCACCCATCAAATCCATACCTCTCCAATTTACAGAGAAAGATGTTGTGGTGGACTACGTCAAAAGCTTTACAGAAGTACAGATAGATAACATCTGTAGCCCTTCCTTTGTTCACTGATGTAGTTACTCAATTGTAGAGGGCCATTAGATTGGTCAGGCAGGACTTGCCCTTGGTGAAGCCATGCTGGCTGTCTCAAATCACCTCCCTGTCCTCCATGTGCCCTAGCATAGCCTCTAGGAGGATCTGTTCCATGATCTTCCCAGGCACAGATGTAAGGCTGACAGGTTGTGCTAGGGCCTCTGAGAGAGTTTTACAGGATGACTCAAGGCAAAATGAGCCACAGTTTGTGCATCCCATAACCAAATGGTTTACCTGTTTTATGTCCTTCAGCAAGCTGCCCTGTCAACTGTGCTCACACTTCCCTCCACAGGAAAACAAGTGATTTATTGGAGAAGTAATTTGGGTGTGAACTAGCAGGTGTGCATTAAAGATGCCAGGGTGACCATGTTCTGGGTAGTAAAACTAGTCTGCTGGCCACAGCCTTTGTTGCAGAGTTAAACCCACCTCCTACGCTCTTAATATCCGTCCAATCTTTCCCAACAAGCTGTCATCTGAGTTTGCCAATGCTTTCAACCCGGGCTGACAATTCTGCCACAGTGTTTGGGTAGCAGCACTAGCGGTCACTATCCCTTCAACTGACGTTCATTCTACTCTGCAGAAAGAGAAGATGACAGGGAGTATCATCCGTTGGACACTGCTGTTCTTCATCACAATTACCCCGTGTGCTGCAGAAATTCAATATTTTTTCCCAGAATTCAGTGGAAAAGAGTCACAGTCAAATTTGCTGGAACTGAATGTGGTAAGGAATGTCAAAGACAAGAAGCGTTTCTATAAGTACACAGGTGACGAAAGGAAAGCTAAGGAAAACGTGGGCCCACTGCTGAAGGAAATGGGGGACCTGGTTACGCAGCATATGAGGTGCTGCACACCACCTTTGCCTCAGTCTTTACTAGCAAGACTGGCCTTCAAGAATCCCAGAGACTGGGGGAAAGATTGGAGCAAGAAACACGTACCCTTGGTGGAAGAGGATCAGGTCATGAAGTACTTAAGCAAACTGGACATACATAAGCACACGAGCCCTGATGGGATGCACCCATGAGTGCTGAGGCAGCTGGCAAATGTCATTGTGAGGCCACTGTCAATGGTCTTTCATCAATTATGGTTGTTGGGAGAAGTTCCCAAAGACTGGAGAAGAGCAAATATCACTCCGGTCTTCAAGAAGGGCAAGAAAGAGGACCCAGGGAACTACAGACTGGTCAGTCTCTCCTTCATCCCTTGAAAGGTGGTGGAGTCATCCTGGAAACCATTTCCAGACACTTGAAGGACAAGAAAATCATCAGAAGTAGTCAGTATGGCTTCACCAAAACGAAGTTGTACTTGACCAACCTGTTAATCTTCTATGATGAAATGACTGGTGTAGTAGATGAGGGGAGAGCAGTGGATAATGTCTACCTGGACTTCAGTAAGGCTTTTGATACTTTTTCCTGTAAAATCCACACAGAGAAGCTGTTGAACTGTGGGCTGGATGAGTAGAGAGGGAGGTGGACTGAAAACTGGCTGAATGGCTGGGCCCAGCGGGGTACTGCAGGGATCCAATCCTGTTTAACACCCTCATTAATGATCTGGATGATCGGGCAGAGGGAACCCACAGCAAACTTGCAGAGTGGCTGATTTGCCAGAGGGTCATGCTGTCATCCAGAGGGACCTTGACAGGCTGGAGAAATGGTCTGACAGGAACCTCAAGAAGTTCAATAAAAGGAAGTGCAAAGTCCCACACTTGTTGGGAACAACCCCAGGCACTAATACATGCTGAGTACCAACCAGTTGGACAGCAGCTCCACAGAAAAGCACCTGGGGATCTTACTAGACACCAAGTTGACCTTGAACCAGAAATGTGCCCTTGTCATAAAGAAAGTTAATGGCATCTTGGGCTGCATTAGACAAAGTACTGCCAGCAGGTTGAGGGAGGTGATAATTCCCCTCTGCTCAGCACTGGTGAGGCCACAAGGGCAGTACTGTGTCCAGTTCTGGGCTTCTCAATACAAGAGAGTCATTAACATACTGGAGGAACTCCAGTTAAGGGGCATGAAGATAATTAAGGGACTGGAGCACCTCCCATACGAGGGCAGACTGAGAGAGCTGGGACTGTCCAGCCTGGAGAAGAGAAAGTTCAGGGGTGATCTTATCGATGTATATAAATACCTGAAGCAAGGGTAGAAAGAGGATGGAGCCAGGCTCTTTTCAGTAGCGCCCAGTGACAGCACAAGAGGCAATGTGCACAACCTGAAACACAGGAGGCTGATTTTAAATGTAAGAAAAGGCTATATCGTAAGAATGATTGAGCACTGGCACAGGTTGCCCAGGGAGGTTGTGGAGTCTCCATCCTTGGAGACATGCCGGTTGTCCAGGTGTGGTCCTGGGCAACTGGCTCCAGGTGTCCCTGCCTGATTAGGGCAGTTGGACCAGATGATGTCCAAAGGTGCCTTCCAACCTCAACCATTCTGTGATTCTGTGAAGCTTATGCAGCTAAAAGAAACACATTCCCCCGGGACTCCTAGTGTTATGAGGAGCCCCAAGCCAATAAAGGTGACATGCCACCAGTACATCTGTGCAACACCGTTATGAACATGCTGGGTCAACTAGCCAGCTACACTGGCCTGGCGAGGGGAAGCTTTAAGACAGCCGTGGACCATCAAGTAAAGGGCAAATCTCACAGCCGAGGCAGGTTGATGTTTGTCACAACAATGACAAAGGCCAGTGTTTTTGAGGCCTATTAGCCAGAGTTAATGTTTACAGTAACACGCTTTTTCATAAAGAAAGGGGTCAAATTAGGAGCATGGGCTACTGTATTTGCTTTCTTCAGCAGCTGGGGATCACAACGTGCTCTTACCATGTAAATGAGGGGTGAATTAACAGATCCTTTTACACTGGTGTTTTTTTGAGCAGACAGGATTACAGCACAGATTGTGTTGTGAAACAAAGAATAGCTCCACGGGAGCCATGACTCTTCCTATGAATCATTCTGTCCCTCCTCTCCCTTTCCCATATACCCTTCCTTATTGTAATTTTTCTTAAAGGTAAATATCTTCTAGATGGGAATGTCATACTAACTGAATGGCTTGACTTGAAAATGGCTGAAGTTGGCTGTTTACTAGCTACAATTTTATTTAATAAGTAGTGGCTGATAATGGTTATTTGCCTTCCTACTTGGATACAGAAAATACACTTTAAACATAAGCATATGCATTGTCAAAATTATAAACATACCCTTCCCCTAAAGTGCCAAATAGAAATATAAGTCATAATAGACCTTCAATATCAGGAGTGAAATCGGGGTGGAGGGCCTGGAGAGATGGGGTATATGTTTTTCTGCATAATGTTATGTTAACACACCTATGAGTGAAGAAAAATTACATATGGAGCCACGCTGACATTTAAAGGAACTGTTGTGAAGAACCTGAAATGCATAACAGAGAAAATAAGAGATTTGGAGTTAAAAGGTTACATCACATTTAAAAATCGAAGGAAGCAAGCGTTGTAGTTCATGATAATACAGGTGGAAAAAGGGTTACTGGTGTGTCTAGGGCAGCAGTGTCAAAGTCATTTTGACCGGGGGCCACATCAGCCTCGTGGTTGCCTTTAAAGCGCTGAATGTAATTTTAGGACTGTATTCATGTAGGAGTAGTTACATGTAACATTTGGCCCTTTGAAGGAAACCGTGAGGCTGATGTGGCCCGCGGTCAAAATGATTTTGACACCACTGGTCTAAGGACTGCTTGGAGGGCATTAATGAACACTATTTTCCTGTAACTTTCAATGGGCAATGCGTCAAATAGTTCCTGATGTGTATTTAGAAGTGAGTGCTTCTTTCTGTGCGTCCAAGGGCTGGTTTTGCTCCCTGGAGCAAAGCGAGAGCAGTCATGAGTCTGCTCTGGCTTGCACTGGCTGGAGTAGTCTTTTTGGACAGAGCCTAACATCCAGTGATTTACAACACAGAGTACCAACAAAATCTTGTTTTCCTCAAGCCTCTGTCTGGTCCCATCCTGATAATAGGGACAGAGCAGCCAGATCAACAGTATAGCACAGAAAGTTTATTTTAAGAAAGAAAAATGCTGTCTAGCTGCTGAAGCCTGCTCTGCCTCTCCTGCCATGCTCAGTGGCAGTCCAGGATCTGACCTGAAGTACATTCACTTGCAGCAGCACTGACAGATACTGTGTGTCACATATCAGTTCACTGTAATTTCCTGGATTCAGCAGTTATTTCACTAGCGTGTTGTTTCAAGTCTTCAAAAGTGTCTAAGTCTCCAAACTTGATTTTTCATGCATATAAGTAGCCTTAAGAAGCTGTGGCACTTCTATACGAAAGATGATGCTTCAGGAGTTCACTGCCAGATGAATATCTGCTATAAATATTATTGCTGGTTTTGTGCTCATTAAAACATGAGAAGGTAACATTTGAATGTACACATATCCTCTAGGCTTTTTCTAGGAAAATATTTTTTGAAATTATTTCTGCTGACTTATTGAGATATTGTTGACTTACGAATCAGCAACAAACAAATGCATAAATTCCTTTGAAAATGAAAAAAGGACAAAAGGAAAAAATAAAGAAGAAAGGAGGGGAGAGGAGCGGAGAGGAGAGGAGAGGAGCGGAGAGGAGAAGAGAAGAGAAGAGAAGAGAAGAGAAGAGAAGAGAGAAGAGAAGAGAAGAGAAGAGAAGAGAAGAGAAGAGAAGAGAAGAGAGGAGAAGAGAAGAGAGGAGAAGAGAAGAGAAGAGAGGAGAAGAAGAGAAAAAGTAGAAGAAAAAGAAGAAAAAGAGATCTAACACACAGAAGACTGAATATGAGCCTTAAAACAGCCTAAGGACTGGTCACAGGAAAAACATGAAGTATGGCTTTATGTGGAAGATGCAGTCACAAACAAGACACTCAACTCATTAAAAGACATCTCTAAGCGCTTACACTTCTGAAGTATCATCTCCAATAGAAAATAAGATTTTCCTTTCAGTAAGTACATAGCACATCAAGGCTGATCAGTTTGTTAATGTGACTGTTGGAGAGAAGAGAGATTACCCCAATAAAGCTGCTGACATGTAGATTAAAGTAGTTGGGTTAGACTAAGAGGATATTGCAAAATGCCACATGTGCTCAGATTTGTAGACAAAATCCTTATGATTTTGGGGGACACTTTGTGATCACATAATTAAGGACTGAGGGCTTGAGCACACCTGGGTTTGAATGAGTTTTGTCGCTGGCTTTGTGAGCGCAAATTTAACTGCACATGCAGCCCCAGGAACCCCCTGTTCCCAGGCAGACTGGGGACAGAAACTTCACCATTATGTAAGTTTTAACGGCTTTATGAAGAAAACCCAGTGAGGGCTTTTGGACAGGAAAATTGCAGTATTTAGCCCAAATGTGAGGAATTTTGGCTCCCTGGTTAATTATGATCTACTTTATTACAGTAGCAGAAACAGTGCTAGGCAAAAAGAGGCAGTTCTTGTCTTGAAGAGCATGCACTCCAACTGTTATTTTATTTGTATTCTTCCTCCTTAAAATTAGCCACTGCTCATAAAGTATCCACAATAAATCTAAACAGTGGGATAGAGGCAGAGATTGACTAAGTGAAACCTGCCCTAAGTGTGCACTCAAGAGATCAACAGAAATCAATTTGTCTTGCAGAGGTAGGTGGTTACACATAAAAGCTGAGAAAAATCATACTGGAAGCCAGGGGAACACTTTCAAGTGGGAGAACTGGGGCTTGCCTTGTGCATATACCCTTGCTACCAGAGAGTGTGTGTATGTGTTTGTGTGCGTGAAAGTCACGGAGAGAGATACCAAGAGATACAGAGTGGAAGAGAGAGAACAAGAGAAAGGGGGGAAAAGAAAAAGGGACGAAAAAGGAAATCAGTAGAGATACACAGATGTGAAAGCACAATGGTTGTATTAAATGGTTTTGAGCTTTTTGTACAACTTACATAATTCTCAAGTAGAAGAAAATAAAGCCATAATTTATGCACAGTTCTCCCTAGCATGTAAAAAAAAAAAAAAAAAAAAAAAAGGTTATTTTAAAAACCCCCTATATTGATCGTATTTTTAGAACACTTTCTAAAATAAGTGGAGAATTCAATCCTACTCTCTGAGGCATGTCAATTTGTGCCCACATAGTGGATGGAAAGATTGAACCCTAAGTGCAGATCATGACATTCTGCTGTGATAAAAGCTGTTTCTGTTTGCTTTAACACTCATGCATAGTGGTAAATGCCACCTGTGACACATTGGGATAAGTATAACTATCTCTATTGCATCTAGTGATTGCAATACACTGAAAGGTGCTTCTGAAAGTTACCTGACTTAGATAATTTTCTTCAAGTGTTTTAAGACAGGGTAAGGCAGTCAAGTTATAGATACGAAGAAATTTCACTTGCCGGGAGTGTTTTTCAGAACATCACGCCAATTAACAAAAAATAACATGACTTAACAGAAAATTTGTCTGTGATCTACTTAGGCATGTGCTTGTTTCTAACTCTGTACAGGAAAAGCCCTGAACTCTTGCTTAGATCCTTCTTAATCATGCCTGTAGGCATTGCTTAATCAGCACTGTGGTAAACAGCCGTGCTCTCAACCATTGCCTACATGTTTTTACACAAGTAAGAACATACATATATTAATAATCAAGATCTGAGCAGAAAGGTGACCTTCAGCCTCCTCTTTTCATCGCCTCCCAGACACTAGCCTCTTCTTGTACTATCAAAATAGCTTGTTTCCTCTATTATTTAAGTTGCTGTGGCTATGAAGGCAGAACCAGAAACTGTCAGAACCACCTAAAGAAATGAAAATCTATTGCTCAAGAAACCTGAACATATCCTGCAATATTATCTTCCCAGAGATAAGGGCTATAGGATTGCTATCCTGTCAGTGACATATTTATTTTTGTATGGTGTGGAAACTCAGAGAGGGCAGCAGGGTGGCAGACTGCCTTCCCACTAAAAGCTGTGCAACTTTTCCAACTGTCTCTTCATCCTCCAGGTACCTCCTACTTCAGAAAGCTGTTCACTACCCTGGACATCCCAATGAAGCCTGTGTACACATTTTTGATTGACTTTGGTGGCTACTATAACTATTATTTGTTAATCAGCTTTTTAGGTGGGGAACCAGCTGCTGCGTTTGCCTGGGAACTTGCACACCAAGGTTCTGGTCCACGCATGGAGCTCCTGGACATAGTGCCAGCCCATTTATCATGAATGACACGGCAGGAACAAATTCTCTTCTTCAGCTGTATTTGCTCTCCAGGTCCTTGTCTGACATAAGGATGAAGAACTGTCAGATTCCAACTCCAAAAATCCTTCCTGCTCCCTCCTCTGTGCTGCAACCCACGCTGGCCTAGTTTTGAAGCATGCTGGATAATGAATATGAGCAGCTAAAATTTCCTTCCTGTGTAAGATAACGTGCCCTTTCTAATATTAATTTTTGGAGGATCCCAAGCTTTTTAGCAGTTTAGTAAATCCAGGTGGGCACTGAAAAACCAGCATTGACACGCCCTCTGATAACAATAAATAAGTGAAAATGGCTGCTTGCTAAAATTTTCCTAAGAAACTATTTTTGTCCTTAGGCAACATTTTGTTACTCTGCTTGCATGTCTCGGTGTGTTTCCGACTGAGCTGGATATGTAGTCCTATAGATACAACAATACAGATGCATGCATGCATTATCTATATATCTCTTGTTTGCTAAACCTGAAGTAATTTATGTAATTATACACATAGTGTATTTTATCCAAATACACAAAGAAGATTTTTTTAAAATGCCACTTAGGATCTAGATTTAACTTAAACCACTACTTAGTCTATCTTCCTTAATAGGATACTAAAAAGGAATTTTATGACAACATTATCAGGAGCATTTTGCTGATAATTAGAATAACAATAATAATACTGAGATATTTTTTCAGTAATAATGGTGTTATTAATGAGATTTTTATGAAAGACAGACTTCTTTAGTATAATTATGAAAATTGATCTTTTGCATTTTACTTATTCACTGAAATCAGATAAGTGGCTTAACTACATGTATTATTTCTAATAAATATTCAAAAGAATGCATTTAAACAAGGCACCTCATTCTATTCTTGCTCATATTCCTTGCATTTAAATAAAAGTGTAATTGCTCTGCTTTTTTAAACTGCTAGTTTGGATTAGCTGTCTAACCTGTACAGTGTAGCTGTTTGCTGTTTGCATTTTTAATAGCTTTATTACCATTTGGTGAAGCCTTAATTTCTCACTCCCTTGAAGAGTCCTGCCTTTAAGTCAGCTCTACAATTTAACCAGCAATAATCTGTCAAGATAAGATAAAGACCTACACCAGACGAAATGCAGTATTTTTGTGTAGCATTCTGTCATTGTTAAAGGGAAGATCTGAGTATGTCAAAATGTAACACCTGAAAGTTTAATAAACTTTGTAGCATAATTTTACAGTTCACATTTTAAAATAAATTGTTCTAGAATACATTAGCTTGTTCACTAGTGAAATCAGTTAAATATCTATATAAATATGTTTGGGTGGAGGGAGCCAGCAGTTTTTCAACAAGGATAGAAGTTCTTTCAGTTTTCAAGCCTCAGATTAAGTCACTTCTGAAAATCCTTGCTTCCGTTCACTTCTATTCACTCTGCAGTTTCCTCATAATTCCTTCGTAATATTTGGCCACAACATCACTGCAGAGGTTTACTAAGTATTGCAAACATTCTTTTTTTTTTTTTTTTCAGAGTTGCTAATACTGAGGTGATTGAAGTGAAGCATACTTAACTCTTCACTTTCAGGGCTCTGGCTGGTCTTCAAGTATTCCTGTTTCTTCTCACATTCCTGTTTCACTTATTCATGCAAGTGAGATTTTTGTAGAAAGAAATATATAAAGATGAGATCCTACATCCATGTTAGGGTAAAATAGTAACTGAACTGTTTCAGGTGTATATAAACTAGTGTATTTCTAGGAAAGAAGAACAAAGAATGAGTTTCTCAGTTCCACCTTACTAGAACCTGCTATTCCACATGCAGATGGAGGTTAACCTTTCATCTAACCAGGCATGTGCAATGAAAATGACAGAAGTGTGGGCTCTGTGAGCTACTCCTAAGCCCACGAGAGTAGACTGAGGGTCAGATGTGTGGCTGGGGAGGGAAGAACAGAGCACTGTGCATGGCAGTGTTTGGGTAGCCTTGTGGTCAAATCCTGCACCCCTCTGCCTTCTGGACAGCATGGGCTGTGCTGTGATCTTTCTCATCTTTCTCTGCACAACCCAGGAAGGGAAGGAGTTTTATGATTGCACACTCAAGATTTTTAATTTGTTTTTTCTTGAGTAGCTGTACTCTTATGAATACTACTTTTTTTTTTTAAATTAATAAGTGTAGTCAGGTAAGAAGCCTGTGCTAGTAGCTTTATTTGCAAGCATTCAGCTCAGCTCACTCCCTGGGCTTAAGCTGTTGTGTCTCTCCATAATGACCAGCACTTCCCTCTTATGCTGGTTAAACTTTCCCAGGGCAGCTTTGCTAAAACATGCAATTCCATGAAATGGTTCCATTTTGATGAACCATCATTTTACAGTGAAAAAAATCTGATTTGCTGCCAAGTTCCCCAGTCCATTTGACTTCAGTATTCCATATTCCTGGGCTGGTTCTGCACTGAACTATATTAAGAAGCAGCTCGAAATGCTCTTTTGGAGGGCTCAGAAGGTTTGGCACCACAGACCCTGTATTAATTACAAATACCATAGTACAGTGTATTTCCATTTCTCACAGTCAGTGATTTATGAACTGCAGAGCCATCAGTGAATAGACTTTGGCTTATAAGAACCAGGTCCTGCCTGGAACCACAAAGGCTGTTAATAATTTAGCTCCGCTTTGACATAAACTTGGTAGTTCTGTGGGCTTTAGTTATTAGTTATGAGGAACATAATCCACGATTTTTAGAACAAACTGGAAAGAGGTATCTGCAATAAATATATCTACTGTGTGCTTCCTCAAACACACTGCTGTCAGTAAATATGTTCAGTTTTAAGGTTAAGGTGGTTGGACTATTTTGTATTACTCACAGGAGAAAGGCGTATAGCATGTGGCCTTTCCAGGAAGAGCGCTGAGATACAAAACACACATTTATGAAGTAGCTGCATCTAAAATTAGGCTCCTAAGTCCATTGTTAAGGACTTCAAAAAATATTTAGGACCTAAAAATATTTAGTAGTAGTTGCTACTTCATGGCAACCACAGAAGGCAGCTCCTATTCCATGAACAGTAGTACCTGGTAAGTTAATAACAATTCTAGCACTGATGTGTGTTGGAGAATTTTCCCATTATAGTGATGCTGCTTACAGCTGCTAAAATACATTTCAAAGGAAACTCTAAATATGTAAATATTTTCTAATTTGACCTTGCAGGGTGGCCAGTGTTTTTTTTTTTCTACGTGGATATTCGGGAGTTGAAAAAGGGTACAAAGGCAGTTTATAAACAATGTCTCAAGCCCATAGTCCATGAAAAATCGTGAGAGAGCCTGCTGTGGGCACAGCCCTTAACAAACACTGAATGCCTCTGTATCTGCTTGAAGGATACTTACTACAAGCACAGGTCCCCATTCAACAAAGCTTTTAATAACTTTCCTGTGTCTATACTTGTGCTTAAGGCCTGATCTGTGTCCCAAGGACTTTTTGGAGTTGCGAACAGACATCCCTACACTCCGGGTCCCTCTGGAAGATGCAGTTCAGACCAGGTAAAATGGTTCCTCAGAGGCTGAACTGGATCAGCTCACAAGACCACAAAACACGTAGGGCTAAAAGAGTTGGATTGCCAGTGCAAAGGGCCAGGAGATCAGCATCTGTTGCACAGAGGCTTGGAGCTGCGTAAGATATCTGCTCTCCCAGTCGTGCTAAGTAAAAGCGGAGCTGTGTTGGGACACTGATCCCCGACCATCATGGGACGTTGGTGCTTCAGCAGCGCTGGCTCTGTCAACAATTCCCCCTTGGCAGAACACAGCCAGGTTGATGTCAACTCCTGGCTCATCCAGGCAGCTTTGCCTGCAGAATGGCAACAGCCATGGCCTTCAGGAATAGGCTGGTGACGCCCTCACCTGACACAGCTCTTTACACAACATATATCAACTTTTAAGCTGGTTGTTTTCTTCACAGTTGGAAGTGAGGTGCAGATACAAACATCTCTTTATACCAGCAGCCCAAACCCACATCAGCCTGGAACAGCATTTATACAAGCGTGAATCAAGACAGAAGGAAGGGCAGGTAGAGTCTCCCACTGAGCAGGAGGAATGATGCACCCAACAGAGCTGAAGCCAGATGGACTTCAAACATGCCTAAAAGCCTTTCTGAACTGCAACCTTACAGCTGCTATCTCAAAACAGGACCTCACATCCCATGTTTCAGACAATTCTCTCCACACCGAAACAATCTGAATTTGGGAGTAGTCCAGACCTGAAACATGTACATTTGAGGTTAATGTAATGGACTCTTTGTTTCTGTGTCTCATGCCATTTGCTATTTTTTAAAAAGCAGGATCACTACCCCACATGTATGTGTGAGGGCATGTGTCAATTGAAGGTGTGAAAAATGATTACAGGAAAAGGCTCTGACTAAAGTAACCACAGAGAAGCTGAAAGGCTCGTGGTTCGATAACAAGTTCATTCAGAAAAATCACAAGGCAGTATGACAGCTGGAGTGAGGAAAGACTTGTGGCAATATTTTTTTAAGAATTGCACGATGAAAAAATAATAATAAACATTAACTTTTTTTTTTTTCTTTCCCATGACATAAACAATGGTATTCTGGTCATAAGCCAAAACCTGACAAAGGTCCAAGCTTGAAAAGGGTTTCTTTGAGCCTCTCTTCCTGGTATAATTATTTTAGGTTCAGAGGAACCAGATCTGGAGTGTTGTAAAACTCAACACAATGAACTTGACAGACAGCCAGATTTCTGTTTTCAGCCAGTTTAGGGTTACTATAATCTCATTATTATGCTTGAAAGACAACAAGTAATAGAATCTCAGGTAGCCGTTCCATCTTTACTCAGCCGCATCTTCTCTTTTATGCCGATTTCCCTTGATTACCTGAACTAGTCAGGCTCAGTTTTCAACCACTTATCTTCCAGAAATAATCATCTGATCAGCCTTACAAGGTTCTCACTGCACTCAACAGTTTTAATGGGTCAAGCGTTAAATTAACCCTTTAACCATATCCCAGGAGAATACAAAACTTATTAAAAAACAATTTACTATTCAGTCGTTGTTAACTTTGCAGAGGAGAAGGAGTTCTTTGGCCAGTTTGGTTGTCGTTCCCTCCACTCATGTCCTGTTTACCTGCATCTTTGCTCTTATTAACACATAAAACCTTTTCAAATCTTCCACCTAAGGAAACATTCTTCTGGTTTCTTACTTCTACGGAAGCAAAAAATGGAGACACGGGAAAAGTGGTGTGTGTTTCATGTTCTATTTTAAGTCAAATTTTTACAAAGATTAAAGGAATTTTTCCATGTATGGAAAAGCACATCTGCAAAAACATGACTCATGTCAGTCGGTGTATCACACGCAGAATTGTCAGGCTCATGAAACCCTTATGGACCCACCAATGCGATGGAAAGGGCTTGCAACTCTCTCTGGTACAGAAGAGTATTTGCACTAGCCTCAGCTACAGCAGGGAAGCAACCAAGCAGGAGGTCACTTACTCACGCAGGTCTGCATTGGTGTGCAGAGCAGTCAGCAGCTGTGCTGCCACTACCAGCCTCTCCAGAAAGCTCTGGAGTCCCCTCTGGGAGGAGGCAGGAGGCAGGAGCCCAAGCAATGCTCTCTGGCTTCCTCCTTCCCCAGGACAGCACACAGCCAGCAGAAAGATGCCTTCTGCTCTGACTCATCCCAAAGCTGGGGAAACAGAGGTTGGTGTGAGTAGATGTGGCTCTGAAGCAGCAGCCTTGGCAAAGCTGCTCCTAGGAGTAGTTTTGCACATCAGGGAACTGCACCACCAGGAGGGACTTGAACAAGAGGCAGGTGGCATCAGTAGCTGTACCAGACCATAATTGTTCTTGCGAAGCAAAGGCCCCCTGCACACAAGAACTACCTCAGCAGAGCAGCCTATCCATTCCACAAAGGGGCAAACTTTCTCTTTCAGCAATATTCCAACAGTAAAAAGAGACACTAGCTGAAATATTTCATGTAAACCAAGGCCAGAAAGAGCATCAATTTACTAGCTGTTATGGATGAAGGGTGTGATCCATCGAGCGCTGCTTCTTACAGCAAGAGTATAGTAGCAATGCCTGGGGTGTAGATCTAGCATCGCTATCTTCAACCAATTCTTGCTCACACAAAATTCTCACTGCTGTTCACAGGGGTATTGCCAGGAAATGACTTGGATGAAAGATGGATTTTTTTACAGAGCAATCTCATACAACACTTTCATCACCTTTAGTTTGTACAATCCCATCTGATCTTTGATGACAACTGGAACTGCTTAAGGGGCTTTACTAGCTCAGGCTGGTAGTCATCAAAAGAGTATTAAGACTATAAAATCCACTGTGTATGTTAGTTATTACGTGTCTGTATAAAAATAATGTGGTGATTTCAATCTTCTCATAGAATACTGGTTCTTTACAGTGGAGGAATGGAAGGAAAGAAGAAACAGTGCTTAGATGTTAGATGGTGTGATGATCTGGGGCATATGGATTTTTAAGAGGAACCTAGGCTGAAACCCCAGGCCCTTACACAGAAGAGGGAAGAGTCAGTGCCGAGGACATTGAGCACAACCAGCCTGCTGGGCAAGGCACTGCCGATAGCAACCCAAGAGAAACACTAAAAAGAGGAACACATCTTGGGACTCAGCCTTCTGCAAAACTCTGGATTCTTACTGGTGTCTGCAGTGAAGGTGCCTTATTGTCTCCAAAATCCTCCCGTGGTGAGGCACGTTTCTTATAAAAGCATTATCCTATCCTATTTAAAAGAAGGCATTATTCTATTCTGCTAAAGCTCTTCACTACTTCTCTTCGAAATACAGACATCAGAGAAGACACGGTGGTGACCTTTCCTTATCATTCCCTGTAGGAAGGATCTTCCCCCAGGATACCACGTGTCAGTGTTCAGTGACTCCCTCAGCTTGCAAGTGTTTAGCCTCAGATCTTCCTACCATTTCTTTAATCACTAGTCTGTAGACAGGTGTGCTTCAAGCAGAAAGACAGAAAGCAGAAAATCTTATCTCAAGAGATACTTTTTCCCAGTAATTGCTAAAAGAATGTGTATGTCTGGAGCTTTACATGTGAGTGATGGTTGGGAGTTACATCTTTGGCCAGTTTCTGTGCAAGCTCTACTGACAAATACCTGACACCAACCAATATTGTACATATATTGAAAATGGGATTTACCTGAAGAAAAACAATAATGAAAGCACAAAATGAGATGTTAAAAAAGGCACAATGATGAATTTCCACAAAGGAAACTAAAAATAAAAGGCAAGATTCAGTTTCCAAACATAGGCACACAGCATTGCTTCAAGGTATTCGCCCTAGTCTCTGGTTAACCACTTTAGATGCCAGTGTCAGATATTGGTAGACATGTTAGAAAGCATCTGACATACCTATACCCTCCTATAGTGGCAGATGGAGACAACTAAAGAGATATTTTGCATGACTAGAGTAGCTCTAAACACTTCCGTTTAGGCAAGTGAATCCCATGCTTTGATTTTTTTTGCCCTTGATACCAGACCCTTTTAAAAAATATTAAATTAATACATTTAATTTTTTTTCCACCAGTTTCCTTTTGAAAAAAAAAATTATTTCTTCTTCATCCGTATTCCTGTAAGATCAGCAGGGAGCAGAGGTTTCTATGGAGTCTATGTCAGTATATGAGAAAAGAGGAAAAGAGTAACATGAAATTCAAACTAGTTCTGAAAGCAAATGAAATCCATTTAAATTCAAGAGGAAAACTAGAAAATTTCCATTTATTCTCTCGGACATATGAATGATTAATAAAGACAAAAGGTAGATCCAGGACAAAATAAAACAAGAGACGAAAATACTGGAGGTTACAGGCCTTTGTCAAGGTGTGTTTCTGAACAGTCACACTTCAATGTAATGGAGTGATAGACAAAAATCATATCCAACTTCTCCTTGAGAGGCTAACATCTCTCCAAACTTTCTGAAAGATTCTTGGAAGTATCTTATCCAGTGTGTGTGGCCTGGATTCAACTGACCCAACCTGAACATCTGCAGTTTTTCACCCAAGGCTACTTTTCTAGGCAATGGAGAGAAACAGACACATCTAGGTAGCAATTTCTCTGAATCATTTAAAATATATTTTTTTGAAGATGTGCTTCAAAGATGACTTGTGCCTATGAAGAATGTGGAAAAGGGAGAAAGCCACAAAATGTTTATAGGTCCTTGGTCATGTCAGTCAAACTATGTAATCAGTAACATGGGAACTCTGTTCAAGGGGCCCTTTCAATGTCAGAGTCTACTTTTCACTAGAATTTCTGAGTAGAGCTAACACTCTACTGGGAGACCATTGAGTCCATCCAGTTGTCCCAAAGGCATAAAATGACTGAAACTTGCCAACCATAAAGTTCTTCTCTAAAGGCTACCACAATATAGCTCTGAGCCACCTTTGAACTAAAGATCAACGTTTTATTTGCTTTAGCTTGAATGAAGTTCCCTGTAACTCAAGGGAAATGGCTTGTAGTTAAAGGATAAAAATTGGCAGTAAACAGTACCCAAAAACTGTATTAAAAAGTGCTCCTGAAGAAGGGGTGATTTTCTAGGATATGAAGTAGATACATTGCAATACTTAACATGAAATCCATGCAAAACCTCAGCAGTTTTTAAGTGTTATCAAAGTAATAATATATTGCAGTAGACAATGTAAAACTCAGTCATGATACTGCTGTTTTCCAAAACTATTTTTTTGCTTTGCACACATGCAGAACTTTACCAAACCAAAAAGGCTTTCTGTAAGTCAACAGGGTTTCTTATGTTTTTAAAAGGGGTACTAGCACTTACCTTCATAGCTATGTTGTAATTCACCTTGAAAGGAAAAATGGGTTAAAGAAAGTTTTTACTAAATTTAATTACTTCCCACTGCTAAAACAAAGCTTTTAAGGATTAATAATCTGACAAACAATCAAAACATAACCAGACAAGTTATTTTTATAAGTGAGACCGATGGCAAATTCCACTTGAATTGCTGGGCTTCCACAAGATCAAGTCTGCGAAAAATTTGTGTGCAAGCTCTTTGAGTCAGAAGTCAGATTTTCATCTATTTATGTAGTGTTTCTATACTGATGATCAAGATGTCATACAAACGGGTAAAAACAAGGAGTGAAACTTTGACCCTACTGAAGTTGTAGCATTATTTTCTATGCATAATTTCTGTAATCTGTCTGAAAGTTGGATATCCTGACTAAACTACTTGCCTAAGCTGTTTCTATAACCAAAGGACCTTGTAGGGCAAGACATCCCATCCTTGTATTGATGTCTAAAATATATGGTCCTGTTTCTACCCGTTTGCTATAACAGGGGCATAGATATCTAGCTTAGACTGGCCATCTAGATAGCTGAAGACAGATAAGAGGAAGTCTACTCCCCATGAGGCTACCATTTGCTATTAAGGTAATGTGAATAAAGAACCATTTCAGAAACCTTCAGTGGAAGTTAGTCCTTCTTTGGATGATGCTGGACTTTTTCTGTATTGAGCGGTTTATTTCAAGCTTTAATGAATCAAAGAATAGCCTACACAACCTTCCCATGTTCTCCCAGACACAAATACCCAATGAGTCAGCTCACATAGAGGAGGAAACAGATGGAGCTTTCCCTAGACTTTGAATATGCTTAGTAAAGCTGTGTCAGACACTGAGCTCAGGAGATGAGTCATTGTTGAGGGACATGGGGATGTCTGCTCCACTTTTGCTTCTCCTGCTGACCTCCTGTGTGGCCTTGGGCAAACTGCTCCACCAGCTGTTTCTTCACTTTTATCTGTGCTGGGGATGGCTACAGCACATTTTGCAGTCAGATCCAAGCAAGCTTTTTCCACGCCTTGACCCAAAAGGGCGTGACCAAGGTGATGTGATGCCAAGTCTGGGGTAACATACCCAGAACCTCAGAAAGGTTCTTCGGCTCTGTCTCTATGCTTTCTTAGATGTAGTGAAACTGCTGCTGCTCAGCTGCTGGCATCAGCAGCGCACAAGTCCAGGTAGACATATCCATAGACTGTAAGCACCTTCTCACAAGAATCTTGTGTCTTTTCCTCTGTGCATGTAGAGCAGGCAGCACAAAGGGCTTTGTAAACTCTGATCTGGAGATTAGTAGCACCAACTGCATGTGTGAGTCCATCAGTCTGGCTAGCCACCCAGTTTACACACCCACGGGGTAAAAGCAAGTGTTCAGTTAGGACGGTGGCATTTCTAATTAATCCTTCACATCCTACGAAGAGTAGAAGAAGGTTTTAATTAATTATGAAGATCAAATTTAAATTAATAATATAAATGGAAAACTGTGCATGTCCATACCTGTGTAACTGTGCACATTTACACAATGTATTTAACCCTGTTTCCTGAAGTGATGAGACAAGGAACTTCCTTATTCCTGTCTTTCCTTCCTTGCCCTCTGCTTTCATTTAGAAATTTTATTTCAGTCAAGAAATACAACAATTTTGTCTTTGAAATGAATGACTTCACTTATTACCCGGAATGAAAGTCACAGAGGCACTGGAATCTGAAGGGCTACTACGAATAGATAATATACAGGAATCCTGTGCTTCTCAGCCATTTATTCAGCTAGCTGGAAATGTTCTTAGAAAGAAAGAACTAGCTTAAAATCCACTAAACATAGCAGAATAGCAAACAATTTTACAATAATGACTGTGCATATTTGCACTGAAGGGCCTCATCTAAAATATTACTCTCTCATCACACTCCAGGCTTTCAGTCTTCCAACAAATTTTCAAACATTCAGAAGAGTGTTAAATGAATGCTGCTGGAGAGGATTCACAGGAATTGAATAAACTAGACCTTAAAAGGCCAGTTTAGAGTAGCTGCTCAAAAACTAGACCTCCCAAACTTCCTATGGGGTACGTGCTCTACATCTCTTTTCGGCAGAGCATGATCCACTACCCAATACCACCAAATGGATGCCTGCAGGTGTGAGGTCCCAGCAATGAGTTTCTCTTTCATACAGGAGGGAGATTTTGAGTAGGAAAGCTGGCCCAGTTCTCTAAGGGGAAAAGAGCTCGTGGGTCTACTTACCAAGTTGCCTCAAGCTCCTGCTCCTGGTGGTTCACACAGTTTGGGCATGGCTGATATAAAAGCCAAAGTGGGTTCCTCTTGCGTATGGTATGCCACAGAGCAGTTGCTGGTCTGTCAGACTTAGAACTGAACCAGGAGTTTGTGGAGAAAAGGACAAGAATCTCTTCAGCTTGAAATACAGAGTGAGGGTTTGAAAATCTACCCCTTGGGTCTGTAAAAAGACCTGTTCGGTTCTGGCCCAACCTCATTATTATGAATATTCCTCTTCAAGCCCTGCTTGTTTAATAACTGAGTTTGAACTGGGCTTGTAAAAGTAAGTACAAGTCGTAGCTTCATCAAAGTCTCTGTGCTGACAGGTGTAACAAGTGCATGTTGTTAATGTCACTGTCGTTGGTCTAAATGCCAAACTTTAACCTTGCTTGTTCTTTCCCTTGAAAATATCTGCAGAGGAAGTATTGAAAGCAAAGAATGAAGTATTCTTTCCTGGAATGTCCGTCCCATTGCATTTGTCCAAGATGATCCAGAAAATGTGTAGAGTTTGGTTTCTTTTCCTTTCAAAGCCTTAGCCCTCTCTTTCTCCCTCCACAACTGAGAGAATACATCTATACCTTAGCCGTGGGATCCAGGAATACATGGTGGGCACACCTTCAGTATTGGCAGCCAGGACAGCCTGATATAAAGTTCCCCTTTTGGAGAGCGAAAGATTTGTCCCCAGCATTGTGGTGGGTGCCAGCGGGTATGTATATTAATTTAGCACAGCCACAGATTTTCCAAGGCTTTGAGCTCTGACCTTGGCAGCGCAAGGCCATTTCCAGAGAGTCCCACCAAGCATCGCATCATCTTCCCATGATGCAAATAGCTGAGGCTGTCCCAGCTTCACATATGCTCAGTGTATGTGCTTCCCAGGAGTTTTCTCTGCAGAACAGGGCAGTAGTGCCTCCACCAACCCCAAAATCACAGATGCACAAATTGAAGACAAAAAAGGAACAGCAGAACATCAGACCTGATTTTCTGTATCACTTGTGCCTCTGTGTTTCATCCCATGAAACCAGACAGCCAGGTCAGTCAAGCAAGCATCTGACTAACTGAGCATCACAGATGGAGGAGAGACAGTATAAGGGAAATCAGGGAGAGAAACTGTAGCTGTTTGCCCTGAGGTCTGGAGGGGTGGGAAAACGCAGCCAAGCAAGCTGTAATCCACCTACCCAACTGAAAACAACAGTCAAGGCTCAGCAGCATGAACCCAGTGATGTTGATACTTTACCAGCACCACAAGTTACACAATTAAAGCAAAGCACATCAACATTAGAAGCCTGAGCATGGTCAAGTAATTCCTCTGGCATGAGCCCCACATGGACAAAGAGCCCTTTGAAGAGGTTAGGGATTGTTGTAGGGAAATACTCCTCTTGCCTACCCCCTGCACCACTTCTAGAGAGAGAGATTTGTCCCAGGCCCGACTCGGTTGTCCTAATTAGTGAACATGGCTACAAACAGTCCCACCCCATTTTGGAACAGGTCTTCCTTGCTATCCAAGGGGCTGCAAAGACTCTGCAAGAGGAAAAAGCCCTAGTGAATGAGTATGTGCACATGTTGGATAGGATATCCGACTCTACATGCACAAATCAAAACAGTCTTCTGGTTAGCTGTCACCTGCCCACACTGGGCCCTGCATCTTTGCTCATGTCCACTGATGGGGCTTGTTTCATCTTTCCATGTCTCCGATGGAGCACTCTGCAGGACTTCATTGTGGGGACTGTGGTGTCACATGAGGCTATCAAAAAGTTGTGTTGATAAATCATTCAGCTAGTCAACTTTCCTCCCATAGGCAAGATTTGTCTCTTTCTGCACCTGGTCTTGCAAATTGTAATGAAAGACATCAGGAAAGTCTGCTGAGCTAAATGGTTTTGTCATTCCCCCCCCCAAGCTTAACTTAGGTTGCTCTGGTGACTGAAATAGTTGCCCTTGCTTGGATAAACCAGTGTTACATAAAATCTACAGTCTTATAAGAGTTAAACTGATGAGCTATAACCGCACCACATGGAATTATGTATGTCACTTTTGTAAGGGTGTCCACTCTTTCCCTATCAGGAAAAGAAAGGCTTTGAGAAGTTTACCTCCTCACTCTCACCATTTCCTATCAAAACTTTGTTCTGGTAAAATTTTGGATTATCATCCATTCAGGTTTGCTCTTGCAAAATCTGCTCTTCAACAATCAAATTTCATACAAAGAAAGAGAGACGAATATTATTGAACGCTCCACTAGGGATCTAGAATTTTGCAGCCTTCAGAGCAACATTTCCACGCAGAGTAAATTTGTTTGGAAAATAAGTCCATCTTTTGTTTGAAGTAGTTAATTACCTTGCTAGAGGAATCAAATGAAATGGAAGATTTATGGATCACTCTTTCTCATAGCAAAGGCGAAAGTGATCTGTTTGCAGGAGTTATATTTTCAGGCACTTTGCTGAGACACCCCAACCCCCCTTGGTTGCTGACTGTAAAATAAGAAAACTATTACCCAGCTGGGGTAACAATAGGCTCCCACAGTGCTTTTCTGCTCAGCCCGCAGCTGCCAGTGAAAGTGGAAACTACAGCAGCAGGATAACATTCTTTTCTTACAGCCTGTTTCTATGGGCAAGGAGCCCTCCCACTGCTTCAATGTATTTTCTATGCAAAACTGTAGAAGAAGTGACATTTTAAAAGTTTTGACCTTTTTTTTTTCCTCTCCATCCCCCCTTTTTTTTTGCATGAAGCAAGGCATAAATTTTTTAAACCTTCTGACAGGGTATGTGTTAGTAATGGTGCTGGCCATTACTATAATAATAAAATGTTTCAAAATTTGAAAATTCTATATTGAGTATAGCGTACTGGTAACCTTCGTGCAGAAAAAGACAGTGATGAGAGATACAGAACTCTTCTGGTTATTGTCGCAGGCAAACAGATGATTGTGGCAGAGCTCACACACCTTTGCAAAACAGTGTCTCTGAATGCCACATTTTCATTTACTAACCATACTCTAAGGCTAAAATTTTAAAGGATTTTGCTGGCAAAGATTTATTTTCCCATCTCTCTAGAAAAAAAAAAATATTAGCCCATTTTATTAAAATTGGTTTTAAAAAGGTGTTTATGAAAGAAAAAACAATGGACAGAATAGTACTAGTGAACACTAGTGAATTAGCTACATATACATGTATCCAAATTATACAGATCTAATTTGATAGAAAATTGGCATAGTTCCCAATTAGATTACAAATACAACAACAAAACCAACCCTACTTGTTAACACATAAAATAACATGCTAAATCTCAGGAAATGATAAAGGATGTTAGAAATGTAAAACATATTTTCCCAAACACAAGCAAAATAAATGAAAACTCTTCAGGCAAGACAAGGAGGGGGAAGGGACGCCCATGAGTCATTGAAGTGAATGCAGAACAGATTCCAAAAACAAGCCTGGCAGGTTAATCCATGTAAGAGTCTTGCATTCAGGACCGATTCCCTCTGCTAGCTACCACCACTATCACCAGCTCACCCTTATGTTCACCAAGGGCACTGGCCCTGTTGTAGGTCCATCTCTATATCTGTCTCTCCGGGTCTGACCCCACATTCTTTGCATACCCAACTCTTTCCCCTCCACACATTGAAACAGATGGAAATTTGATCGATGCAAATGACAAAAACCAGGCCAATAGGGCAGCAGTGTTCTGAAATAATCAGGTTTAAAAGCTGTTTAAAAATTCAGTAAGTTTTAGAGGAAAAAGTAGAAAAATACCATATTTTAAACTGGTGGCTGCACTGGTGGATTGATAAAGAGCTATAAAGACTTCTGGGTAACATGAGTCCTCCATCAGAACAAGATAAAATCATCTCTCACTCTACAACACACACACTGTAACCAAATCCATCATTAGCAAACTACATCATTCATCATGAGGCAACAATCTACTATAAATTACAACGGGTCCATTAAAAGATTGTGAAACCTAAGTAAAAAAAAAAAAAAAAAAATTAAAAAAGCTCTCCCTGGAGGGTCTGTGTCAAGACAGAAAACTCTTTCAAGTCCCCTTGGTTTGTGCCTGAGATATAAACTCCCAGGACACACTTTGGATTTCATATCCTGTACATGACATCCCCAGGTAAACAGGGCAAAGAAAGTCCTTGTTTCTACACAAACTGTCTGTTCTTTTGTTTCACTGGGCACAGCATCTCCTGCAGCTTTTCAAACCCAAAGTTGCTCTTTCTGCTCTCTGAATCAACAGCTTAAAAAAAAAAATTAAGAAAAGTTTTCATGGTAAGCCTGCCAGGGGGTAGTCAGGGACCAGTGATGGTTCTAGGGAAGCCGCCTGGGAATATGCACCTTTTCTGAGGGCTCCTCCGGGTTGGAGCACAGGGCTCTGGAGGAGCTGCCAGACAGACGCTGCACCCGTGGAAGGTCTTCTTCTTGGCTTCAGTGGGGATACAACCAAGTCGTCATTTCAAAAATGTATCTCTCGTCATTTGCTGTATTAATAGTTATTTACATGTTATTTCCTGGTTTCTTTGCTGCAATATGTGGGTGCAGGCAGAAGAATTCTAAAGGATTTTTAGGCTGATAGTACTTCCATTATTCAGGACAATGTGCTATCCAAGGCAGGCAGCTATTTGGGATAAATAGCATATCCCCATTTGTCCAAAATAGCCAAATGTCTGGCATGAGTCATGCCAAACAGGCAGCTGCTCGGCAGGAGTGTAGTACTGGCATACTAAAAAGCAGAAGCTACTGGTGGGGACAGAGAGAGCTAAAGGTGGCACCAGGGTACAGTGACAGAGTGTTTGTGGGGTCAGTAATACACAGCTACCACACTCATTAAAACCATCAGGCAACACCATCATAAATGTCAGCATTCACCTGCAGTTTGCACACAACAGTTTCCAACACACCATTCATCTCCTTAACACTTAAAAAATAAACCAGTATCTTACAGGCTGCTGTGTGGGAGGTGCTGGCAGGTATTACCTCTGGAGCACACGTGCTGCAAGTACGGTACTGCTGTCAGAGAAGCGCATTCAGCATGGACAGGACAGTCTTGAGAAACAATTCCTTTAGTGAGGGTGCTGCTGTGTGATTTGCACGGCACAGGGTATTTCCTCAGCTGACTGAGATCACAGAATCATAGAATAGTTTGGGTTGGAAGGAACTATTAAATACCATCTAGTCCAACCCCTCTGCAATGAGCAGGGACATCTGCAACTAGATCAATTGCTCAGAGACCCGTCCAGCCTGGCCTGGAATGTTTCCAGGGATGGGGCATCTCCCACCTCTCTGAGCAGCCTGTTCCAGTATTTTACCACCCTCGTAAAAAATTCCTTCCTCATGTCTAGCCTGAATCTCCCTTCCTTAGGTTTAAAACCATTACCCCTTTTACTATTGCAACAGGCCCTTCTAAAAAGTCCCCATCTTTCTTACAAGCCCCTTTTAAGTACTGAAATGCCACAATAAGGTCTCCCTGGAGCCTTCTCTTCTCCAGCTCTCCAACCCCAACTCTCTCAGCCTGTCCTCATAGCAGAGCTGTTCCAGCCCTCTGATCATTTCTGTGGCCTCCTCTGGCCCCTCTCCAACAGGTCCATGTCTTTCCTGTACTGAGGGCTCCAGAGCTGGATCCAGGACTCCAAACGGCTTCCTGAGAAGTATTAATAATAGCATTCACAAGGGCCAAGATGGATGTTGCAGGGAGGTACATGAATAAATTTCCGGACAAGTAAAGGTATCTGTGTCCTTAGCTGGCTGCCAGGTAAAGCCGTGCACACACAGACTTGCAAGCACCGCGTGTACCCGTGCTGTGTTCAGTAACACTCCTGTCCTTTCCAGGCTACAATGTCCCTTCCTCCCTCAGCATTGCATGAGTACTAATGATTTGAGCTGCAAGTACTCCTGTGAAGTAGGTAGTGAACTTCCTTTCACGGAGAAAGAAACCAAAGCTGTAAGATTTGTGCCATACCGAATACCACAAAGAAAGAATATGGCAAAGCCCTGAATGAAGCCAGTTACCAAGAAAGTCTTCTATGACAAGAACATATTTTATCATAGTCACTGCAATGCAAGCTCAGCAGGTGCATTTCAAAATCAGTATCTTGGCCATCTACTATTATTTTAAAATAAATCAAAACATTCCCTGGCATGTAGTAAACTGCTTGCCAGACTTCGGAATTCTTTAGCTTACATTATCTTTAGCACATTTTAGTGCCAAAAAAAAGAAAAAAAAAAAAAGAAACCAAGTAAATATGTAGTTAGTCATGCTTGTAAAAATGTCAATGCTGTCAAAAATATTTGTATGAAAATCATAAACAAAATCTGCTGCTATGAGAACTTATTTGGTTCTTAATTATGGGGCAAAATGACTTCTTTTTCATGAAGACTTAAAAAAAGAGAGAGCTAACGCTGTGATGGAAATATTGGCACAATCTTGACTCAGCTGCTTCCCTGGGGTAATAAAGTTGCTCCCAGAAAGAAGAGGATTATAATCTTCACAGAATACCTCAAAAATCCAGCCAGTATGCCAGGCTGACTTAGGAGGTTCCTAACAGGATGTGCAGTCCTGCACCTCTAAGTATGTTTGGAAGGGTTCAGGTACTTAGAGGCAAGAGAGGGCTGGCAAGTAGTCCTTTAATTGAGTGAATTTCTTGAACTGCAACTCTCACATTTGCACACTTGCTTACAGAGGCTGGATAAGCATATTTTATAACCTAAAAAAAATAAACAAAAGCAGTAGGTCACCAGACCAAATCATGCAGGTCAGCGGAGAGGAATACCTCTAGCTATCTTGAGGTTTGTGTTCATTGACCTGTGGGAACAGTTGGTGGTCCCACTCCATTTCTGAAGGACAGATGTCCCCACCCGCACGCTACCACAGGTGGCAATGCTGTGGTCAGCAGACCCCATGGGTGCATCCCAGGAATGAACCCCTGCAGAGGGGGTTTGCTGGGGCCAGGTACACTGGCAGGGCCTCTGGAGAAATTATCCTCCCCCTTCTCTTCTTTGCCAATTTATAAAAGAAGACTTGCACTCTTACAGCTTGTGGTTAATTGGGAAAATTTCACTGGTAGTGGAGTCTCAGGGAGTGGAAGTGAGCATTCAACGGTGTGGCCATTCAGGGACTTAATTTCCAAACCGTGCACTAAGTGCAGGCGTTGCCATCTTCTCAGAACAGAATCATACATGTCTGTGCATGGTTGTAAAACATAAGATTCACCAAACCGGTATCGAAACAGACAGGGACAGAAGGTATTTATTTCTCTTGTCCTGAACTGCAAAGACAGCTTGCTAAGATTAGTGTCCAACTGTACTGACATGGTCCTGTTCAGTAGTGTTCAGGTTTCTCAAGAGTCTGGAGAAATGGCCCTGAAAGATGTCACAAACATGGCACAGAACAAGTTACTAGCAAGAAGCAGCTTCCAAAAAGGGCCGCAGCAACTGAAGCAACATTTCCTGCTGAGCTCTGTTTCCAAGGCCTCTTACAGAAATTATTTCCAATCCGTTAATATCCCCAGGAGTTCAGTACCAATGTGTTATATTGTAAACCTAAAAGATTTCTTGAAACAGAACAAAGATTCATAAAATTAATATTTTATTACTCCATTTCACGTCTCTCTCATCTTCCCTCCTCATAAAATTTTGGGTTACTGCTTGAAAAGGTAAGGGAAAACAATCTTATATTAATACTCACTAGATTTGTTCATGGGGCTTTACATTATCCTGTTTTATAACTGAAAACATCTAGATGGAATCAAGGTACAATCAAAACTCAAGAGAAAAATATCATTTTTCATATCACAAAAAGGATAAAATCTGAAGCAGAAAAATGTGACATTAAACGAACAAAGGCCATGTTATGTTGGCTCGTTTCAATCGTGTCTACTTTCATTCTTCCAAACAGCTCTACTGAGAGAGTCCTGGTACCTCTTGCTTGCTATCACTGCGAAAACAAGCTTTTGCTGGAAGAAAAAAAGGTGAAGCTCTCTTATGCACCATCTTTAATGGTTACCCTTAGTCAGATAGAGGAATTGCTGAAATATTTTGTGTTTCCTGAAAAAAAGAGGTAGAACAACAGCTGGATAACTCTGTGACACCCATTTCTGCTTTGCCTTATGAAAAAATGACATTGTTTTAACAATAAATAAGAGCAGATTTGTTACAGTGTTCAGGCAGTCTGAGGACTAGGGAGAAGGCAGATCAGGAATAAGTGGATTAAAGACAGTCTAAGCAGGAGAAAAAAAATATTGCCTGGAGATATTTCGATGTTAAGTAACACAAGCAGCAGTCTGTGGCCTGCTTTCTTGGATGGGTAGAGTGAGATGTGAAAGTCACTGCCAACTGGCCAGGACATTCCTCCCACTGGCAGCCCTGCCTTTCCCCGCTGCCCCAGCGAGTCGGCAGGAGGACACGTTGTCATCAGGATGTGCCACTTCTGGAATAAGGCAGCAAGACTGTCATGCTCTGCAATGTCATCAGCTTTCTAGCCTGTTCCTAGGACTGTACCGAAACACATTGTCGATGTCTCACTCAAGGGAGCCCTGAAAGGTATCAGGATTTTTTGCTTGTCTTCAGAAATGGGCTTCTCCAAGGCCATCTATTTCCAAGGTCCCTAGAGCACAAAGACAAGAAAAGTAGGTTCTTTTATGTAACAAGCAGTGAGAAGTTTGGCTCAGCCTTGTTGATAGTATCATCAAAATTCAACCTAAGTGTGATAAACTGTCAAGGTTTGTTTTCTACAGGCGGGCTCTCAGCTCATTGTCCTCAGGTTGTTGAGAGACAGAAGAGGGAAAGAGATATCCTCAGCTCTCCGAGGCATCACTTAAATATTTCTACAAAACCTTGCCTCCTTCTGACAGTTTTTCTGGGGTCCTGAAAACCTCAGATCTTCCTATCCTTACTGCCAACATTTTAGGGTCCAGAAGCTGGGTCCTCTTTACTGGTCCTGAGCACAGTACAGTGTCACAAACATTACAAGTAATTGACACTGATGCAAAGAGTTGACAGAGAAGATATGTGGTATAATGTGGGTATGTTTCCTGATAGAAAGGGTCGCAGCCATCCTACTAGGCCATTCAATATCCTGGTGAGCCCAGGAGTAAAGCTCTTGTCATCATCTTGCCCCATTCTTCCACTGCTGTCTCACTTCCAGCCAGGATATCTGAATAGGTGCTTGGAGAAACATTCAGCCTCTTTGGTCGACCTGAGTACTACTAACTCAGTTCTTCCAGTGCAATCATGTGCAACTGGTAAATGCAGTTGTCTCCCACTTTCCTGATCCTACCAGCAGCTCTGAGAAGCTGCTGGAGGAATCCATGAGACAACAGTGTGTAACTTTGCACTTGGCTGTGTAACTGTCTAGATATACAGATGCCTATAGCTAAGGTTAAGGTTGAGTGAACTCTAAGCAGAGGAATTAAAATCTAAAATTAAAATGCTACCATTTTGTGGCAGTGTTATAATCTGTTTATTTGGCAATTCCTGAATCTGTGGTTTGCAGCATCTCTGCTCTGTTCACCAGCTGGTTTACTACTTTTGGTTTATGTAAGGCAGCATAATGTTAGACATCTACAAAATGCAGATATTTGCATCAAAGCTGTTAGTCCTTGGCTTTTCTTAATTGCAAGTCACATGACCTATGGCAGCTATCTAATTCAGGATGAGCCAAACTACTGCTGGGAAGTGTTTCTATCTTTCCATTGACTCTAACAGGGCAAAAGAAGAGGTGGACTAGTTCAGATGTCTGTACTGTAGTTGTCTCAACTTCAGCCATTCGTATCTAACTCTGAGTTACTTAACCCCACCACAAGTATCTCCGTGCAGTTTAACAGAACCCATTAAAAACACATCTTCATATATGGGGCAAACACCAAAGATAAAGAGGTGAGTGAGAGGTGTGAAAATTTTACATGAACAGGTCCAAGCTCAATTCTCTAACAGTTTAGGATGAAAACCAGTCTCAGAACAAAATGCAGAGATTGCTTGTTTGGCATAGCTTTCCCACAGTAAATAATAGATACAAAATTAGCTAGTGAGGGAGGAAGGGGAAAAAAAAAATGAAAAACCAAAACCTAGATCATTTGCTTTCACTTGAAAAGCTTTTAAAGCATTCAGAACAATATAAATCTTGAGACAGACAGAGACTGTCCTCTACAGATGGGCACTGGGCATCTGCAACAAAACACAGTCATGACCCTACATATAAGTTTCTGTGAAGGGCCATTAGATGGGAGACAGCTCATTGTGTGCACATGTGTTTGGATGAGAAAAATGAGTCACTCCCAACTCTGGATCAAGCAGGTGATGTAAAGGACTGGCAGGGAGAATGATGCAGACAAAGGCTCCGTTTTCTGAAAAGCACTGAGTCACATCCTAGGAAAAAGCATAAAAAAAGAAAGCAAACTGGATGCAGCAATATCAGCTGAGAGCCGGGATCAAGGATGAGCACACCTACTCTGCGACAGAGGACACACACCCGTATGAACCAAAGAACCTAGACTATGTTTTGCAGTGGCTTCTGTGAGGTCTTAGGATTGAAACTTTATGCCTGTTCAGCAGGAGTTTCATGAGGAGCAGTCTTCTTTGTAGTTTCACGTGCCGCACCTCAGCACAATCTACAACTTTGCTGGTATGACAAATAATTTGCTGCAGAAACCTGGCCACAGGGCTGTTATGAAGTGGTCTGCTGAAAGGGAGAATCAGGTTCACTGTCTTTCTGAAGTTTTGCTGTCCTTCTTAGCAATATTTCCAGCTTGAACTCAGTGAAAGGGTAACCAGGAGATAAGACGTTGCATTTGTAGTACAGGAAGTGGGCTGAACAACATTATGAACCTTCTAGGACCAAAAAAGCTGTTAATCCTGTTAAATTTTAATTCCCCTGCTACATTTTAACTCAGTTTTAGAGCAGCAGGAAGGCAAGTAGAGTTTTTTTAGCTCTAGGCTGTGGGTCAGCCTTAGTAGATCTGGACTGTCTTTGTGTTAAGCTGCCCAGGTATCCTGCCCTCCTCCCCAGTATCTTTATTATCTCAACATCCCAGGCCCCCTCTACTTACTATGGAAACTGGAGATTAAGATTGTTCAGTTAATGAACTTAAAGGAATTCAGGTCACCCTGTGACACATTTGGGCTGATTTTACTAGCCACTGGGAATTCACAAGAAGGAAAAAAAAAAAAAAAAAGCTGAAGACACTTAAGCTGGAGCAAGGGAACAGCCACCAGCTCCATCATGACCTTCCTGGATGTGGCAAGGCAGCTAAGTTAGCTCCAGGTAGTCCTTCGGGGCACCAGGTCCTGATGTGAATAACAGATTCAGAAACCTGAATTCTGAGCTTGGGAACCCTCAAATGAAGCAGCAGGCGTCTATCCTTTAAGGCACAGCCAAGATAATTTGCAGGGGAAGCTCCCCTATTGCTTTACAAGCCTCTTTCCCTATACACATGTAACAGTTGATATAGCAGATGCTTTGAGAGGTAGAAGCCACTAGGAACATGAATACAAATTGAGTTAAAGATTAAGCTGAGAAATGATGTTCAGCAGCATAAACTGACTTAGATATATAGTAATTTTTTGACATCCCAGTCCTGTTTCCTCAAATCTCTACAAGAGTTTTTATTAATGCTTCATGAGACCCTCAGAAGACCTCATTGCTTTGCATCTGCCATGGCTCTGCTTCTGTGAAAGCAACTTTTGTGTATTCTGGGAAACAGATATGAGTAAGATAGATTTGGGTAGATTTGAGGATTGCCATTCTCTTGACATTTTCCTGGAATTTCCAATAAGTACTTGTCACTCAACCCTGGCTTTTGGGAAGAAACATGGATCAGTATTGGGACACTACAGATTTTTGCTGGGGTCTCACAGCTGACCTTTGAAACCTTCTGGAGGGACCAAGCTAAAGCCCAAGACCAGAGAAACACATGAGACAATTAACACGTTAGACCTCCCCAGCCCCCAGTGAACTTTTGTCGGCCTCTCCTCTTCCTGAAAGAAAAGGGGAAAAACATCCTTTTTGTAGTGGCTGCTTATTATATAAAGCAAATCAAGAGTGAAGGGAGGGAGCAAAGAGATGGCACAGAGCCCGATAAGTGCACCCTTAAATCTATAATTAAAACCGAAGGCAAGTTCCCAATATAGCCAATTCAGTTATATAAGATCTTACAAAAGCTTCACACTGTTTGCTGGGTTTTGCTTTATTACTGTTCCCTCTCCTCGGAGTTCACTTCAGGTCAGTAACAGATGAGGTATTGCAGTCAGAGTTTATGGCAGGGTAGAAATCTAACAGTGCCCTGTTTGTAAAGATATGCAAGTGTGCACCCAGAGGGAAAAAATGATCACTGGCTCTACTTGAAAGAGAGAAAGTTAATGGTCACTCTGGAGCTCAGTTTAGGCCACCTCTAGCTCCGGAAACTGATTGCTAGTTACTTAGAAATTACTTTAAATGGTGTCCTGAGAGTCTTTAAAAGGCTCCTCCTTGCCCACTGGTCAGAGAAATAAGGCAAAACTACACGTAAGACAAGAAATCAGGCTGGAAATGGGCTTGCAACCAGCCAGACTAAGCCATGAGGATACAGAAGCGTTCTCAGAAAGCCCATGACAAGTCTACACCACATTTCTTTGTGCCTACTAAAAGCAGCCTGTACGAAAACATGAGTTCACCTGGAATTTTTGTTAAGTGTAGACAGCTCACTGTTCTGGGCAACTGTACTGGGAGCAGCTATCTGCACGTGGGAGTTGGAACATGTATCAGAACCACTATGTTAAATAGCATGCAAGCTAGGCTTCAGAAATATAAATAAAAACCAGTTATTGCTAGCGATAAACCACTTCACTGCTGCATCCTCCTCTTGCATTCTTTACAGCAGGGATAGGCAGTAGCGTTCCTAGAAACAATGGTTTCATAGGGTCATGCTGAAACTAATCTCTTCTTCCATATAAAAAACCTGAGCAACGCCAAACACCAAGAACATCGTGTTTAAACACAGTAGGAACACTTAGCAGCTATCAGCACTGTGCAGACATCTGTGTATTTCTGAGGTACCAGATTTCAAAGGTAAGATAATGTGGGGGTCAGGTCTTCTCCTCTTTCTGGTTAAGTGACAAAGTTCAGGCACACGCAACATGTGCAACCTCTAACTTAATCAGTTAATGCAATTTGCCAAAGTCCCGTATTCCAGGGTGGTAAAGGTCCTCAAGAACTTACCTGGAGCAAGTTGAGCCAACATTCACAGATCTAAATACCTTCGTGTTCTAAACCCTAATTATATTTACATTAATTTGCCCCACAAATGTAAAAGTAGAACAAAACAAAACACTTCCAGAAAAAACTCCTAAAATACTGCTTCTTTTTTCCCCAATGATAATGAAAGACCTGACCATTTTTAACCAACAAGATAGGTAGCAGAAAAATGGAAAGAATTATTTGCAGAAATGTTTGTGAAATCTATGACCGTTTTCCTTTGCAATGTGAAACCTCAGTGAAGTATACCTTCTAAAAATTAGGAGGATTTTTAAGGGATACGTTAATTTATGTTTATGTTTAACATATTTAAAGGATATGTTAATTGCTTGAACTCTATTGTCTTTTTTGAGTTCCCAGCTTGCAAATATCATATGCAATAGTACAGAGAAAATCACAATGGGCAAAACCGCGTTGCTGATGCATTATACTTAAAATATTATATCTGATTGGATTCAATTCAAGTTCCACTACATGCCTCCATCAGAGGACTTTTGTGACCAATATCTGTCAAAATGGGGCATTAAAGTGGTTATTCAAAGAGTGTTGTTTAAATTGCACCGGTTCGAGAGCCAGGGGTCTGCTCTGCAAAGACCCACAAGGGAGAGCGGTGGGAAGGAGAGGCTCAGGGATCTCACTTTCCTCCAGCCATCACCGGCCCTCGGGGCTACGCAGATGCTGGCAGAGCTCCAGCTTCACACTGACACTAGAACAAGGCCCTTCAAAGGCAGATTGATCTTTCCACCGCAGTGGCTCCACAGCTGCCGTGCAAACCAGCAGACCTGGTGGTATGCAAGTAGAATGCCTGCTTACCCTTTCAAAAGCTTACACACAGCGCAGAGACACACTGGCTCCCAAAGGGCATCTGCGCAAAACATAAATATGATGTTTTCACAAAGTTCTGTGAAGCCATGTCAGATGTACAGGGCGTAAATGAGAAACGAGCTCATTAAATTTCATGGAGATGTAATATCAGCCCAGACTGTATCTGCTGACACCACTTGAACAGATAACCACCACTAAGCAACTTCTATCTGCAAGAATCTATGTCAAAAAATTGTTAGCATTTCCATCAAATGACTGTGTCATGAGCTGTTGTTTTCCGAGCGAAGACAATGATCAGACAAGCTTTTCTGATGCTACCACAGAATCACAGAGTGGTCAAGGTTGGAAGAGACCTCTGGGGGCCACTTTGTCCAACCCCACCGCTCAAGCAGGAACAGTTAAAGCAGGACCGTGTCCAGATAGTTTTTGAATATCTCATTATATAGAAATAATTTTTAGTATCTCCTTGCCTATAAATCTATGTAGTCTTCCAGCTGTATGTTCAATATGACAACTAGCAGCAGTAAGCAGGCATTATCCATTCACCAGGTAATGTTCTCAGAGAAAACACAATTTTTACCTGGGGAAATAAGAGAAAGGTGGATACAACACAGGCTCCTTACACTATACCATAGCACTTCTTTCTCTCTTCGGAAGGGGACCACACATGGTCTAACAAAAATATCTATAAGCATTCAGTTTGAGAAGCACCACCAGCAGTTCCATGTACACAAACTCTTGTGTCTACCTAGGACGTTTAAACCGAGAAAAAAAGTGCATCTGGAAACTTTTTCACAGGCAAAAGACGGTCAACAAGTTCTGTGCAAATCTCACCAAGAAGAATCAATGTCTATGCCAATCTTACGTTGCTTTCTCATGTGACATCCACTCTAACTGAGACCACTTGGAAAAAAAAAGTAATTTGATGGCCCAAAGTGTCCATTAGTTTTGTGGTGCTTTTTTACCTAATCAAGTCAAGGTAATCAAGCTTGAGCTCTAAAAGCTAATCAGGTTCTGGATGGGATTGACTTGAATACAGGGTTCCATTTCCGTGAACGCTTTTGATAATAATTACAGTCTATCAACTTGGTAAAATAACCTCATTGTGTCAACGCTAGCACTAATCAACTCACTTTCCAGGGCTCAGATAGTCTAACAAGTATTTTACTCTTGATACTTGTTTCAAAACTAATTTGCACTGTCTCATAGATTTTCAGCTTCAGGTGCCATGTCTTCTCCTCCCATAATATGCTGAAAAATTAGTTTCAGTTAATAGTGCTATGCTGACATTTCATTCCCTTTTCACTTCCTTTTTTTTTTATATTCTACACCATGAAACAGCACAAGTGATTTCAAGGGACCATTCAAATAAGGTACATAACATGTATATGATAGATCTCAGCTACTGTGTCACAGGATAAACGTTATAAAACAGCCTCTGTTTTCTTGGTACAGTAACAACCTCTTTCACTGGTGTCATTTGCTAACATTTTTTTGGTTGTTGTTTATGCTCTGTTTTGATTTCTCCAAGCCTTCCACTGTTTCTTTCATTTTTGTCTCTGAGGTTTTCACTTCACATAGACCAATTGATAAAGGAAATATCAAGTGGAGTTTCACTTTCTGCTCATGCTATTGTCCTTAATGTTTTCAAGACACTTTCCAGTTATCATTAAAAAAATGCCAAAACAAACAAAAAAACCCTCAGAATGTACATGTTCAAACTGATGCTTGGTAACAGTGAAGCTAGAGATCACTATGGCAAAAGTTAAATTCAAAGCCTTTCTCAGTTTCTTTGCTGTATTTTTTCAGATGTGTAAACTCACAGAAAAGCTGTCTGTGACTTCCAAGACTTTTCCCGTTCCATCGTTTGGACCTGTTACATCTGGCAGAGAAGCTGTCTCCCAGTGCAGTTTCTGAGCATGCTTTTTTCTGAAGACTTCAAGTTCTTCTCAGGTGACTTTTTTTTTTTTTTTTTTTTTTTTTTTTTTTTTTTTTTTTTTTTTTTTTTTTTAAATGCACTGTGACAGTGCATTTAAATGCAAAGTGCCTGGATGCCAATAAATTGGTCACCAAGATAAGAAGTAAGCAAACAGCTTCTTGTAAATAAGCTAATTAAAAATGTTTTTATGATAGACTTCTTTTTTACTACCAGTGTTGTGCACTCTTCTAGAACTGATTTTTAATTTCTTTACACTTATGAGGATAGCTATGAACAAATACTTCAGCAATGCTCCTGCATTTAACATACTTTTGTAAACAGGCTCGAGAGAAGAGCTAGTCATATTCTCCTGCCCCTTAGCTGTGAAAAGAAAGGGCAAGAGACGAAAAGAAAACTCAGTCCATTCTTTGAAGTAAACAAAACACATGGAAAAAAATAAAATCTGTGATCCCCTTCTTTTCTTCACAGGCAAGCCATGGCAGATGAGACTGGGATTTTTCTCAGTGCTTCAGAATTATTCACTCTTCCTGCTTGTGGAGCTAAACCGGAAAACAGATTGATGGGTCCAAGTCAGATCTGCACTTAGGCACAAAAACTGCTCCTCTCCAGTGACTGTACAAAGAACCAGAGTTTGTCACTAGCAGTCTTAATCACTGAAGATTTTGGATGCTATAGTAGTCAGCAAGCCTGAATCAGGCACCCCAGGTACTCAGTTGGAGTCTAAAAATGTGAAAAATAAGGGAGACAGGGCACCATAAATTCAGAGGGCAGATATTTTTCTATTTTAAGTCTTCAAATCTGCCTTAAATCTATGCTATGAATATAGCGCATCAGTTACTTCTGCTGTGGGTAATGAGGTACCTTCCGAAAGCACTTGCTAAATTACACAACATCTGAATGCAAGATGGGATTATGGCACCTCTCTGCTGTTTTAGCATTTCATTTGCAGAAAGTAAGTGCTCTTACCTACTCGCATGCTGTCAAAAATATGTGTGTCTCTTGTGTTCCACAGAAGTTGTGTGGTGCGAGGAGCTTCCTCCCCAGAACTCATCCTTTACACTGGAAGTATTTGAGCTTTCCAGCCTGCTGGTAGCAGGCAGACATATATTATTGGTAGGGCCAGCAGCTGTTCTCTTGTCTTAGCCCAATGTGGAAACAATTGCTCGGGGGTCCTGTAAATAATAGTTCTTTGGTATCATTTTCAAAAAAAAAAAAAAAATCCTCTTGGTACACAATAAACTGGCAGTGATTTCCACGTTACCCCAGACAGTATCCCATTCCTTGCTTGACAGATCGGTTTTTAGTTCAGATTTCTACTTCTCCTTTAGCACTCCTGTTGCAGGTAGGCAATTGAATTTAACTGTTTGTGTCCATCACCTATGGCTTTATTTGCTGCCAAACTGTTTCAGGAGCAAAAAGCACAGACTAGTACTCAGAGCTGTCTGCTCTGCTACAGAGAGCACAGAAATTTGGGGGAGGCGGAGAGGGAAAAAAAAAGCTAAAAAGACCTGATGGTAGCTAGTGTGAAGGCCACCTCATGCACAGGAGATTGATCTTTAAAAATACATCTGCCTGACTCAGCTCAGGGACACAGGAAAGCAAATACCTAGATTGGAGAGGAAACAATACAGTTCTGAGAAAAACTGCATCCCAGCCTACTGCATTTAGAAAATCTTCCCGAAGTGACTTTAAGTAATGCAAATGATGCCAGAGAATGGAAAGTACTCATACCTTGATCTACAGTTCTGTTAGCTGCACGGAATCTATTGCCTGAAACTTCTCAAGCAAGTCCTTGGTCCCCTTGCACATGTAAAAAGATGTTTGTTTTGTGGGGGACAGAGAGGCAGAGACAGAGCAAAAACAAGTTTCAGAGAGTGACACTATTAGTGCTGTGAGCTCTGTGTGGTATAAAAGCAGTTTCACTGAGGACTGATGGTTTGCCTGTACACAGAGATGCTGCTAGGAAATCAAAGGCAACGTTAGGTCTGTCAATTAGAATGAGCCCCTCTTTCCAGCTGTCATAAAATCAACGTATTCCCTCTACATTTGCCCTGACAACTGTGCTGTAACAAATTTTTAGAAGAAGCTGTAACCAAGTATTACATGAAGATTGTGCCTGGCTGAATTGTTCTCTCCGGATACAAACGTTCATCATAGGTTCCCGAGGTTTTTTCTGCTCTCCACAGCAACTGAGATGCAGGTGTGCTTCTCAGAAAAATTCCTGCCTAGGATATCTGCAGCGTGCAGTAGTGTCTGCACAGAAACAGATGATCCTCGTGCTTGTGTAGCAGACCTGTGTGTCTGGGCAAAATTAGTTTTCAGAGCAACAATTCTGAGGTGCCATCTGCAAAGCACAAGAATGCATCATACCATGAGAGTACAAAATATATGCATCTTCATCCAAGATACTGGCCTATCTCCCCCTGCCATATGGTGCAACTGTTAAGCTAAGTTCCCATTCCTGAGTATGTGCCAAACAGTGAAAACTGCATAACCCCTTGAGTTATATCCACTAACACAGGGCTACTGGATCTTCAACTGATCATGATTCAGCAGCTGGAAATTCAAATGGAGATGTAAAAGTGAAGAAAATTTAGAAGTAGGAACCAGAAAAAAAGTAACCTGAAATAGGTTGTTTGTTTGTTTGTTTGTTTGTTTTTTCCTGTGTTAGACTCCTGTGTCTCACACAGGGGGAGGGAATTCATGGAGGGATTGAGAGATTAAAGAAAGAGCATAAACCAACATCAGGTAAGGGGCAGGTGGCTGAAAGCTTGTTGAATTTAAGTATGATCCAATTCACTGTTGATTTCTTACTGAAAATTTCAGAATTTAAGAATGAAATTGATAGCAACTAACATAAATTCAGATAATTGAGTGATGACTCAAAATTGTTATAGAATTCACCAGAGAAATAGATGCACACTAAATTTTTAAGCCAACATAAATAATCTAATGGAGAATCACAGCCCCACTGGCACACTGCACTATCTTTGATTTCTTTCACTCTATTCACAGAATGACCGGGTCTGAACTTCATGTTTTCAAACCAGAAAACAAAAAAGTAAGCCAAAGGTACCTACTCCAAGGACTACTGGGGAATTAATGTTGATTCTCAATCACATTTTTATCCAAATTCAATAGTGTGGGGTTACACTTTCACTGGAATGAAGGTTTAACAGGCACAAGAAAGAACCTTGGAGCAATAATTAGATAATTACAGAAATGCCATCCCTTTAAGTACCACTGAACTGCTCCCACAGGGGATTCACAGGAAGACCCTAGTACAAAATGAGTGGAAATCCAGCACCAGTGCTGAGAGACATCGTCCCCGGTTCTACAAACACTTACTGACATAAATATTCTCATGCAACATAAGTCCAGGATGTGCTGATTTTTTACCTGTATTTTACCCTGCACCTGAGAAGACCATACTCTTCTTTGCTGGAAAAATCCTGCCCCGATTACTGTCCTTACAGATGCCTTATTTGTAAAGGAATAAAAGTTGCCTCAATTCACAAGCACAGTGGGCAGCAGGATTCAGCAGGGGAAGGAATTTTGGTGCTTGGGACCAAGGTATGACGCCAATGTCAGCTCTGCTGAACCATCTTCCTCTTCACGGCAGGCACAAAGTGAGCTGCAGGGACATGGGGAAGACAAAGTAGAGAAGGAACAAATTCAGAAATGTGGCAGCTGGTTGAGCCTTCCTGTGCCTTCCCCTACTGTTGGCTGCAGCCATTGCCACAGAGCAGCTGCGGGCCATCAGCGGTGGATCAGGATTCCAGCCAGCCCAGTTTGTTTGCTCAGTGTCCAACACATGATTATTCTATGGGATCCTGAGCAGGAAGATAGCTTTCCATTGCACATCAGTGATATCCAAATATAAAACAAAACATTGTGTACAAAGCAGGATGACTTCTGTAGTCACTTAGCTTTGATGAAATCTTAAGGAAGAGTGTGAAGATCCAATGAGGTAAAATCAGAGGCACGCTTTTCGACACAAGTAAACCCATAAATTATGTCACATGTTGCCAGTATAAGTCAGCTTTATTCTAGTCCTTTGCTCTGTAGTTCTTCTGATTTTAATATGTATTTTCTATCTCAGACACTGTACGTGTAAATCTTTTTCACCATAAATCAAAAAATATGTTTCAGTTAGACTTGGCAAGCATTTAATTTTCTCTCAAAGTGTACTAGAAGCATTAACCATCTTGTCTTTGCCGTCCTTACCTTAGTGCATCTCTGATGTCTATGTACAGGTTTGCACAATTCCCTGAGTTGTACACATTCCTGGTGCTACCTGGCAGGACTTAGGGTAGCAAGACAAGATGTTGCAATGTGTATACCAGCCTCATAGTGACTACTGTAAAATGGGGGAAATAGACATAGAAGCACTCACAGCAAAAAATGCTCACTGAAGAGAAAGGCAAACAAACAGGAATTAGTTACGTACATACAATACAAAGGAGGTTTTTAGAGTCTGAGGTATGTTTTATATAGATACACCTATTATCCTTGATCTTCTTTAGTTTAATTAAGGCATTTTTTCACTGGGCTCTAGGCAGTGTGCAGAAAGTTCTACCTTTTTATCTGCAAAGAGTGCTTGTTGCATATTGTTGCTTTCGGTGGCTGGGTGATATGGAGTAGGCTATATCTCAAGAAAAAAATGCCATTTTTTGCGTGTTTAGTGATCATTATTACCACTGTCATTCTTACCACTCCAGAAATGTATTTATCCAGAACTGCTTCCTTTAGCATAAGCCCCCTCACAAGCCTGGCACCTCACTCCTGGACTGGCACGCCTGGAGGCAACCAGAGCTTTAGCAGCAGCAGCATCTTTAGTGACAGAAAGCCAAGTTTTAGAAGGACACCGTGACTCAGTGCACCACACGAGCACCTGCTTGACTTTAAGCATGTGTGTGCTCCTGTCCTTATTCAGCAATCGCATGAACCCAGGCCTACATTACAGCTTATGCTTAAATGACCTGGAAGCTTCTTGGACTCAAGCACATTTCAACACTTTGTGAAATAGGATCTACAGTGATTAGGAACCCAGAAAACATCCTGAGTATAACCAGATTCTGACAATTATATTTTACTTGGACTTAATTTTGTTAGGCACAGGACCGCAGTAAGTGGATTTGAACACAAACACATCCAAGATGCTGCTTTGTTCTGAATTTTCGGAGAGCAAGTACCCTGCATCTATGCGTTTTTCTCTTTATGTAACTTTTCTAATGAATGGTTAAGAGATACTAACCTTTAAATTTCAGGCATGACACCACTGTTTCCAGAGATGTTCATTAACTTAAAAAGTCTCTAGAGAGATTGCCGTACTGTTTCGGAAAGTGGCTGGTCACTCCACTTTATCCAGCTACATGGCTTTGACAAGAGAGACCTGCCCCCATGTTCCCTACTACAACAGACACAGTATTTAAAGCCATTTAAGAGATCTAGGAAGAAGAGATTCAACTGGAGACTGATTTCCCTTCCAGTACATTCAGATGGGCCAAGGGTTGAACACATTGGGCTTCCTTGCGCTATGGAATTTCCCAGGAAGAAATCACTGCTAGCGAGCAGCTCAGCCAGAAGGCTTGTTCTCCAGCCTGCTACTAGGATACCTTAGAGGAGGTCACCATTCTACTCTTATTTTTAAAACAACCTAGCTTACTTACCTTACAAAATACCTGCATGAGAACATTCATGTTACCATAGGAACTTTTTAGCCAGATAAATGTCTTTCCTCAGAAGAATATACAAAACAAACTCATATAAAAACAAATTATCCTATTTTATGTAACCATCTATACATCCATGAGCATTTCCCAGGACATATGTGCACAGGGCAGGGGCTGGTTGTAATAGTTCGACTGGTCTAACTTTAAGCTGACATCTTCAGTATGCACACAGGGTAGACCCATGACTGGGAAGAACTGTTCTTGCAAGGACACTATTGAAAATGTCTACTTGACTCAACAAAAATGAATGTATATGGAGCTATTGTCTTTCTTCCCCTCTTCGTGATTTTAAATCTGGCTGAATGGATGGGTAAATGCTGAGAGAGAGCAGAAGGGCCAGTCCGGCCGCAGGCAGACAGCAAGGGGTCCAGAGGTTTTCCTCTGGGTTTTGTTTCAGATTGGTGTTTGTTTTGAAGCAGAGGTTGTGTTAGAACATGTTCCCCCACAGGCACTTTTTGCAGACACACACAGACAGACATACAGACACAGAAAAACACACACATTGCCCTTCACAAAGTGGCACATCTGTAGGACTTGATTCTGGTGTGCAAGAGGTCAATTTTTTGTGCTATTTATTCAGGGCTATTACATGTTGTAATGAAACATTTTTCTTCTCTCCCACACCCACTCTTACTAATATGATTAGAAAGTATTTCCTGTGGAAGGAATATTGGTGACAGTCCACTTAACTGCGGTTCCTGTACTGTCACAGCACGTATGTGAGGGAGGAGGCTCCTTTAAATGTCCTCTAATTCTTCATTTCTCCTGGATTTTCAGCAATAAATACAGTGTGGCGTATTATTTTGGCACATTAAATAAATTAACCATAACGCATTTGTAATGGAGAGATTAATTTACATTTGCCATGCGAAAAAAATATACTGTGGCAATGATATAAAAAAGTACAAAACCAAAAAACCCCAATTCAGATCTTATATATTTGACAATTTCCTAAAAATTATTCCCAGTAAAGCCCCATAATTCCTGGCTCAATTTCTGTATTTCAAGATTGTCTCTCTTTTTCTTAAACACATGGGCACCCCATTTTTTGCTGGTATCTCTTAAAAAACTGCTACATATGCTTTCCTTCCCCCCTCCTCCCACTTGCCTTTCTACTGGGTTTTCTTCTCTTTTTTCTTCCTTCCCTCTCTTGTTCTCCTGCCTCCAGGACCTCATAGTTACTACTTCATGCCCAATCGCTCCTATTCAGTCCTGTCTCCCTTTCTCTGACTCCACTGGTAAGGAAAACTTACCAGAATGCATATTCTCGAAGCACTCTCTTCATTTAAATGTGAAGAAGAGTCATCTGGGCTCTTTTCCTAGTGAAGAATTGGTCATTTGTCAGTTGAAAAAGTTTCTTTTCTGCGTGTACTTCGGAATAACTTGAGATTTTATTGTCTAATGTTTTAGTTGTACAAAAAGGCATTTTGTGGGAAAGCAAAAGTGAAATGGTATTACCCTGTCTAACACAAGTCACAAACAAAAGTTTTGAGTGCTTAAAAGCCTAAGCCACGTTATTGACCATAAATTACTTTCTAGTAACTAGGTTATCAGAGGAAACAGAAAGCTGTGTTTCCCAAAACGTGCAGAAAGGCTGCCTTCGAACTCTGCACTGCTTAACTTTCAGACACGCTTTCCCTGGTGCTGCACACCAATTCTCTCCCGCCCCACTTACATGCATATTCAATGGACCATATGCTTGATCTCAAATATCTCCGGGCATTATGGATCCTATTCAACAAGAAGTGGCTTCTACACTCATGAGCAAGAGGAAAAAAAAAAAAAAGAAAAAAAAGAGACCTTTTCAAAGAGAATTCAAGATTTTTCTGAGAAAGAAACCTCAGTACACAGTGACCTGTAGGTACCAGGCTGCGGTCCACATTAAATTAAACCTACATGTTTCTACCAAACACACACACACAGAAGCATGAAGAAATTCTCATTATTTTGCCATAAAGAAGGCCTGTATAAAGATCGCATGAGCCATTTAAGTGGGAGCTTATTCATAAACACAAATGTAGTGATTCCTTGGAATCCAAAGTGGTTTGTGGGGTGACAGGGCAGTCCCATCACCGAGCCTGGGTATGTCACAAAAGCAGAGGCGGCTCCAAAGCCGACACACCAACTGCCTCGGGAGCTGCCACACAGCCAGATGCCGTATTGGGGATGTTTCCCTGACACCGTGGCATATGGGCTTTGCATTGCCGTTTGAAGAGCATGAGACGGACAGAAACGATCTGGAGAGGGCGGGAAATGGATGACTCATCAGCCTGGTGCTTATGTTTGCTGTTTGTTTATTAGGTGATGCTTAAATGCATCTTTGGCCTTAAGGTAGAGAAAAATCTTGACCCAAATGAAGCCCTGTAACTGTATATATTTGCAATGCAGTTAGTATGAGGACTGATTTATCAACTAGTTTGCTTGTTTCTTTTTTTGTTGTTGTTTTGAAAAAGAAATTCAAATAATATTTTTCCCCCGCATGTTTACAGAGAAACACAGGAGCAATTCAGAATTATATTTAAATAGAAATTATGCCACTGTGTAATCACACTTGCTTCTCAAAGCTGCGGTGCCCTGTTCACTGCCTTGTCAAACGCAGATAAACTAGTCTCTGCAACCCTGTCACCTACTGCAACCAGTCTCAGCAAAAGCTAAGAGAATTCCACATGTGAGTGACTTACAGGTGCATCGAGGTGTCAGATCCAGCCCTTGCTTCTTCATCAAGAGTTGCCTGACATTGCACCACTGCACTGTTTTTTTCCAGAGTATGAAGAAAGCCCTGTACAAGCAGTAGACAAACAGAACGGGCCGGAACCACCAGCGAGTGAAGGTGAGGAGGCAGGAGGTCCAGAGGAGGAGAGGACCACATGTCAAGGAAGCATGTACTGGGGCAAAACCACCAGAGAGCAGAGGAACATATGAACAGCAGGAAAACAACAGAGAGCAGGAAAAGGATACTAATTTTCCTGAGTAAGAGGCAGTGGTGGGGCATGCCAGTCCTGAAAGGAATCCGTGAAGGTGCCACACATGGGGGTTTCAACAACAACAACAACGTGCCTCTTTGGCTTTATTTCATCCTTTTCAAGAGAGCTTGGTCTGATGGTTGTCAAAAGTAGTTCATGTAGTACTAGACTAAACAACCCCTGATGTGACAACTTCTTTCTTTCATTCTCCTCACGGACCCTTCACCCACACACCGGCACACTTGTCTTCTGCACCCACAGAACCTCAGTACATGGGTGGGCACACCAGCAACCCACGAGCCACCCATGGGGTAGGAAACACTCTTCTCCTGACACTGCATCCACTCTGCAAACTCTGGAGCTTGGAGAATCACGATCATCACGTATGTATTGCCCCAGCTCGCTTACACGGCAAATAGGGATTCCCCCATCCAGCTATTCCTGACTGAGTGAGCACTACATGACCGGGGGGTGGAGGAAGGTCAGGTTTCTGTGCCAACTATTCCCAACACCATTTTTACGATGTGTATCTCTCTCTGAATGCAATGTCGTCTCCTAAAGCTGGTCAAGAAAATGGTGCTGCTTCCTGTCCTGCTGACCCTTGAGCACCCTCAATATTTTCATCTCAGATTTGTTCTTTTCCACTGCAGGCAAGATTTCTCCCAGTGGTATTGATGACCTGGAAAAAAAAGAAACAAGGAGAGAAAAATAAAAATAAGTGATAAGAAGGAATTACATTTTTCACCTTGTGTATGCACTGCTTGAACTACAACATTTGTATTTATGAATCCTGAATAAATGCTGAAGCTTTTTGTTGTTTATTTATTGTTCTCTCAGTTCTGCTTCCCACTCTCTATGCTACTGCATCTATTTAGATAGTTGGTCTTCAGCCTGTTTCTTCTTGCTTTGTTGAATTCTGACTCTGCAATCAGATGTTTGTCCAAAAGCTCTTACTGCCAGCAGGACTCTGACACAGATTTGGGTGCAAGAATGTCCCTGTTTCCAGTAGGGTCCTTGACTTTATTAAAAAAAGAAAGAAAAAGCCCTAACATAATAACACATTTTAATTAAACCATGCACAACTCCTGTGGCAAGCACTAGGAAAATCCTACCCTATCTCCACTGCAGTGCTTCATGAGAACAGAGAGCACCTTTTCATACCTGTGGCTTTAACAGTAGGAGTCTCATAGGCATATACAACATCATTTAAAAACCGCACCGCTTATACTTTTACCCTGTGAGTGGCTCCTTGTTACGGGATTTACAATGGATTAGTTTCATCTTAAAAGAGGAGACAGGAAGATAACTCCTTGAGCATGCTGAATGAGGTACTGTGAGATTGTTTTGATAAGGACCTGGTACTAATTGATTGGCATCAAACATCACAGATTTATTTATAGCATATCAAGCATGACAACAAGGTGGATGCAGATTGTCAAAGGAAATCCGCTCCCAAAAAGATAAATATTGAAAGGACAGGTTTTCAGATATGCTTGAGACTTGAACCCCCTCACTCATGAAATCACAATCTCAGTTGCCTTTAGTCTAGGATATTGTGCCTTTAAAAAGGTGCATCATGCTACTTTTACAGCACCATTTCTCAGAGAGCCTCAGAGAGAGAGACCCAGCCCTGAGGTTTTTTTGCAGTGTACCTTTCTCTGGAAAAGTATAACTGGCACCCAAGATGTTGGTACTTCCAGCTCTGAGTGTGAGTTGGAGCTGTGAGCCAGCCTGTGGGCTTAGACCAGATCTAGAGAAGCCAGAGGTGGGAGAAGCCAGAGGAAGAGCCTTCAGGGTTATCTTCCCATGGCCTGCAAGTGCCCATCCCACCGAGCAAAAGGGATGTGGCTACAGGGACAACTCCTAATTAATTGGTGATCTAGATCGCCTCCCTTCCCTCTTTTTTTGCTTCCAGGCCAAGTTGTTGCCCCAATTCAGTCAATATAGGGGTTGCTTTCCTGGCTCTGTCTGAACACCTGCCTCCAGGTGCATTATAGAAGATGTATGAAATTTAGAAGAAATCACGTTTTAGCTGAAAAGGATTTTATTCATTCTATCATTTTCTGAGGAGTGCAGAGGAGATGGTAATTTTTTGGCTCTAAAAGCTGCTTTTTACTTTATTACCTGGGCATCGCATTATAACATTCACTCATGGAAAAACTTTATTCAAAAATTTCAGAAAGAAAGAACACAGGTTCCTCATCTAAAGCAAAGTATCCCCTGGAAACATCCTTATAATTTTTATCATGTTAATTTAGTGTTTGATGACAGTTTGGAACTCAAGTAGTATGTGAAGTTGCCATTCCAATCTATATTTTCAACACTCAGAAACTGGAAAAATGAATTCTGCTTATTGATCAGAAACGTGAATGACTATGCTTACAAACAAACATCTAATGAAATCCAAGATAACTGCAAGATAACTCCAACTCATGGTTAAGATGGCTCCATTGTTTGCAGTCAACTTACAAGAGGAATTTATGTGTTCCACTAAATTAGAAGCAGCCAGAAGAATACCAGGTAAGACCACGTATTTTCATAATACCCTCCAAAACCTGTTTTAAAAAACTTCTGCTTTAATCCCTTTCTTTTGGTTTTGAACATACACTTGCAAATTAAGTCAGGAAATTTGTATCTGGCAGTCTAGGTCCTCACTGTTCTGCACCTCAGTTTTGCAGTTTGTTTTTTCCCGACTAGTAGCAAATGAAGTCAATATACCGAATTACTCACCCTGAAGGAGAAGCAGCTGCTCACTGACACTGCTCTCTACAGCACACAAATCTTGCACTTTTGCAGAAAGAGAACAAAAACTTGCATAAAATACACATGGAGCTTGTTGCTCAAGGGGTATAAGATTAGGTCCAGTGTATTGACTAGCAAAAGAGCCTGCAGGCCTTAGGCCAGTGAGGCTGCTTGCCAGTGACTTCATTAGGGCTTTTGCCTATGAAAGGGCTGCCTGTTTAGATCCTGGAAACTTGCATCAATACGTCATTTTGTGTGACTAAAGTAAGCAGAATGTGTCCAAAGCGCTGGCCAGTTACAGACCTCGATCTGCCTCCATTTGCAGGCAATGTCACCGCTAGGAAATCAGGTTTTGATTTCATCTGAGGCTCTTTTCAATAGGACATTCGTCACTGACTTCGACTGACAGAGTGGTTTGCACGAAGGTCCCTATTTTCTCTTACATCTTACCACGAAAGACACCAGCAGATGATTGCCTTCACAGACTTTGTCCAGTAATCCCAGAAACCCAAAAATCTTTGCAAATTTCAGGCAGCACTGTGCATCCTTATGATAACCCTTCCTGCTTTCCACCCTCACCTCATGGCAGTGGGGCACCTATGAGGCCACAATGCCAGGGACTCCTAGGGCTCCCCTGCAGGGAGGGGAGAAAAGAAGGACCAGGGTGTCATAGCAGATGCAAAAACTGCGTACATCTGGCAGGATAAATTTGCATATTTACACTGCCAAATCTTACGAGATGTGGTTCCAGTCATTCAAGGGCAAGAGACAGAGAATCCAGCAACCAACCTACTTCTTGGGCTCTGATGCTCTCTAGTACCATCAGGACAGAAGGAGGAGGGACAGGCTGGTTTGGTGGGCTTCATAAAATTGCTTGTGGAGTTACAATTTTTTTTTGTCAAAGAGCAGATAGAGAAAGCAAAAAACCTAAGGAACAATACCTAAGCTCCCTGAATTAAAACTGCACACAGATACCTACAGCATCCTCGCTCATGTAGGACCAAATCAGGAGATGCAAGAATGTAGGATTATTTGCTATACGCGAAAAAAAAAAATAAAATCTATCAAGCATTTCACAAGTCTATGACAAATTATCACCCCTCTGTTTTTTCTTTCCTATTTGCTTTTTCCTGAAATTCACTGAGAACATGCATTTTAGCTGCCTTGAACTAATAGCATAAAAATCTTTGTTAAAGGACAAATTGAAAGCCATTACCCTACTAACAAAAATAAAAAGCAGAGTTACTTCTGGAGACTTCATCTACAGCTCACAGCACAGTAGGTCTAATGATTTCTGAGAATTCATTAAGTATTTGTGTCATTATAAATATGCTGTGCCACACACGTATATTTATTACTCTGCTGAATCAATGTTGATTTGATCAGCTTACCTTTGACATTAGCATTTCATAAATTTCTTAGTCATTTCCCCCTGATGACCTCACAAAACATGCTCTAAAGCAGCGCTAAGCTATTTGTGTGCTTCCCATCTTCCCCATCGTACAGCCCTGCTCCTAAAAATCTTACTCTTTTTCCTTTCCCAGTTTCCCCTTTCCTCCCCATTCCTTTTTCCTCTGACCCCATGTGCTACAGTTCTGAATGAGTTGCATTTCCCAGCTTACCTCTTAAAAATACACATCCTTGTAGTGAAGGGAAACAATAAGCAAAAAGGGCAAAATCTATTTTTAGCAGATGGGTCCTAATTGTACAAACTTTAGCGCAGGTTATTCCTCTCTTCCCCTTCCCTCCTTTTTTTTTTTTTTTTTCCTCCCCCCGCCCCCCCTCCACCCAGTTCCTGGGTTGCACTCCCTTCAATCTTGTCAGCTGTAAAATGGGTCTCTTTTTAACCTATAATGGATCAGTGAGATTAAAGGTGAAGTCATGAATTAGTAGCAGTGACAGCCCAGCACGATGGCCCCGGCAGCAGGGGGTCTCCCTTTGTGCTCGTCCACTCTGACCCCCGTGCCACTCTCCGCCTGTGGGAACCGGACAAGAAGAATGTCGGGGTGGGGCCGGGGGCCGCCAGCCCCAGCCCCTGCACCCGGCCAGCGCCCCCAACACATTCTTTCCCTGGAAATATTCTGACATCACCCCATCATACCTCCTCGCTGGTTCCTTCGTTAACTCCTTTATGCCTTGCCGCCGATGGACAATGGGTCCTGCGGCAGGGTGGAGGAGGAGGAGGAGGAGGAGGGGAGGGGGCATCTTTCCCAAGACAACTTTTTCAGAGGCTGCGGATCTAAGGCAACTGAGGTTTTTAAGGTTGGGAGGTGGGTACATTTTCTAGGAATTGGGCTGTGTGGCTTGAGGTGCAACTGCCAATGGCAAAAAGAAGTTGCGCACCTCTGACAATGCAAAAGTATTTATTTTGGGTTTTAAAACTCAGTTTCTGAAACAGAACCAAAACCATCCCTGCCACAAAGACAGCTTGTTCAACATCTACATTTTTCCCCAAGAGGTGTGTCAAAATCAACCATTAGAACCACTGCAAATGTATGATGCACTTCCAGTTTCCTTCATGAAAGACTATGGTAGGGCAACACCACACACACCCCCTCTCCAGCAAAACCAGAGAGAAACACAAATAAGGGGAGCGTCCTCTTCAGAATTCTTCTTCCAAGGAATACCTGAGAGCAGAGGGAAAGCAACAGACCCACATCTTTCTACAAACATGAGACAGGCTGGTCTTCCTGTTCATGTTGTCTGGGATTATACTCTGTCCTTAGTGAAATCTAAATGCAGTGTTGGCTTCAGCCTATCCTCTAGGGTCAGCAGGTAGACTTTTCATGGTCCTTCCCAATTAATGCACTAATTAATTAATTATAACAGGATTCCTTATCTTTGCTCATTTACTTGGTCGGTGAAGAAAGTTTCATGTTTCTGAACATACTTTTCTGACGCTTCTAAGGCGATTCTATTGTACCTAACACCAGAGCTATCCCAGCTCATATTGCTTCTCAGGGGGATATACCATGTGTGCAGGACCTAGCTGGAAAGGATGGCCCCAGAAATCTTACAGAGGATCTTCCCTAGCCTGGTGGTGAGGAGATGTTTCATCCCTGTGATACCATAAATTCTGGTGAGAATTCTCTGTCTCTGTGCCTTGAAGTTCTCTGCAGGATGGTCCTCCAAATACTCTGGAGGAGTCAGGCGGGATTTAAGTCCCTGGAACAACACAAAAGCATTTTGAGATGTCTAAATCCAGAATTGTAATTCCTGCTTAGAGGCTGTCTAGCCCTGAGGAAACATTACTATTTGCAACATTCTCCCATTTTGCACTAAAAGATGCAGGCCACTTGCTTTTCTGCCCCATATGGAACAGTTTGGCAAATGGCTCCTCTTTTAACTTTGTAGATACTCCTGGAATATACACGAAGGACGTCTTGATCCAGTCTTGGAGTAGAAGATAAAGGAAATAAAGTCTGTGTTACGGCCCGCTTTGTTTTCTTATATGACCCCATTTTGTCTTTTCTGCATTTCACCAGCCGAAGAGTATGTGGGTAGACTTCCCATAAGAGTAACACAGATAAATTGATGAATGGTCCAGACAAACACAGGGAACAGACAGGGCAGACTCCCTGAGCCTCTTTTTCTCTTGAGCAAGCTGTGCTCGCACAGTCTGCATTGGACTGGAAAGCCCATCCCAGCCTGACATCACCCTGTTCAGCCCCAGCCTGCTCCATCCCACACCACGGGATGAGCGTGCATGTAGTCGGTGCCGAAGGAAAGCAAGAGCTCAGAGGGCTTCAGGACGAGCAGTCCTGTCTCAGGCCCTGGCAGCAGTGAGCACTGGCTGGAAGCAGTCAGCGAGATGTGCAGACGACAAGGTCTGAAACCAGTTTCTGAGCAGACGATCTGACAGCACTTCCACACCAGTTCATGTCAGCCGTGTGGTATCCAGTTACTCTTTCTGCAGGTCTGCTGGGACATTTTTACCAGAAAAGGCTCCACCTCCCCCTGGCACCTTTGAGGCTGCAGTCCATAAGGCTACATTTTAAAGACAAAGAGGGAAGCGCCTTGGAGTTGCACCTAACCTGCAAGACAAGACTGCAACATGCGCATTTCAAAGTGTCACTTAGCAACATGGCATGTGAGGAGTACACCAGGACACAGGGAGTCCTGGGCCAAATGAGATGCTCATGAGTTGCCACTGAAATCTCCTTCCATGCAATGCCCTCCAAGTTTGTGCCATTTTGGGAGAAGAGTTCAGACAGCATCCAGCAAAAGACTTGGCAGACTGAGCATGTTGCCTCACTGGTGCCTAAGATGTTCTCTTACACACTGGCTAGATTGGGATCTCTGCAAAATGCAGCACCAGTATCTGTTTAGTACCTACGATGTTCTTCTGTTTCCCTCAGAGATAAGGGATTTAGGTGCAATCTTTCCTCTGAAAGAAATCAAACACGTCTCACTCTTCCTAAAGGGAATCTCAAGCTCTATACAGTTGTATGTCCTCAGCAGGAAAGGTGGGGACAAGGCTGATTTTAGCCCCCAGATCTCTCCTTGAAACATGAGTAGATCTCAGGTTTCCTCACTCAGCCCCTAGGATACAGAGTCATGTTCCTTCTCTCTGGCATGCCACAGAAAGTGAATGCCTGGATGCCCGGTGGCAATGCTGAAGCAAGAAAGCTCCTAGCCAGGCAGTAAGCACACCCTGGGAATGGGAGAATGTCTTCTCAGAAAGAGAAGGGACTGGAGCCTCCTAAATCCTGGGAAAATACACTGGACAGTAGACGTCTAAAAGGATTATATAAAACACTGGCTGTGGCCTACATTTAGAAATCTATGCTGTTTAGTGTTTTTGGAATAAGTGTTTTAGCCTCCCGTGATGAGGGGGGTGAGCAAGGGTGTGCAAACAGGCAGGCAGGGCTGACTCCCCCAGGGGCCAGGCAAAGGTGCCTTGGGAAGCACCTCGCTTCAATCCTGCTGGTTATGGCAGGCAGCGTAGGCTGTTTTGGGTTCTTCTATACACTATATGGCATAAAGCTCAGGACCCTGCTATGAGGAGGAACTGGGGGTAGGAAGGGTTCCCCATAGTGTTCATTTCTTCGCTTGAAGGCTTCAAAGAGCTTTCATGGAATTTGGTCCTTGCCTCACCCAAACACAGAGGAATAATGGCATTAAACTTAGGGACTGGTGGTGTTGCCAACACTTGCGATTTCATCAGGTGTGTGGTGTTTCTTCTTAAAGCTCTCTAATTCAGATGACTTGGCTCTCTAATTCAGATGACTCAGTGGGACTCTCAGCATCAAGGAAACAAAAAATGAAGTGTCCTCAGGATCTGGAGAACATCTTGGAGACAATAACGTTTCTAACATTATTATCAGATGGTAAACAGCAGTTAAGAAGTGAACATCAAAAAGTACTTGAAAGTATTGTTGATTAAAAAGCATTATAAGGGACATTTTGTTTCAGTTTGAGATTTTAGATCACATATCAGGTGGTTTTTTTTTTACTCATATCTGCTGAATGGCAGAGCTTGGGAATCCTCTGACTTCACTGTTGATAAGAATATTTTGTGGGCCTTCCCTTTTGGAGCTGGGGGAGGCTCCCTTCAGGGCCAGGCAAGGCTGAGGCAGGGGTGGAAGCCTTCAGACAGGAGCTATGAGGGATCAAGGGGTAAATCAATTCTCAGAATCACAGAGGCATGAGACATCTGTGGATTTGCCCTGGACGGTCATTCCCCATCCCCTCCAGCCTTAGAGTTCTGTCCATTCCTCCACAAACTGGACCCAGGACCCAACCAGCCCTGGAGATAACTTGGGTCTCCCTGGTGGCTCATTAACAGCTGAAAAAGGGACCCAGAGGGAAGCAATCCAGTCCCAGGCTGCAATAACCTCCAGCTCCATTCCTACACGAAGCTCTTGAAGGGCTGCAGCCTCCCTAACTACTGGTGTCAAAGCTACAGGAGTGCACTTGCTGGAGCTGGCATGGAGGCTTGGGTTCCTTGCTGTGCCTCCAGCCCCCTTGTGCAGCCCTGACTCTTAGTAGAGCTGGTGGTGGGGCTCCCTGCCTGCCCCAGCACAACAGCCAAGCCACAGCTCCTCTTGCCTGTTTCTGCCCTGCTCTCACTGGAGACCACAGCTCTGAGTGTGCCAAGGACACCATCTTGCTTCTTTCACAGAATCACAGAATCTCAGGATGGCTGAGGTTGGAAGGGACCTCTGGAGATCATCTAGTCCAACCCACCTGCTAAAGCAGGTTCACCCAGAGCAGATCACACAGGAAGGTGTCCAGGTGGGTTTTGAATGCCTCCAGAGAAGGAGACTCCACAGCCTCTCTGGGCAGCCTGTTCCAGTGCTCTGACACCCTCAAAGTTTCTTTGCTTGGGCTTAAGTAACTCATAGCAGCTAGAGAATGTGACAATGGCGAGCTTTTGCTGCGCACTGCCTGGAAAACAAGAGCACTCTCCCTCTCATGTCATCTCTGCTCCTGGCCATGCAACCCAGCAGCAGCTCCTGCACGTGTGTAAGGCTCCCCAAGCTCACTCAATGGTGATTACTGTGACCTGCCCTCTCCTGCCGGCATGGGGGCGAGCTGTGCTGCGTGCTGGGAGGTGGTGGCAGGGCTGGTGCTCCTCCATCTCCTCCGCAGGCCATCACTCTCCTCAGCTGCACAAGGAGGAGGTGTACACGCACACGTATTTATCTGCACACGCATGTGCGTATGTGCACATGAGCAGATCCTGTGACATTGCTCCTCTTTCTCTGCGCAGACAGGGTCAGGAGAGGGAAGGGAATCCTTTAGTCCTTCCCCTATACACCAGCACAGGAGGGAGGGAGTTGTCACCTGTGTTGGATGTGGCAGCCATTAATCCAACATTACATTAATCTCTATTTTTGCCATTCCCTGTTCCCTGAAAAAAAGAGGGAATGTGAAATCAATCCTGAGCCACTCTGCGGTGTATCCTGCCTTAAACAGAGCCTGTGACAAAGCCACAGCTTAACAGCAACCCTTTAATGAGTCACTCAAGTAGTTGCTTTCTGGAGGGAAGATGAGAGTAAAAAGAATTTAAAATTATCAATGCTTCTCCGGTATTTTGCTATCAGTCCAGTCCTTGATATGTGAGAAAAATCTAGCTCTGAAAAAAACTCTTTGCCAAAAACATTGCAAGCCAAATTTTTAATTATTATGTGGATGCTCATTTTTCATATTGCTGACTTGGAAAACAACACAATGAAACATTTCATTCCCCATTACTAACCGCTGAGAAAATGCTGGAGATAGATACATCGAAACATCAAGCTTTCAGATGACTGCAACTTCTCTCAAATGCTGTTAAAGAAAACGAAAAACGTCTCCATTAGAAATACAAAAACATTTTGTGACCAATCCTCTCCTTGGAAGGTTTATTATAGTTCTAAAGTCAATTCCAGCTCTGTTTTTTTCAGATATCTACTAAACCGTATTGTGAGAAAAGTATAAAGAATTTTTATTTCCATTAGATTTTTATTTTAATCACCTAAAAATCATTCTCATGGAAATGAGAAAGACAAAAAGATTCCCCAGGGACTGAGAAACTTCACTGATTTGCATCATTAACACTGAAAAGAACTTGCCTGGAAATGGCCCCTTCACGTTTTCTTTTATTTACATTTACAGACAAAAATAAAATTAATTTCAACAAGAAGGTTTCTTCTAGATTCATATCCCATTTTGATTAGTCTGGCTATTAAAACATGAATATAGCTTGCTGTGCTTTGATGGGCTGATTTACCCTTTGTTATACTGGATTTTTTTTTTTTTTTTTAATTTTTTTACCCCATTTGTAAAAGGTTTGCAACACGGGGACTCTCAGTGATCATTGATTGTATTAGCATTCATAATTAACACCAGTAATTGTTAAGACACTTTTTGAACAATTACCATTTGAGGCACAGAATGAGAGAAAAGTGACATTCATTTAACTAAACTCTGTAGTTTTCATTTAACAAGCCTGTCCAAGCACAAGTGAAAATGAAAAAACAGAGAACACTAAATATATATTTAAATGCAGACAAATTTCTATGACAAAGTAGTTCTTTCAAGGCTCGAATCAAAATTTTAAACAGTTTACCTTCTTTGTGTCTTCTAAAGAGTTTTATGTAACAAACTTTCAGTGTCATCACTAATAGCAGTTCATGCCAAGGATTACTTTCTTAAAACTGCTACTCAAGCCTTGTGATTTGCAGTACACTTCTTATTACAGGATACATTATGCAGAAACCCTCTGCTATGTGATGGGACATGGCAACCCTGCTGTGAGAATGCCTATCAGCGCTTCTTTTAAGGCCCTTTCTCAATTGTCAGCAAAGTATTTTTTAAGGTTAAAAGGTGTAAAATTATTCTGAAATGCTTTTCTGACCTGTCGCCTATCACTGCAAAAAGCTATAGTTCATTTTTTTTTCTAAAATTGTATTTTTAAAATGTGATAATATTATAAGAATAAAGCTAGAAAGAGAACCATAGTTTTCTGTGCTTTTAATGATATTTTTTGTAATTTTTTCAGTACTAATACACATTAAGAGTTTTCTGATACACTGATACACATTTCTGATTTTCTTCATTATGATTCTTCTTTTCCTGTGAGTCAGTTACAATGTGCAATTAATGAGAAAGCAGCAATTAAAAAAAAAAATCTTTTCATTTATATTTTTGTGGATTGTTCAAATGAATTCCTGAATCATAAAAGTCAAATGCAGTGGGGTCATGAAGCATAATCTCATTTTACTGGTATATAAAGCTCGCAAGATCTGTCATTCTTCAAGTGCTACCTGTACTTTGATTGAAACAACATTGAATATCAGCAGGAAAACTAGAAGAAGGCTTCTATTCTTCAGACTGGTGACTGGCTTTCACGGTTTTGCAAGCTGCTTAACTCTAGATTTCCCAGGCTACATGCACGATTCAAGGTCAACGATCCTACAGTTTTAAATCCTGTGCACAAGAGGTTACCATCTCCCATTGTCTGTAGCTTAGGATTTCCAACAGCAGCTAACTGCTTATATGCTAGTAAAATGCTGGAACGTATCTGAAACCACTTTACACTAAATTCCATGGACTGTTCTATTACACACTCTTATCAACCTAAACTTGAGAATTCAGACTTGTAGTAAAGAAGCATCAGAAATGAAGGGCCCGATTATTCTGTCTGGTATGTGATATACGCACACAACAACGTCAGCTGCAGGTGAAATCAAGAATAGAATTACAAATAGGTGACAGAGAGGAAAACGGGCGCTGTGCCAGCTTATTTTGTGTGGCCTGTACCAAAATACCAAGGTGATGATGCCCAAGACTACGGCACAGCTATAAGGAGTGACAGAAGGAGTAAGGAGGCACCATCGTCTTGTACTTGGGTACCTATGAGGATTTGTTTCAGTCCTCTCCAACATGGACTCACCTACTTTTCCTGCCACCTCACCCACCAGTCAGGACACGCAGTAAGGTTTTATTCCTGCATCCTTCAGCACTGTCAGTGATGAGAAGCAGAGATCTCCACACTTGGGTGTGCAAGCTAAGCAAGGAATGTGTACTGTGCTGGCATCAGCAAAAGAGAGAAGGAGCCTGCACATTCTGCTTCACATTGATTTTATCACACCCTCTTTATTAACTAACTGTATCTCATCAGCACAAAGTCTCATCTTAACCTGCTTATTGATACCTTGGTTACCAGGCAACAGACGGTTGCCATTCATGCACACATAGATGACCAGACCATGGGATTTTGGCACAGCCAAGTGTAGAATGGCAGGACTGCACTGCTCCCCACCAAGCACCTCCCAAAGAGTCCGTGTTTTAAGAGGCATGGCCTGGCCCAGCACCCCTTATAGCCCTTCTCCCTGGGTCCTGTGCGGGATGGGAGCAGGGCTTAGCTTCACCCACCTCCTGGGTGGGAGGAGCAAGTCTTTGGGCCTCGGACATGAGGACAGAAGTGAGTCTTCACAACACGGCACAAAGCACAAGGCAGGGGAGAGCATATGCTGTGCTCCAAGCATGATGGCCATCCAGGCAGCCCTGACTCTCCAGCACTTAGAGAGGCCCGCAGCCTCTAGTACAGACAGTCTTAACCTCCCTCTTGTGGATGGCTCTCTTCAGTAATGCAAGGTGGAATGATTCTTTCAGACAACAGACCAGCAAATTTCTACAACTATGCTGAGGATTTTAACCTCTGTATTTTGAAGTTGCTAACAAATCCAAAGTGCAAAGAAGGTCATTGTTATCTAGAGCAAATCACAAAAATCTTAATGGTGAGCAATTCCAGATGAGATTATTATGGATGTCATGGGATGATCTTTAAATTTAGACCCTAAAAAATAGACTCACTTTTTTTTAAAAATATGTATACACAAGGTAAAAGAAAATAAAGCTATCAAACTGAACAGTTCAACTTTATTCCCTGTCAGTCTTCCTGCAACTACTCTGAATGGACAACAGCCTTCTCTTATTCATCTCCTTAAAACTCCTCATCTTCCACCAGGAGAAATTCAAGTAGCTTGTGAAGTGAAACCACATTTGACTCTCTCTAGACCCTGTGTCCTTGGAGATGATAATTTTGTGTTCATTCTGTACATTTTTAGTACTGTCCAGAACACAAGCACATCCGAGACATGAAGAAATCAGTTTACTGCCCGAGTGTATAAACTAATCCCCTTAAGTCTTGGCCCTGCAAAAATTTATTCATGGGTTTAACCGTAAGTATGTGAGTAGTTTCTTGCTTACACTTGAGTGTTTGCTTAAATGCATATATAAAGTGTGTGTACAGTTACTGTCCTAGCTTAGTTCCAACATACAGAAGTTACAAAGTCACTTAGGAAGCATAAACTAAGAAATGGAATAGTCAACATGATGCCAGTCAGTTGTCTGGGGCTAGACTAAGACACTTTAAAAAATCACTTGAAACTTGCTAAACTGTCTTCACAGGGGTCTCAGACATGATAGGATTTATCTGTTTTAGTGTTAAAAAGATATCTCTAGATCTAAAATGAGGGTTCCTTTACTATCTTGAAAAGAAATGTGCACATCCAGAGGCACTTCCTCTGATATTAAGGTAGGTATCTAAGGTTGTGATCTACCCCTGGTGAGAAGAAACAATTCACAGACATATGAGACTAGTATTCGAGAAATACTTACAAGGAGCTGCTACTGTTCTTCTGAAGTTCCACATTCAACTCATTTTGCAACCAAACTCCAACTGTGACCTTTGGATAAATGACAAGTAAAAGGCAAAGTTATTGCTTTGGTGTCATTTTAACACTGTCTTCACACCCCTTTCCATGTAATCATTTCCATGAAATTGCCACAGTGGAGATAGGGCATAAGAAACCTAGAAGGAGTAATTCTCAGGGCACCAAGGGTTTTGTTTTTACAATATCTAAGAAATACTAGCCAAATATCTGCAAAAGAAGGTCCCTATGTAAAATAGAGACCATCTTGAAAATTCTTATTTTCAAAGCACCCACTGAAGTCGATGGCTGGTTTTTGCAGGAAGTCTGGATTGTAGGCATCTGTAGGAAGTGATGCTTCACACTATGGAAAAATTGGGAAGATCTGTGTTCACATGTAAGACCCAGAACATGACTATGGCCTTAACCCCAAATAAACAGAGATCCTGCTGCTAAGCACAATGTCACAGGATATGGCATTTAATTATTATCAGTTAATACCAAGGCCGCATTTTGGCCCCTAAATCAGAATTGTGACCTAGTCATCTAAAAGACAGTTCACAGCCCTGCAAACCAGCAGCATGAGGGCAAGGTTGTTTTTCAAAGGTCCAGCTGCAGCCCATAGACAAGTTGCATCAAGTTCCCCCATGGATGGGCACAAATACCTGCCAGGGAGCCCAGCCTTCCTGCTCCTGTATCTGCCAAAGATGCTTGGAGGAATTTTGCAGATTAAGTAGGACCCTTTGCTTGCACAGCTTTCACTGGTTACTGTGCCCAGTCTAAGTAGGGTACTGAATACCTGACTTCCATCTGGCCTTGGGGTCACCATGCAGAGAGAGAGGATCCAGTTCTAGGTATCATTTTCCAAACCAGGGCTTCGGTAGGGAAGAAGTGTGACGTGTCTCTAAGCATTAGCAGGGGCAGACAGGTGTGAGAAAAGGAAAGTAAGTCGGACATGTTAATTAGCAATGTGTCCAAGATGGATATAGGCAACTACTGTTTTTTTATTTAGAGGTGCAAATTAAATAAATGACCAAATGATATAAGCAATGAACGAGTCCCTGTTAATATACAAAAAATTAATTTCAGGAGTTAAAAAATAGTGGGAATACTACAGCAATATCCAGACTTTTTAAATTTTCAGCTTTCTTAATCTAAAATATCACATTTTTTGCTTAGTAAAATAGTTTTCAACCCAGTATTTCTCATTAATACACACTTAATAGGAATACTTTGTTTTCACTTCTTGCACAAGACAGCAGATTTTTCTAGGCACTGTACAATATGAAATAAATACTCCACTTTCCCATGCCTTTTTTTCCTTTTGTCCCTATGGTTTTCCTTTTTCAAGGATTTTCCTGTTTTTCAGAAGAATCTCATATTGCTGGAAATGTAACTCTTTTTTTGCATACTGCACTAGAGTGTCACTAAAACAAAAAAAGCAGCAACTTTGTTATTGTTGTTCCAAAAACACTTGAACTAAAACAGACAGCAAAGGAAAACAAATGTTTTAGTTTGCTTTTAAAACCTCAGTGGGTTTCCATATGCATACATATGCATGTAAAATATATAGATATACATATAAAATACAAAGAAATCAGATGAGGTAATAGCACCCTCTTCTGAGAGTTAGGACCAAAGCTTATACCCTCACTTAGAGTAAATCAAGACACTTTTCATCATGGTACTACTGCTTTTTGATACACAGCTCCTACTTCATCTTTTGTCCTACTGTGCTAAACTAGAGAGATGTGCACACTGTTTACGTGACATTTATCTGCCTCTCCCCGTCTCACTGAAAAACTGCTTGGTTACAAGGCAGCAATTATAATTTGGAGCCAGGAAGTCCACAAAAAAAGATTTTCTTCAGCTCACCTATTCAATAATTCCATGTATAAAATAGTCCTTGAACTAGTTGTTTTCAATGAGAGAGAGAGTTGGCTTCAGCTTTTGCAATCTGAGGGGTGGTGGAGGAAGGTGTGAAGGGCTGATGTAGCTCAGCAGGAATTGTTCACTCCTTTGTTCAGTGACTCAGTTTCCCCAGCGTGGAACTTCGTCTCTTTGGAAATGAGCAGAGCCTCCTCTTGCCCACCCCCTCTGGCTCCTCTGGTCTGTGGTTAGAGCAGGAAAGGACCAGGACCCCACCTCTCTCTTGCAGCAGCAAAAGCTCAAGAAGTAATATCTGTGACACCTAATGGAGTTATACCCAGAGCCATTGCAGCATCACAAAGGCTATGGTAACACTCTTCATGAGCCTCCCTTACCATGTACATCAGCAAAGACTGGCTCAGTTCTTCCCTTGGCCTGGCAAAAAGGTTGAGTTACCTAGCAAAAGAAGCACATTTTCTAAGCTCTAAGGTAAAAACCCGACCAAGTCCCACCTCGTCCACTTTCCCAATAATAAATTTCCCCTCATGCAATTTCATTTCAACGGGAATGAGAAGATGCTTCACCACTTGCTCAGGACAACATGGGCTCAGTCACACAGCACAGTACAGGCACAGCTCTTGTAAGTCAGCGAAGAGCAGTTCTGTGAACGGCTCCATTCCACCAGACAAGGCTTTAGGGCATTGAACCATCTGAGCAGTCCGCAGCTCACCACCCCAAAGCCAAAATAAATAATACCAAATAACAGTAATTGCACCACAAAATCCTCAGAGAGTAATTGAGAAATATAGCCAGGGTCAAGAGTCAAAAGGAGAATATAACAGTGCTTCTCAAATTCCCACTTTTCATTGAAAACCAGTTTGTGGTATTTCTCAGCACACACTCTGGATAAACAGTGGTTTACATAGATGTTGCTGCAAAAAAAAAAAAAAATCTGTAGTGTCTGCAACAAAGCAGCTAAGGAAAAAGCAGAATGGTATTTACTCTTTTTTGAACTGCAAAAGAAAGAAAAGTATTTGATGAAAGGTGTTAGACTCTAATGAAAATAGTGAAGGAACTCTGCACAGAAATCCACATGACACTGAGCTATGTATAATTTACCATGACAAATCAGTGCTCTAGCAGAAAGAGTCACAGCATGTGAAGAAAAAAATTAGCACAAGCTGAAGATAAGATAGACACCATTTTCTACTGGCAGTCCCAGACAGAAAAAGAGTAAAAAATAAGCCAAATGGATAGAAACAAACCCCAGTAACACTGAAAGGGAAAGAAGCTCTTCCAGGACATGTATGAGGGAATGCACCACAGAAATTCAACACAGGAATATCATAGCATCACGAGGAAAATAATTAATCTGAAAAAAATTATTGAAGTCCACAAAAATCCGTGTGATAATGCTGAATCTGAAGGAAGAGCCCCTAGAAGAGTTTTTTGCAGCCCGAAACCTGTAGCAAGCAAAATGCCAAGGTAGGTACCAATAAAGTTACTGAGATAAGAATTCATTAAGTAATTACAGCACATAAAAGCAGGAATACCTGAAGCCCAAATTACAATGGTACTTGGTTTGGGCTTAACACTGTTACGTGTAGGGCTTTTGCATGTGGCTAAGAGCCACCTGCACACTCAGAGAGAGTGCTAAAATGAAACTGATTAGGGGGAACGTGTTCAAATGGTCCCTACACGCCTGGGATCTTTCAGGTCAAGGGTAGTAAGCACTCAAGCTAATGCCCAAATTTGCAACAAAACACATGCACAGGTGATGATATTAATAAATCGATGCAGAAAATAAAATACAGGAACACGAATGGACAAGCACATATATTTTGTTATAGGGTTCTTTAAAAATAGTTGCAGGTAAAACAGGGTTTCTACTACAAGTAAATAATTGTATCTTCAGTAGTCCTTTGCTAATTTAGCAAATCTCAGTCTCATTAAATAGGGGCTATATATCCAGCAAATCCTCTGACAAAGGTGTTGTCCAGTATTTGGAAGACAGTGCAGTTACTGTTTATAAAAGCCTAGGGAAAGGACTATTGACTAAAGACAGAAGTCACAGAGACCATTAGGAAAAGAGTGTGAGAGAGTGTGTGAGAGAGCAAGCGAACTTCATGTTCTCACATGTAGTGTGAGGGGAATTACATGTGTCATTATGTTTTGCGGTGAGTGGAGTCAGTCCCTGGTGTCAGATTTGGTCAGGTTTTCTTGCTTTCCTTCTGTTCTCCTTTTCTCTTTCTCTCTCTTGCAGACTCCACATTGATATGAAAAACCTATACCAAATCTTATGGAATCTTTTTAGATTTACCTGTGTTATTCAAAACGGGTTCTTAACCCGAAGGCTGTGTTGGGGGCAGCACCAGCAGAGAATCAAAGATCACTAATAATCCTGGGCCCAGTCAGGGGCAGGGTAGGTGGCTTCTCCTGGGAACACAAGGGAGGTTGCAGGGAGCCTTTGCCCTTGAAACCCCACCCCGAGCAGGATCATCAAGAGCCAACAGCAATTCCTTGCTCTCTCCAGGCACTGGCAGCCATGCACAGAAGGAAATTGTATTATCGTGCCTGCAAGGAGAATCGCACGCTCATGCATTCCCACCCCATCACAGGTATTGCTGTCCCTGAGCTGGCACCAGACAGAGTCCAGCCGATTCAGAACCATCTGAGATTGACTGCCGATCAAGTCCATTTACTCTTCTTCATTGCTAACAGCACCCACCTCACTAACTTTTGGGCATGGCTGGGCAAACCTGACTATTTAACCCTTGCAGTGTTCGATTTGACCTCCTGATTTAGTCAGTATGGTTGTGAGTCAATGGATTACCTGGGTGCAAGCTGGGAGCTATTTGTTGCACCAACTAAATGTTTTGCAGAATCACCTGTAAATAAAAATGGCATCTGACCAGCCACAAAACAATCCATTAAAACAAACAGCAAGTGAGAATAAGAGACAAAACTCTTGCATTACCAATGGTCCTTTAGAAATATGCCTGGCCCGGAATTTGAGAAAAGTTTACTGGATTAGATTTGGACTGGGAACTAAGACAGAACCTTGAAAGTCAACATAACAGATTCTGTGATGAAATATGAAGTTGTCTTACAAGAAAAGAGACCCTGCGATTTTCCATGGTACTTTTTACAGTTCCATCATAGTTCTCCTAATCCCTGGGGAGACCTTTACACTTAACATTTCCCAATTTGAATTTTAATTTGAATTTCAGCTAATTTGAAGACAGGGGATGTTTGCTACAAGGTGACGTTCTCAACCAAGAGCCTCAGCTGGTGTGTTTTGGAGGTCATCCAAGGAACTAATACAGAGAAAAACCTTTAGCCCCATCTTCTGTGTGCTACCAGGCAGTCAAGTGATGTAGTACAATCACATTGACTCAAAAGTGCCTCGCTGGACAGACACAAGGGGAATAAAGTCCCCTCTGACTAGAAGTAAACACTATGTCTGTTGTGAGATGCTTTCCTGAATCAAGGTGCGTTGGGGCTTGAGGGTCTCTCCTTACCTTGCTGATATGCTGTCACACCAAGCTGAAGTGGCTTGGCTGGATCAAGCAACTTTTGATATCAGTGAACGTGTGGCATTGGACTGAGGCACAGCATTGCCTCTGCCACTGCTGGCAAGGCTCTTGCTTGCTCCAGCTCCTCTGCTTGCGTGACAGCACATCAGCAGGCCATGCTGAGGGGAGAAACAATGTGAGGCAGAAAGGAGCAATGTTAACACAAGATATGGAGAAGGAGAGCTGAAAGCCTGTGAGCAAAGAGGAGAAGGAAGGAAATATTAAGCTGATGAGCATCTGAATAAAGACTTTATAGGGGGAAAAAGAGTAATGTATTTCTGTGCTTGCACTTTTCCCTTTACACAGGCAAAAGCAAGAAGCAGAAATACTGGTTTTAATACCACTCATGACAAAATTCAGAAAGGAAATGGAAAAGAGATCCAAAGGCAAAGCTCTGAGAGCTCCCAGTCCTGGGCTGCTAAGCCAATAATTTTCAAGCTGTGGTTCATTGTGACTTGTACCGCCAGGCTGTGTTTACACTGTGACTTAGTGCCAGCAGTACCACTGGATAAAACCTTCCAGCAGATCAGCATCAAATCCTGTTTTCAAAGATTTAAAACAAAACCACCACCAACAAAAGCCTCATTAAAAAAAAATGCTCTGAACAAAACCTCGGTGTGATATTGTACATCCTGGACCATTTCCCCACCAACTTTTAAATTAGCATATTTGGGCATTGTAAGATTTTGTGAGGATTTTGGAGACATTGTGAAATGTACGTGGTTTTAAAGTTTTTCCATTGTTTTCTGGGCAAGAAACTATGTTATGTGCAGGAACATAAAGAAGGCCCACACAGTCTAAACAACAACATTCAAACTGGATGAGAAGCAATTTTAGAATTACCAAGACTTTCCAATATTCAGGCTCCACCCTCTGCGTTTTGAAAGAAGCGCAGCCAGGGCACTGAAGGATGCAGCATGAAGCTCAATATTACACACACAGAGCCCGATACTGGAACAAATAGCCTCTGCTTCTGTGCCTCCACATCGACGGTACCTGTTACACCTCCATGAACTTCTCTTGTTCACATGAATAGAAAAGCACATTTTAAAGTCTAGAGGGAATGGAAATCCCCGGTCACCCTGAATATGAAAAGGTAGTGCAAACTCTGGGACAACCCAGGCAAAAAATTGTTGCTCAAGTGACTAAAGGTGAAGCTAGAATAACTGGCTTATACTGCAGCCTTACAGGTAAAGTGGCTAATGTCCTTTTCCTTGCCCTATGTTCTGCCCCAGCACCAGTTTACCAGTTTCTTTCCCTCTGTCAAGCTCACTGCTTTTGTCTTATCCTTCCTAATAAACCTTGTGCCTTTCTCTGTTTACTCTCTCTTGTTTCTCTCATCCTGTTGATCTATTCCTCTTGCTGGCTGGGATGTCAGCCTTGGTTTGACCTCTTACCACAGTGAGTGCTTTTTGCTCTAGAAGGTCTCGAAGTGAGCTGATTCATACGGCTTATATTTACTTCTCTTTTAAAACCCCTCTTGAGACCTTCTCTGCCATAGCAGTTACAAGAAATGAACTGGTGTTTGATGGCAGGGGTAAAGGGCACTCGATAAACTGAAAGTGGACAAGTAGAAGTGTGTAGGAAGGTATATTGCTGGTTTCTGTCTCCCACATCCACCATTTACAGCTCACTTCTCAGAGCAGAACTTGAAGAGTAAATAGAGTATTTCATTCAGTCTCCCAGTATCCTGGCAAATGCAATACAGCAAATAAATACATAAAGATCACTTAATCACCCAACAGCCAAGAGGCTACTGATGAGCGCATAGTCATACTGTGCAATACTGAAAGGCTTTTTATGAGCAAACATAGTCAAGGAGTAAATTACTCACCTCTTCTGAAAGGCCAACAGTGCAGTGTCCTGGAGCACCAACTCGAACCTGAGAGAGGAGCACCCAGCAAGGAGCAGACATAAATTCTTCTGACCCTGATGTGTGCCCTGAGAACATCACACCGCGTAAGTCACATCAGAAAGCTAAAGAAGCCCGACTTCAAGCAAACTGCTACAGCCACTTACCAAAAGCTTCTAGAATTAAGAGCTGCAACACAGAGACAGCAACAGCAATTGATTTCCTATATCCGTGATCCACAGCTACATTCATTTAACTTGGATGCGTGCTGGGATAGCACGTGCCAGTAGCATGGTACTGAAGCATTCTGCAAGAACATTTTCACTGAGAGAGCATCGGCAAAAGTAAAGGTGGGAATATTTTTGCACCATTGCTGCTTCTTTTGCCTTCCCTGCTCCAGATGCCTTTGTCTTTTCTACAGTACCTCCTAAATGAAGAAGCAAAATGTGTGTGAGGGGGTGTGTACCCAAAACCCCTTAGAAAAATCTTAAAACCGTACTTGTCTCTCGCTCTCAATACCAGAAATGCAGCTTTGGTAGGCACACGAGCTCTGTTCTCTCCTGGCTGAGGCAGTTAGACTTCTGAGCCTGCATTTCTTGCCTAAAGCAGCAGTCACTTTGTTATCTGTCCAGCCAGCATTCTTTTGTTGATCAGTGAAGTTTTGGCACTGCAGATGTGATAAGAATAAAAACATTTAAGCAATCGGTTAATCTAACAAATATGTTAAATATAACGAGACAATGAGATTGAATGCCCACTGCTTTCATTTACACCAGACATAAATCTCAGAGAAAATTGCACAGATGCAATCAGAGTTGAACACGAGAAGTGTTTGGCACATTTGAGCTCTGCTACCCTGAAGATAAGACTTGAAAAAAGGACAGACTGCCTATCAATACCTTCACAGAGCACACCCTTTTGAGCTCTATAAATACATTACATTCTCACCACAATACTTTTTTTTTTTCCCCCCCATGGCTGTCTTTAGACATACATGTCCTCATTTCTAACTTGAGATATTTTTTTTTTAAGCATCCTTCTGATAACTTTCCCCAGCTGTCAATTATTAGTTAGCTACTTAATTGTAGCTAACATTTAGGAACACTAGGCAAAAGTCTCTGCCAATACATAAAGCTATTTATAAAATAAGTACTTTTAATAAAATACTTAGAATAAGGCAGTTGTCAGCTGGTTGCAGATGCCCCTCACAGTTAAGTCTTAGCGAAAGGTGGGAAACAACTTCCTGGAGGACACTGCTCTGAGATTTGCAATTAAAGCAAAACTGTTCCACACTATAAAGGCTGAATGTTGTCTTCAAATTGAACATAATGGCTCTTTAGGGGATAGCTGAATTTTCCAGGCAATTTGTTTAATTAGAAACTCTCCTAAATTTTGTAGGGATTTTTAAAAAATAACTTTTTGAAAATAGGTCTTAATTTTCACCTCACATTTTTATGTTCTTCTCATGACAAACTGTTTTTCAAATTTTAGCATGAAGCAAATTTGTTCTTTTCTCATTCAAGACAAGAGTAAGAGATTTTCTTAAAGAAGTTAATTCAAGTTGACTTTTAATGCACCTTAGGTAAAATATATTCGCTTCCCCTGTGGGCTTTCCTATTCAGAATTAAAGTTGCCCTGATTTGCAACACTTTTCAACCATCACAGCAGGAAATAAATGAAACTAAGAACTAAGCCTATTTTAATTTTGAATGAGAATGTACACATAGTTTTAAAGTGATTTAGCTAATCCACTTCAATTTCATACCTCTGTTGATTCAAATGATCTCTTCCGAGTGATCACAACAAGATTATTCTCAGGTTATTAAAAAATACACAACTGTCATTATCAGTTCAGAGTCAAATGGACAGTACAGTAGCCTTAAGTAGCCTTAAGATGTGATGCTTTACCTTCTATCATAGCTCCAGAAGCAGCCCATCTGGTGTTTATATTGCACATGGCCCTCTGGTTAGAAGACAAAGGTCTTTTAATATCTGGATTGTCACAACCACAGGATGTCAGGAGCCAGTAAGGAAAGCACTGGCATGCACAGCCACTTTTGAAGGAACCTTCTGTACAGCCAGCATGGAAAATACACCAGCTGGAGATTTGCATGGCAGAAGCAAAACACAGTGTTGCTGGAGTACCAGGTAACGATGCAATCTGTTGGACAAAACTGGAAGACTATCAATAGACATGGACCAGTGCCATTTTGGTTATCTGAGGGACACCTGACTATCCAAAGCAGTCAAGAACCACAAACATTTAAAGTTGACTCCACATCTTTGTCGACTCCATATCTTTGTCATCTCGCCTGGCTTGAGTTTAGCTGGAAACTTTTAAAGATACCACACACTGTCCTGCTCCACAGTTCGTCCCTGGCTCAGCATGAAATAATTTGTTCAGTTTTCAGTCTTACACTCCTCTTTATTAAACCTACAAAAACTACCTAACAAGAAGGAAGGATCCCAGTGTACTGCTCACATAGCAGTGAAAGATATGTTACAACTGATCCCCAAAACAACCCAAAAATATCACCTGTCTTTTCCCTTGGTTAGACGAAATTATGAAACCAGGCAAGACATTCCACAAAGTTTGGCTCACTGTGTAAAAACAAGTTTCCAGGGAATTCAAAGCACTTGCCTTTGTCTGTAGGTGGGCTCAAAGTCAGCATGAGTGACACATCCAAAATACACTAAAGTTTTAAAGTTGTCATCAAGCAAGCACACCTACATTGGCAAGTTCAGCCATACTGAAGGCTGCAGACTGTTTGATGAAAGATTTTATTCTCCTAGGGTACCAAAGACATCTAAATATTGCCCTTCAATTTAATATGAGGACCACAAGGTCAGCAGTGCAGAAATGCAGACAGTTGTATCTAAAAGGATTTCAGCCTACCCTCACAACAATTTTTCTCTGAAGTTCCTCCAGGTTTAGAAAGCTACATAAAGGGAGAAAAACTTGGGGCAAACATAGTTCTGGGTAAAAAGAAGGCAGCCTGAAACCTCTAGGGTGTTACTGGAAAAGAAACTACAGTGTATTAACATTTTTCCATCAAATTTCAAACACACTGGATAAAATAGCACATCGTCCCCAACCCCTCTTTGAAAACTGAAAGCAGAATCACAAAAATGAGATTGGGTGCGCATGGCATGTAACATTGCACACAAGTTTCTATGAGCAGACACCAACATGAAAGTTCATACAATAATTAAATAAATAGAAAGCAGAGCAGCTGGGAAGATTCCAAACACCACATCTTAGTTACTTAATCACCCTGCAAACACATTTCAGATTACTCAGTTTTTACTAGTTTCATGTTAAAATGCAAATCACACACTGTAGTTTTAATGAAACAATAAAACAGAAAATAATTTTTGGCATAAGGATCTACTAAATAGATTCACCCCCCACCAAATTGGCTTGTCCGATACATCCTCTGCTCAGTTTTAGTTCCTTTTCTACATTGCAGTTCTTTTGGTAGGATGCCAAAGCCTGTCAATTAACAGTAAGCCTATCCCTTATGAACAGAAGCAGGGACTGTGATCATGTTCAACTAAGATCAAGGATTAGTAAATCAGCATGGCACCAGATTGCAGACACTATTTAAACCCCACAGGCCTACAAGCCAATGCAGCAATATTATATTCCAGCTGGATGTGGAGAACAGAATCTCATAGTTACAGAGGAACTCACTTTTTACCTTTCCTGTGCAAGCAATTACAAGTCAACTTAATATGAGCCCTGATTAAATCATGTTGGCTTTCTCAAATGCCAGTTAGGAAACATCCACATGCTGCCACTGCTGGTATCTTATCAAGGACTTTCCATCAAATTAAACGTATTTCATTACACCTACAATAAATTACAGAAGACTGGGTTTTTTACAGGCAAACTAAATATTGCACCGAAGCTGGCACAAAGGTTTCTTTTTAGAGCTTGAAGAACTGTAATGCTATCTCACCCCTTGCCTGGCACATGAGATGTTCTCAAGGTTATTTCTGCTGTTTGCTGCAGAGTCAGGCACGCTGCACATGGGGAAACATTTTATTTGCTTAACAAACAGAGTTTGAGTTCAGGGCTTGTTTTGCTTTGCCGGGAAATGTACAGTATACATCTCATCTTCCATTCCTTCCCTCAGGAATTTTTTTTTTCTTTTTTTTGGTCTTAAGAAAGGGGTAGGTTCCTTTTATCCCAGATCAAATGACAAGGGAAGGAGCTGAGATGTTTACTGCCAGGTAAAACACAAAGTCATGGAGGTCCAAGGGGACCTCATTCCACGGCCCTACTGCCAGGCTGAAAACAAATTATATTATCAGAAAATGATCACAGAAAGCAAGCCTTGCTCAAAGAAAAACAGTCTTTATTAACCTCTCTTTGAAATAACCTGAAGACAAAGTTGAAGAACAATGAGGAAGGGTGACCTGCTTCGCTGTTGCTGCCTCCATCAAACATCCTCAGCTGGAGCAATGCCTCGTGCATTGCCAGACTGCCAGTGTTGACACAGTGATAGATTTGCAATCAGAGAAGGTACTTGGGCCTTTAAGCAGAGGTTTTGCTTTAATACTGCCTCCCCTGCTGAGGAATAATTTCCTATACCTGAAAATGAAAACAGGAGGAAACCTGGTGCTCTGATGCCTTTGACTTCTTTTGCCATGACTAGCGTCACGAAAGGAGGGAATGAGGCCACCAGCTGAGGGGTCCCAACCTAATGCTTAAGTTGTTTCTTGGCAATCGAACCACAGCCTTTTCATAACAGGCACGCTGGTTATTTCTGCTCTGTGGGGCCCCAAAACATGAGTGAGTTCGTGGACCTGATGGGTTCTGCAGCCATGTCCCCTCTCTATACTGGGATGAGAGCTGGCCAGCATCCAGTCCCTCTCCTTGCTCTGATTTCCCAGTGAAAGGCGGACATGCAGCCCAGCAGTGCCTCTTTGCGTTGCCCAGACATATGTCATGGGACATGGGCAGAGGATCACGACAAAAGAGATGTGCCTCCAGGTGTACCGTGTCTGTTTGTGCTTTTGGCCAGGATCCATCTCTCCCACCCTCATGGGCCTGCTACTTAAATTTCTGTTTCTGTGCTAGTCATCGCTGGCTGCTTTTTTAATTAAAAAAAAGAGAAAGAAGCATTTTCAAGATGTGATTCCTGCCATCTTAAAGTACATGCCAAAAATAGGGTCAAATTCTATTCCAATTATTATAATATGAAGGGAGGCTAAGGAGACTAGTGGACATAGATATTTATACTGCAGATATCTGAAGACAACAAATATGAGTTTCAGCCTTTGTGGTTCATCAGCACAGACCCTGTTGCTGAACCCCTGGAGTTTACTGGAATAAGAATGATTAAAAGAGAATGTCCTGTTAAGGACAACTATTAATCTGAGACTCCAAATAATATTCACTTGATGTCATTCGTTCACTTCCATATTGCATGCAGACCCTGAAACAAAAGATGGAGCAAATTTTTGCTGTTCACTGCAAGACACTCTAACCAGACCCAGCTGTTTTTGACCTTTTTCACAAATATACAAAACCAATTTCTTAGCAAATCAGGTTTCCCCCTTCCTCAGAGCTCTATGATTCAGAAATCCCTCTTGCTCAGGACTTCCCTGTGGGTAACGTGGCTATCAGCATGGATATTAAGCATCAGTCATCTTTTTGCACATCTGCTTGGCTGCGTAAAGGAATTTATTTTCTTTTAATGCTGATCAGAGGGAAGAGCTGTAAACCACTCAAGCTCTTTATTGAGAGCATCTTAAATGGTGCTACCGGTGATCCCTAATGGAAGATCCATTGAAATCCCTATGCATAGCAGTGTTTCTTCCAGGGACTAGCCTGAAAAGAGACTTGCTTCTGTTCCAAATGATGCAGGCACAAGCTCCTGATCCATAAATACAACTTTCAGCATGTTTAAGTCCAGGCAGCCTAGCAACAACTAGCATATTCTTGAGTAATTTACTGAAAAGGTCACATGAATCATGGCAGCAAGTACTGATTTTTCTTTAAGAGAATTGTGTCCCATATCTGTCACGACAGAGGGATTATTTCGGGAGAAAAGCTTTCTTAAAATCAAGATTTTAAATTTTATTAATACCTGAAGCTCGATAAAGAGAAAATAATTGCATTATTTCTAGTGATGCTATCAGTTTTGTCCCTTTAATTTCTACTTGCAAGAAAAAAATAGTTTGTGTCACTAGGCATTTATGCTATATAATTGCTCAGATGGACATTTATTGGCTTGCCTGGTGTCTGATGGTCTCTGAACAGCTAAGTAAGAGAAAGAAAACGAACAGGCTGCAGAAGTTCTGATTGTGAAACAATCGGTCTTTGGAAGTGTTACCATGCCAAGTGAAAATACAAGAACTGAATGTAATTTGGCATTGCTAGAACTTGTTAGGGCTTTTTCTCCTCTTAGCAGTATCCTCATGTGACAGGATTTGGTTATGAGGAAACTCCTAGAGCAACGCTGTATCGGGTCCGTAAGGAGTTTCAAAGCCCGTCTGAAAAAAAGGGAGGAGAGATGGCAAAGGGAATGGAGATCTACAGGAAGAGCACAATGAAGCCTGGTGTAGCTTTCCCAGTTCCCTTTAAAGCCAAGATGTACATGCCAAAAGCTCCTCTGAGCCCTTGAATTCTCAAACTATGAAGTAAATGTACACAACCTTTTTTTTTCTACCCCAACCACACAGAAAAAAAACTTTCTATTGCTGAATCCTATTTAGATGCCCAACGAGAAAACAGAAAACGAGTTTTTAAAAGTATCCAGTGTACAACCGTATTTTCTGCAGGAATTTATCACTGTATTTGTTAATTAGAGGCTGAAATACTAAATAATTACTAACACTATTAGTTGATGGGTAATGTTTGTGTCAAAGCAAAGCTACTAACAAGCAGTACTACAGTTTTGTAACGTGGGCTTTTATTCAAACAAAAAAACCCCACAGGTTTTAGGATTTTTTTTCTTGCTGATCTTCTGCTGAGCTTATCAAGCTGAGCAGTCGTGGAATCAATCTCACTGAGGAGCCACAATTTCTCCCCAATTCTCCCATGAAGCTTAAAATCAGGGCTTTGGCAGCAGCCCTCACACCCACCCACAGCTTTCATGGATCCAGATATAATGTAATTTTATTTTTATCCTGTGTGCTTTTGCATGGAAACTCAGAAATACATTTGCACCATCACATAGTGCCTATGAAAGCAGCAGGAAAGCAAATTTTGCCTTTGCAAGTTAGGGCAGAGCTTTCAATACTCCAGTCGCCAATGCCTTTTAAGGAGGAGGGGACGCACCTCTTTCCTTACTTATTTCTGATAACAGGTACGTGACAAAACAGTAAGATAGGACCTACCTTCTAGTCTGCTGTTGATACCCTTATGTCTACAGGCTATTTATATAGTCATAAAACCATGGGACTGATGGGATCCCTGTTATACCCGTGTCCTCTATGACCAAGCAAGCTTGAGCATCCCAATTCCTTTTTAACAGATGCCAATCTAACATGTTTTTTAATACCTCTAGTAATAATGAAGTCTCCCAACATATTCCAGCACTTCTGCATTTGTAGTTGGAGAGTTTTTTTCTGCGTCTAACCTGAATTTTTGTTTGATGCAGTGTAAGCCCATTGTTTGCCTCCCATCCACCTTAGACGAAAAGGGGCAGCAGCCCTCCAGGTGTCACCTCCCATGTCACACTTCAGTGTTGCAGTGGGTTGACCTTGGCTGGACACCATGTGCCCACCAAAACCACTCTGTCACTCCCGTCCCTCCTCAGCTGGGCAGGGGAGACAAAATACAACAAAAGTCTCTTGGTTCGAGATGAGGGTGGGCAGATCACTCACCAATTAGTGTCACCAGCAAAACAGACTCTACTTGGGGAAAATTAATTTAATTGCTTACCCATCAAATCAGAGTAGGGTAATGAGTAAACAAAACCCAAACTTTAAAATGCCTTTCCCCCAGCCCTCCCTTCTTCCTGGCTTAACTTGTGATTTCTGTACCTCCTCCCTCTGAGCAGTACAGGGGGATGGGAAATGGGGACTGCAGTCAGTTCATCACACGTTGTCTGCTCCTTCCTCCTCAGGTGGAGGACTCCTCACACTCTTCTGCTCCAGCGTGGGGTCCCTCCCATGGGCTACAGTTCTCCATGAACTTCTCCAATGCGAGCCCTTCCCATGGGCTGCAGTTCTTCACGAACCGCTCCAGTGTGGGTCCCTTCCATGGGGTGCAGTCATTCAGGAACAGACTGCTCCAGCATGGGCTCCTCTCTGCATGGGGCCACAGGTCCTGCCAGGAGCCTGCTCCAGCTTGGGCTTCCCACGGGATCCTCTCCCCAAAATCTGACAGCCTAAACTGGACACAGTGTTTCATATAAGACCTTGCCAATGCTGAGCAGAAGAACTTGACATATCGTGCATGCTGTATTCCTATTTATATACCCCAGGATGACATCTGGCTTTTTCAGTTTGTCTCCAATTTACCAAGAACATCTGTATTCTATTCCTAGTCCAGCACATCAGCAGCCCCTCTCAAGTTTTGCTTGTTTGCAAATGTGTTGAACACAGTAGTTGTGCTATCATTTAGGTTGTTAATGAAAACTGACACTCAGCTGCTCTTTTTCTTCATGGTGAAACTTGCTATTTTGTCGTGGGAAAATACAGAAAATATTATTTTCTTTTTTTATCTCAGAGTATGCGTGTCTTGGTACCCCTGTTTGTAACGGAATTACCTACAGCAGGCCTGCATTTTTTACATCCCAGGAACTTTATCAATAATCAATGTATATACTTTTGAAGCCTGACTTTTGCTTTGTAGAGTTGTGGGGGTTTTTCCATTTGTTTTGTTTTGCTTTGTTTCTCAGCACAGAATGAATATGATCAAGGGAAACAGCCACCAAAATCAAAGAATAGAGGGACTTGTTACAACAGACTTGAAAATTACCTGTTAAAACTAATGTCTGCTTGGTAGACATGTTCAAGACTAGGAGTAAGTAACTTATTCTGTAAGGATACTCTGTCCCTCTAATAGTTGGGCAAGAGAGAGAATACTATAAGAAATGAAAAAAACATTATTTTACTGCAAACTATAAGAGAAAATGAATTATCTAATAATTCAAATAGTGTCCCTCAGTTACAGAAAAATCTGGGCTATTTGCAGGTTGTCCAGAAACAGGCAAAGGAATGTTTGAGGTCTAAATGCACTTCCTAATGAAGAAGGATTTGTCCTAGAGAAGATACAGCAACAGTCTTCAAATATGTGGAGGATTACTAAATACCTGTGTTTATTGATATGTGTTCTGTGAAGACTGGACAACACTGGGGTTAAATGGTGGGAGGAAAACATCAGATTAGGAATGACAAAAGACGTTGAATCAGTAAGAATGGAAGAGCAGTTGGACAGATTGTCAGAAGAGACAATGGGACCTCCAATATCAGGTTGCTTAAGAGCAAGCTGGATGAGACTCCCTAAAGAATTAGAGCAGCTAGGTGATTCTACCTTGGGAAGGTCTAGCTCAGCCCCTGGGGTCACATCCATGATTCTACCTGAGGTTTTATGAAGGTTGCTGTGGGTCCATGACAAGTAAGATAGAGGAGTGAGTACCACTAATTAAATGAGAGGCTACTCAGCAGCACATCATTGCATAAAGCAAGAAGAGTTCTGCAAAAGCAGGCCGAACATCCCTGGGGAGCTTTAATCTGTGAAGGTTCAACAAAGCTGGTGAGGGGTCTGGAGCACAAGTCTGATGAGGAGCGGCTGAGGGAACTGGGGCTGTTCAGCCTGGAGAAAAGGAGGCTGAGGGGAGACCTGATCGCTCTCTGCAACCACCTGAAAGGAGATTGTAGCATGGAGGGGGTTGGTCTCTTCTTCCAAGTAGCAAGTGATGGAATGAGAGGAAATGGCCTTGAGTTGCACCAGGGGAGGTTTAGATTTGATATTAGAAAAAAGTTCTTCCTGGAAAGGGTTGTCAGGCATTGGAACAGGCTGCCCAGGGAAGTGGTTGAGACACCATCCCTGGAGGTGTTTAAAGGGTGTGTAGATGAGGTTCTTAGGGACGTGGTTTAGTGGTGGACTTGACAGTGTTAGGTTAACAGTTGGACTCAGTGATCTTAAGTGTCTGTTCTAAGCTAAATATTTCTGTAATTCTATGTAGCTAGTGAGTTTAGACTATAGACTTTCAACTTTTTATGGCAGACTTGATGCTGAAAGGCAGGTACAATGTGCAGTTTACCTTTCATGAGTCAGCACATGTAAAAGGCGAGTGTAACATGTCCCACCAAAGGGAAAGTGCTCTTCAGAAGTTCTGGGCCATGGATAAATCGTCCCTTTATATACACATTTCACAAATTGTCTTCTAAGTTAAGCAGTGCTTAATATTTTCTCATTATATCCCCAGTGCAGAGAGAAGGGTGCGAACACTTACAAAGCACCATGCTGGCTGGTGCCAAGGCAGAGTAGTACCCTGCTTCCCTAATGTGAGGGGTAAGAAATAGTCAGCTTTCTTTTCTCTCATCCACTGGTGTTGAGCATAAACAAAAAAAGTACCATAACCACCATTATTCGGAAAAACAATGGAACTACCTTTTCCAGCGCACTCTGTTTTTATCCTTCAGAGTACAACCACATCGCATGTGTGTGAGCGCCTGCCTGCACATGCCACATAACCAGCGAGGAGGGGAAGTTAGCATGCAGAATAATGTAATTACTCATTCTTGAATAGAAGGATAATTACTGTCACAGAAACCCACATAACTTGCAGATCTTTTTGTTCTTTTTAAGATGATAAATACAGTATTTTCCATTTTCTAACAGGATGCATCCTTTTCCTTCTGATTCCCCTTCTCCCTGCTTAAGCTGAATTACATACATTTTGAATGAATAACAAGGAGTATAGGTTCTCATACAGGAAAAGATAAGCTTATCTGGATTTTTTAAAAAATAAAAGTAATTCCATGCCTCTCGAGTCACCGCGGTGAGTCACTGTTAGTTAAGAAACTGGGCTGTCACCAGTAACAAGCTTCCTTCAAGTATGACTTTCGATAACACATCTGGAAGAGGACGGGGAAAAAGATGCGGCAGCAGAAAAAGACCAACTGACCAACCACAGCCTAACACTTTTAAAATTTACACTGTGAATCTCATGTGTAAGAGCAACAATTGCTGATGTGCATCTTGCTGTCTGTCACAGTGTAATCCGAGGGCAAATGGTAGGTGAGGCAGAGTGAAAAGAGACCCGAAGGGCCAGGAGCTCTCAAGCTCTGTGGGATGGTCGGGTACCCTTTTCCTTCCTCCACTCCAGAGGAGCCTTTGGAAATGGTGAGAATCATCACCATGCGACTAGAGGGCTGTTTAAATGGGGAGACTGCTTGCAAGATATTATGCTATATAGCTTTATTTAAAGAGCTCTTGTAAACCCTGTTGCCAACAATTAGGCGTGGAGAGGAACATTTCTGGTACTTTGGTTAGGTCTAAATTTATATATAGAGAGAGGAAAGAAGCTGCGTGACTATAGGAAATTAGAGCAACAGAAGCAGAATAGATACTGAGAACTGCTTTAATGGGGCTTCTTAACATCCACCGACAGAACAAGCCTGCTCTTCTCTGCTGACTGTGGGGCTGCAGGGAAACTTTCAAAACCCCCATGGGAGGCTGGAACTCACAGACATCTCTGTGTCTCTATGAAACACAATACTTGAGGTATCACCTGTTCTCACATCTTCTGAAAAAAACAGTTGAGTCCATTCCTCCCCAGCAAACCTCCACCAAGGATATATTTGCATTGCAGTTAGCTTAAAACTAACTGGGTTTTGATGGCTGAATAACTGTGATGCCATGATACCTAATGGGACTGACTTCAGTGTATTTACTGGCGGTTTTCCCCCACCTGTGTCCTCTACTGAGCTTTGTGCTGCCTCAGTTCCGCTGTTATTAATAACCTGCTATGTCTGAATATGCCTTTTTGACCTGCTGTGACCCAAATGTGGACATAACCTAACAAATCCTGGGCCTGGGGAACACACTACGCTTTGATTTTTTTATATAGGTCTAGCAAATAATTCAGCTCACGTGGTGGTACTCTGAATCTCCCCATCTGAATTTCATCTCCCCATTTCATCCCAAGAAAGATTGCTTTTCTGGTTCCAGGAACTGATACCTTGCTACAAAAGTAATACTAAATAGATGAGAACAGGTTACTCCACACCCCACCAGAAATAGCAGGCTGCCTGCTCCAGGCTCCAATCGAAATTCCATCTGTTTGTGAGAGCATCCTTAGCAACCGAAAATCGCACAAGACAATTCATGTAGGTGAGGTGTATTCAGGCAGCCAACATTTCAAATGCAAGCTTTTCTCGTGGGCCTCAAAAGCTATTTTTTTTACCAAAATCTTGAATTTATTTAAAACTCTTATCCAAGATAACTTTCTCGCACACAGATTTAGCATATCAATGTTCCTGGGAAGTCATAATCATTGCTTTCATTCTATAGATTTCCTTGCCCTCTAACAACTCAGATTGTGTGTTGTCTCAACCATTCCCTTCAAGTCAGCTCTGACAGCTGAGTCAGACCAGAAGAATGGTTGAATTAAAAAGCCTGACAATCCTCTACCCCTTATTCAGCCAATAACCTCATTTGTTCATTGATTGGAAATTAAAGATGCTAGAAGTAGTTTTATCATTTCTGGTGGTGGTGATTTACAACTCTGCTAATTTTGTGCAAACCCCTGTATTACTCATTTAGGATCCAATCACTGCAGAGGGAAAACACGCAAGCCCATAAGAAATTGAAGTAAAAATGTCAAAGAGGAACCCATTTCAACTGTGTGGGTGTATCTGGCCGATGTTGACAGCCCAGCTGAAGGTTTGCTCTGTAAAGTCCCACTGTTGTTCTTGAAGTAACATGCCAGAAAGATATTTTCAGGAAGCCACTTCTCCAGCAGTAGGAATACACCAGCGGCTTCACTGACTCCAGGGAAGCACTGTGCTGCCTGGGGTGAAAATGAGTATGTCAGTGCCCCACCCTGCTAAAACTGGAGCTAGGGCTAGAGTTAGCCTCATTGTGTGTTCTGCTGATAGCTGAAATGTTCTCAGCAGTTCAAAATTCATATTTTTGCTCTCCTAATTATCCCTTAGCTTAGCTTCTGATATTGGAAAATTATCCTCTAATTCTCTTGCTTTAACCAGATGGTTTATATTTTTAAAAATTCTTGATTATACTCATTTTCATATCCCTGCTTAAACATAGTTAACATTTGCTGACCTCTATCCCCCGTTAAAACAGCGACGAATTGACTGCAGTCACTCCAGCTGTTCGGTAAATATTTTCCACATCTCTAGAGTGAATTATTCATTGAATATGAGATTGCAACTTCACCATCTGAAATACTCCTTTTTTAAAGGCTCTTCCCATTTATCCATCTATGCCTTTGACATCTAAAATGTTGTAATGGCAAGACCTGAGGTACTTCTAAATATCAAACCATTTCACACTTTCTCAAGGTGGGGCCCAGAGCGGGCTGTGTTCTTGCAGGCTACGCTGCCAATTGTGGAGGACTCCTGAACTATGTCTCAGAACATCTCTCATCACCCCATGTCTGCTCCTCTTGTAAAAGATGAGGAATTAAAATGCCATGGTCCAGCTTTCTGACAAGCGTGTCTTTGAGTATGTAAAAGATCTTCTGGTTAACCATCTCCACTTGCTCTGGGTGGTTATAACAACAGTCTGACCTTTGGCAGTGCCCATTATTCCTGAATCCTATCCAAACTTTTGATGTTTATTTCAATAATATTATCAGTCCTCTCTGGGAAATGCCGCGTTTTACTTAATGTACAGGGTATATTCACTTATTAAAGCATGGGACTCAATCCAGGGCTTTAAAACTTCCAGAAAAATGACTTCAACTTTATTATAAAAAAGCTGAATAGTAAAAAAATCTGATATTATACCTGGTTAATTATTTTTCCAAGCAAAAATCTTTCTTCTAATTTCCAAAATACTACTTCTTTACCTGAGCAATCAGAGTTTCCAACATGGATTTCAGGCTTACAGACCGAAGTGTATTTGAGTATCAGGGTTCACATAGCCTTTCTTTACATTCTTTTTTGATAGTAAAGATGGTATTAGAATATTGATATTAAGGAAAAAGCCATCAAGTACTAGGAAGTAAAAAACCCACCACCGCCGCCACCACCAAAAAACAACCACAAACTTGTGTTTGACATCAGCTCACTCTCAGACAGACAAATACTTTCTTTCCTCTGAGGGACACAAGAGCAATATATGAAAAAAAGCCTGCATAAACACTGAGGGCATTTCTTTGGAGCGCTGAATTGAAGTGGACTGACAGAATGAAAAGACGAATTGCCCACAGGCACCCCAACTTTTCATCCTGTACTAATTGGCTGTCTGAGGGCCCGGGGGAGCTCCTCAGATGCTGTGTGCTGGCCGCCTCTCTGGCTACTGTTCCCTGGGGTTACCAGCATGAGAGTAGGGGATTGGGGGGGGGCGGAAAAAAGCATTTTTGGACAAAAGAGCAGGTGCTTACAGGAACAGGCCCCAGTTGCAGGACAGTAACAAAAGAGCAGCCATGGGGTGGATGCAAAACTGGCCAGAAAGCTGTGCTAAGAAATTAGTTATCAATGGTCCACCATCAAATTAAAAGGATGCATTGAGAGGGGTTTCCCAGGAGTCTGTCCGGTGTCTGGCACTATTCAATATTTGCATTATCAACTTGGATGATGGAATAGAGAGTGTACTTTGTAAATTTACAGCTGACTCTAAGCAGGGAGGTGCTGGAAGTGATTTGGAGGACAGGAGTCAGAATCTGAATGAGTGTCGAGAAACTGGAACTGTCTGAAAAAAATTGGATTCAAAGTTCTACATTCATTTCTGTATTTCAGCTGCATAAATACAGAGTGGGAAATGACTAACTACTTAACAGCTTTGCAGGATCTGGAGTTATCACAAGCTGAATGTCAGCCAAAGACATCATGTGGCAGCACAAAAAAAATCCCAACATGTTGGAATGTGTAAACAGGAGGGTCATCTGTAAGACACGCAGAGTAATCCTTCTGCTTTACTTTATGCTGGAAAAGCCTCAGCTAAAGCATTGGGTCTAGTCACAGGGACTAGTTTTCAGTGAAGCTGGAAAGGGTCTAGAGGGGAGAAGACCCCTGACCAGGGCCCTAGGAAAGGAGTAGCTGGAGGAACTGCAGTGGCCAGAAAAGAAGACTGGAGGCAAGGACCAAGAGTTTTCAAAAATGTAAGGACCAAGACAGAGCAATAAGTAAGGCAAGAGGTAGGTCTCAAATTAGAGGATTGTCGCTATCTCCTTGACATTTTTGGTAGATACAACTTAAGGTAACTCTTTCCATGACACGTTTGTCCTGTAGTCACTACGGCTCACACGTATCTAAGAGACTGTAAAAAATCACTGATATATTATCTTTGTACACAAACATAGAGTCATAAAATCATGTAATCATTTTGGTTAGAAGAGACACTCAAGATCACTGAGTCCAACTGTTAACCTAACACTGCCACTAAACCATGTCCCCAGGAACCTCATATACACGTCTTTCAAACACCTCCAGGGATGGTGACTACCACTTCCCTGGGCAGCCTGTTCCAATGCCTGACAACACTTTCCGGGAAGAAATTTTTCCTAATATCCAATCTGTGCTCCAGACTCCTCATCAGCTTCATTGCCCTTCTCTGAACTCACTCCAGCACCTCAATGTTTTTCCCATAGTGAGGGGCTTGAAACGGAACACAGAATCCGAGCTGCAGCCTCACCAATGCTGAGTATGGGAGACAATCACTGCCCTAGTCCTGCTGGCCACTATTCCTGATACAAGCCAGGATGCTGTTGGCCTTTTTGGCTACCTGGGCACACTGCTGGCTCATGTTCAGTTGGCTGTTGACCAACACCCCCAGATCCTTTTCCACCAGGCATCTTTCCAGCCGCTCTTTCCTGAGCCTGTAGCGCTGCCTGGGGTTGCTGTGACCCAAGTGCAGGCCCTGGCACTTGGCCTTGTTGAACCTCATACAATTGGCCTTAGCCCAATGATCCAGCCTGTTGCGATCGCTCTGTGTGGCCTTCCTACCCTCCAGCAGATCAACATTCCCACCCAACTTGGTGTCGTCTGCAAACTTACTGAGGGTGCACTCGATCTCCTTGTCCAGATCATTGACAAAAACGTTCAACAGAACTGGCCCCACCTGCGCTCAAGAAAAAGCCTTGGTGAGAAATGCAGGCATTATTTGTAGACATCAATCACAATTTCATCTTGCAGATAATTCATTTTACACTTGCTTCTTTTATCCTTTCTCACAGACGTCTACCACGTTAACCTCCTTCATTACATTACTTTTACGCTCGCATATTGCAAACTCTGCTTCCTCCTCCAGTCCCTGAAAGTCCTATTAATATATCATCTCATTTCTGTTGATTTTCTCCTGCTGTGGACCCAGGTGTCATTCTCAAGTCACCTGTCTTCAGTGGCTAGTGCCTCCATCAGCTGTGTTCTATTGTTTCTTTCACTACAGGGAATAAGAGAGAAGGCATCCTGGGAAGTCAGGTCTCCCATTTCTCTAGCCAAATTTATTTAATGATGCTCACCGCATCGTGGTCTTCTTCTGAACACCTCACTGGATTGCTGTGTTTGGATGCTTTTAGCTTACTTTGGCTGGCATAGGTGACAGCACTTCCTCCTCCAGCACACTTCCAGGACCCAGCGTGTGCCAACCATTTTTAGAAGTACAGTCTTGTCATCCCATGGTGATAGTCCCTCCAGGCCGGGTGTTAGGGTTGAATCCCCTGTACACGCCTCTCAGTTGCTGGTACACGTTCTCTTTTCCAGCATTAACCTTGTGAGCACTCCAGTTAATAATTTACATATGGGGGGACAGACAGTGGCTGAAACACATGGTATGCATGTTCCATTGAAATTATCTTTCTGTTTGGGATGGTGTAAGAGATGCACAGAACAATGAAAAATACAACTCCTCTCCATGTCCTCTTGGCATACACTATCCCAGTACAGGTTGCCATTGCCCTGGTTCTCATGGCACCACAGAGCTGGGCACCCTTCTACCCCTTCATCAAGCCTTGCACAAAACCCCAGACTTTCTGGTAGGCTATTAGCATTCACAGTGAAGGACATGAAGGAGAACTCCTGATCCGGTCTTCTCCCTCTGCTCTGTAGGTGTTAGAACATAGCAGCTGTGAGGAAGTAAAAAGCTTGTGGACCATAACTGTCTGAACTTCAGCAGACATATACTAAGTCAAAGTGTGCCTCAGCACTCCATGCCCTCTAGTTTCCCAAGCATGCCTTGGGCTTCTCTCCATATCTGAGGAGGACTTGAGCCCACTTTGTCCTCATGGGACCTGAACATCACTTTCATCAGGTATTCAAAATCCACCAGCAGTTGATTCATTGCTTTGTTATAAATGGTTTTATTGGACCATTTTTCCTGGTCTGCCCGCTCAAGTTTTACTCAAGAACACCTGTTCCTCAATTGATGTAATTTAAATAACACCTGTTCTTGAAAAAGCCAGTAAAACACTGCAAGAATATCCACTGAAAGATGCACTTAACTGCTTTGCACCGCAGACTTGGTGAAGTACTAATGAAAGGTTAGTAACAGAGGCAGCCTGTGCATAAGGTGGTGCCAGAGAGGAAAAAAAGGTATTTCTTGAGGCTTCACAGACTCAGAGATGGCCCTTGAAGTGGCAGGAGGGCCAAATCAAACACCTGCCCAGCATGCTCCCACTTGGCCTTTGGACCCCACATCTGGTAAGCCCAGGCAGAAATCTGAGTACCCTTGGGCTTGTAGCAGTACTTTTTCATGCACTTATTTTTAGATAGCCAGATGTGCTGCCCAGTCTCCAGCTGTGCTGCTGTGTAGCCTCCATCTATCCTTCACCCTTCTAGTGAAAATTCTGGGTAAAAAAGATGGTCCAAGACACATCCCTTCATGGCTCCACAGATCTTTTCTAAAAGCACTCCAATATTTCTTGTCAAATAATACTGGTCCGGGCTGAATTCCGGCTTCTTATAGCACAACTTGCATGCTCTGGATATAGGGGTATTTTGAAACCAACATTGCCAAGGCACCCTGTTGGGTACAGCTCCATCAGGACTGCAACACATTTACTGTGAATGTGTAGAAATAAAATTTGAAAATTAAGCCACTTCAAAGTGCGACTGAAATCTTTCATGAGAAAACTACACAGCCTTTATTTTTTTAACTTTAATTTTCATGAACATACTAAAATTAGTGGCCTATGAATACAACTCTTTCTTCAGAACCTGTACATTATCCGAGTTCAGTGTATTACAATAAGTACAAAATCCTTGACGAAAGTGAAGTGTCGCAGTTCATCGGCTAAGAGAGCATCCATTTTGTGAAAGTTCAAAACGCAGCCTTATTTTACATTTTAGTTCCTGCATATTTATACTTCAGACAGTAGAACATCACTAAATAGACCATTTTTCACTTTGTAGGTTTTTAAATGATTGGTCTACAACATTTTATCACTACTATACAATAAACACTTTTTGTAAGTTCATCTCACTGGTTCAAATGGAGTGGCATTGTCTGCAAGGTCTCATTTCAAAATTATTGCACTTTTATCTTTTTTGTCAAGCCACAAGGTGTGAAGTCCAAAATATTTACCTTTCTGATTGTCAGTCTTTCCTTCATAGTGATGTCTGAGCAAAGACAAAATAGACAACTTGTTTTGTTGAATCAATAGAGGCATATTATCACAGCAAGATTATAATTCAGGTGTACAATACCTGTATTTTACCGAGTACAAAAATGAAACTGCCATGTGCTGTGTGTCACAGCAGGTAACTAATATCAACAGAGTACCAGAGACTATGCTCAAATAATGTTGTGTGGGTCTAACTTCAATCCACAAAAGCAAGGCAATTCAAAGTTAAGGTTTAAACTCTATCCATAATCCACTCTCTTTAGGAATTGCATTATGAATGCAGCTGAACTCTCATGTCAAGTCTATTTCCCTCCGTGTTGCCACTAAGATGGCCAGAGAAAACAAACTCATCATTATATGCAGATTCTTACCATTTTTTTTAATATCTGGTAAAGATACTGTCTACTGGTATTTGGACTTGAGCCCAAAACCTGGGACTTTGGGGGCAGGCTGCAATAATTGCATAAGGTGTTTGGGACAAGTGGGGTTTAGACGACTGTGCATTTCTCTTTGCTCCTCAGGGTCTGTCAGAGTTTTGTGACAGCAGAGGCGGGAAAACAACTATTTTTTGAGGTCTCTTCTTGTGGCAACAGGAATGGTCTCTCAAGCAGTGGTTTCTGCATCTTTTTGAACTGTAGTTACCAGGAGCATGAAAAAGGAGGTGATATAAGTCCATATTGAAACCAAAATAAAATGTTTCAGTGGTATTTAATATTAAGAACTTCTTCAGCTTGTTGTTGTAGGCAAACAAAAAGACAGCGTAGGAGGCAAACCGATCTGTTTCCACATGAAAGTGCAGAGGGAAACATGAAAAACTCAGTCATACCTGAGCAAATAAATTTGTTTCTACAACTAAGATCGTATTTTGAACCTGGAAACAGAGGTTGTTTATGAAAATCAATCAATCAATCTGTCATGACTGTGTGTTAGTCCTATCACCAAAATTTTTAGCTTCTGCCAAAAATACCTGCTGTCAGGGTCCTACATCTCCCACTACTCAAAGACTGATTCAGGAGAACAAATTCTGCCCCAGGCTTCCTCACTTCTTACGAATATGTGTTATGTGCAGCTTTCTCTGGAGTGGTGTCAGGCCTTGCACTGGGGTTTTGCAGCTTGTCCACAGGTTTTGAGGTCAGAGGAAAGCAGATGGCTCCATGTTTTCCACAGGCTGCCAGGGCCTGTAGCTGCGCCATGGAAATGCAGGGTATGGGAGAACCCTGAGCCCTGCATCCTTCTCTCCAGTGACATCTTTCTACATTCACTAACTATTTAACTGCCTTTTTTTTCTTTTTTTTCCCCCACCAGGTTTCAATGATTTCAAAGCTCTGATTAACTAGCAGCAGAAGGTGAACCAGTATGGCTAATCTGTATCTGCAGAATGCATCAGATTGAAGAGCTTCATAGCCACCGCCATAGTAATCTTGGGCATTAATACATCTTCATTTTTTTGACACAAAAGTGACCTGACAGTACGGTCTCAAAGCTCCTCAAGCCAAGCAAAGCTTTGCCCTCAATTTCAATGGTAGCTGCCACCATAGGATTTTGTCTCGCCGTTCCTGAGGAAAAATCTACAAAATTTTTTCACTTCTTGAAGTGAAGAAGCACATCCTGGATGCATAAATCCACAGAACCTGGGTTATGGCCATGTGCACCTAGGGCTGTGGACCAGTGACATTTTCAACGTCAATAGCGTTTGATGAGCAAATGGTGTCTTCAAAGCTGATGGCATTGCTTTCAAAGCAAGCTGCTAGGCCAGATGAGACCTGCCCTCTACCGATGTCTTATATTCCTTCACTCTTGTGTGCTTCTGTGCTCCAGAAGGAACTCTCAGATTCCTAGGCTGGGATTTGCCATAATGGCAAGGACCCATAAACATACATATCTAGGGACGAAGAAATGATGAAGGGAGCTGTAACTTTTACCACTGGACAGGCTGGTGGGGTGCTGGGGCAAGCCAGTGGCACCAGCCCCTGCTGCCCTTCATTTGGTCCAAGGTCCTTCTCAGGTGAAAGCAGTGGGTCCTGAGACTCGAGTGAGTCTTTATCCCATCAAAATGGGCTAAGGGGACCTGTTTGCCTTTTCTTCTGAAAAAAAAAAAATACTAAAATCTGACTCTTTTCCTCTGTTTATTTACAGGGCAGTGCTATGTGGTTAAGAACAGCCCCAGACAAGACCTCACACTGCAGCGCTTCCCTGCTCACATAACCCAGGCGTGGATCCAGCAGCATCCGACACACCAGCATCTAATCCCCAGGGCTGGATGCATATCCTGATTTCTGGGGAGCACTCAAGAAGGTGTATCACAGAGCAGAGGGGTTAGAACGAGTGACGTAGTCCTCAGCCCAGCTGTGGCCCCTGCCTCCTTGCTCCCCAGGAGAGAAGATACCAGAAGATACGAGGGAGCGGTTTACACAGCCCGTTTCTGTCAACAAGGAAGCAGCCCGGGACCAATAGCCTGGCTATTGCTAGAATAAATGAAGCTGTGATCTGAGCTGGGACACGAGGTATTACTTCAGAACAAATGAAAACAGAGCTAAAAGTCAGTACTGCAGAGGTATTCATCCTTTGTATTCCCTCAAAGAACAAGCCTGATCTACTAACACAAGTAGATAAGTAAACAGTACATTCGGCTTTCAGAGATCTTCAATATGTCTGTAGGGCTTGTGATGTAAAATAATATAAGGAAATAAATGGAAATTCTAGTAAAAAAAAAAAAGAAACTGAAGTATTGTAGCTTCTTACTTTCTCACTGCTGTGAGGAAGATCAGAGAAGAGTCTTTTGTGTCAGTTTTATTTTGAACCCATTTCGCAGCTGAATATGGGAAGAGATTAGTTCACTGCTAATTGTGCTGTTGGTTTTGTGATTCTATGAAAACCCCCTAAAAGTCTGCATGCAAAACCAATGAGGTAGAACATGTTTGACAAGCTTAGTTCCAACATGACCAATGTAGCAGGAAAAGATTTTAAAATCATTGCCTCTCTTCAATAACAATAGTACATACAAGTGTTTACAAGAGGATTAAAAGCTGCTTTAGCGAGTTGTAGTAAAGATTCCTTTATCAGACAAGTTTTATCTAAAAACCTGTTGGAGGACTATGCAGCTAATCAGATGCAAACAGAAGCAGGTTATGTTACTGACTTTATTTTACTTGCTTTAAAAGGACGCACGATGTATCTGTAAAATATACACCATGCACACAATAAGCCATACCTATTAACAGCCTGCCCAATTACAACAACAGGAAAAAAACAAAAACAAAAACAAACTCCACAAGCAACGACCCTTAGCACCTGGTAATTAAAATTGCTAATCACCAGCAATTATCTGGCACGGCTTTACAGCCAGGCGAAACAGTTTGACCCTTCGCACACTGAAAGAAGAATGTTTGCTGTCTATTGATAAGTGCTTAGGCAAAGCCTGTGCTCGGGCTCGCATCCATTAAGTGGCGACTAATAGGAAGTCAACAAAAGAGCTCTAACATCTGTAGTGGGCACTTGTAGCAGGCCAGGTTTGGGAGCACAGGTGTCTGTCTGATGTGCTCTTGCCAAAGACTGAGATGCAGGACACGGGGACGCTTTCTTAAAAAGCAAACTTGAGCTGCCCACGTTTCCCGACTGGCTGCTCTGCAAGCAAAGATTAAATGCGGCAAGTTTCCGGGACAAAGATTAAAATAATTACTCCTCTCAGAAGCGGTGGCTTGTTTTCAGACTGTCTGCACATATTCAAACATGGTGAGGTAAGAAGTCCTGTAGGCTCAGTAATTTAGGTAAGGATTGTTCTTGGGTCTATTTCTGTTCTTATTAAGTATTGAGTTAAAGATATATAAAAATCTCTCTCTAGTGTGCTCTTTAAGTCTGAGATACAGAGTTTGAGATAATAAAGATTTTTTTTTTTTCTTTTCCATAGGACACTATTATGCTCAAAGCTATAAAATACCCTTCCATTGTTATAGCTCCAGGAAGCTGCCGCTAGAGATTATTTGAACTACAATAAACAACTCCATTAAAGCTTCTGAGATCACCAATGACTCTTATAACGTCCTGCATAAAAAGATACGATTTTTTTTTTTCTTCTATTTTTTTTGAGAAAAGGAAAGAGAGAGAGAGTCTGGCAAAAATATTGCAAGCTTCTATTAATTCAATGACCTACAAAACCTGAAGGACAAAGCATCCCTTAATCGCTCAGGAATGCAAATTGCTCCAAGAACAGGCATCAGTGGAGATTACGAAGCCAGGAGCTGCTGGCATCCAGAATCAAACCTCTATAGCCTCATCCCTTCATTTAGAAGGGGCTTTCGGGAATCTTGGCAAGTTGGAGTTTCAGTATGAAAGGAAAGGACAAAGGATCAATCCCAAGGTACACATTTACAGACACAAGCAATTTGGGGGCATTTGGACTTGGACACACCATGCCTTTTCCTGCATAAGATCTCAAAGTCCCTCCGTGTACATCTTTGTACTGTGACATGTAAAATACACACAGTTTTATAAATGGGAAGCAACACCGCTGGCATGATACTTGACAATATCTGCTAATCTGAAATCATTAATTAGGTAATTCAAAGTGTTGTCTACCTTCCTAACTCTCTCTCAAGCCCACCTCCCAAGCTGCTTCAAGTTACTGGGGTTAGATACCTTGAAAATAACATTATTATCCTATGAGTATGTTGTGAATAAAGCAGCCATAGCTTGCATCTATGCACCATTTGCATTGATGAAGTCTGCATTTTGACTGGACACCTTTTGTCCGCAGAGGGCATCTCTCAGAACTTGATGTAGTTCATTTTTAGCCCATACACAAATGTTCCTTTGATAAAGAACAAGCAATGTTATTATGGGCATATACACCTCACTCCAACACGGAGTAAAAATGCAGCAAGAGTTTACATCCCAGCCTAGGAGCTTGGAAACACTTCTGGGTCATCCAGTTCACCTGTAGCCCAGGAGTTCTCAAAACGTCTGTACTCCTTACCAAAGCCAACTGTAATAATTTAAATAAAATTTTAGATATAAACATAACTAGGTAAAAACCCCACAACACCTCTGTATTCCACACTGATTTCTCCCTTTGTAGAAAATGAAAGTTGTTGTTCAAATTTCTGCTTGAATTTTTGCACATGCAAGAGTTATTGCCCATTAGATTCCAATTCTTGATCATCAGTGCTACCATGAGATTGCTGTCTACTGTTTTTTGTGAGCTCCTGACAGCGTGAAAGAGCCAGATTTCTCTTTGACAAATTTCTAGTGAAGTCAGAAAAAAATGAAGTCACTGGATATATACCTGCTTAACAAGCTTAGGCTGTAAAATGCTAACCAAGATCAAACAATGGGTTGTAAATTCTGGTATTACTTGACACTCAGATTCTTCTGCCTGCATGTTTAACTCAGTAATGATCCACAGCAGAAGATCATGCTAGCAGATTTATGTAGTCTATCCATCACAGAGTAAATTACACAGAGTGACTCTTCTTTAAGTTAGCAGAGGTAATGAAACATCTCGGGAAGAAGATGATGAATAGATTTTCTGACACTCTTTGCCATCTGGAGTTCATGAAATACCAATGGGTTTCAGAAAGTTGTGATCAGATCGGGACATCATGGCCACCCAGGTTATGAAAACACATTTGCCTACCAACATTTACACCTAGGAGTAATTTTTAATACCATTGTCCAAATTGCAAACTAATTGAAAGGCCATTGGGGAACATTCAGCTGATCTTTGTTCAGTTTTTGAGAGGATGAGTCTTTTGGGGTGGTGGTAAAATAGGTGAATGAATTCAGGGAACAGTAAATTAATCCTGCCTTTGAAAAAGGTGAGTTCCAAACAAACTAGAAGATGGAAATGCAGAGCTACTATACGGCTTGTGTTACCAGTCATTCAATATCCATTTCACGTATAATATGCACCTAACACAGACTGGATGCACAAAGTTCACCAAATCACCACTGCAAGTTTTTCTCTTTTTTCTGCACATAATTCCAAAACAAAACCAGCTCACCCATTTCTCCTTCAGGTGAAAGCCTGGCTATGCCCCACAGGTCAATGAATCTGTTCTGGGCTTCCTTGGAAGAGAGTTCCAGAGTCAAGAGTCCTCCACTGAAAATGTCTCACTAGACTGCTAGACAGTGAAACCCCTGGGAACGTCCTGCTCAAGTGCCTATTAACCTCTTCTGTCCTGGGGATGAAGAAGAAATGAAATAGGTAGGTTTCTAACTGTTCAACTGCTGCGCTCCATCAGGAGGGCTGGTGAGCTGTGTTAACGTAGACGCAGTCCTGGGGAGTGCTCTGTCCCAGGATGGCACGTCTCAGGTGACACACCTGCCAGTGTCTTCCCTGACAGCTTGCCAGCCCCAAGAATGCAACCAGGAGGAGAAAACAGACCGCTCTAGAAATTGGAAGGCAATGCCTATCTTGGCACACCTTACCCAAGATGGACATAGGGTAATAAACATCCTTCTGTACTGCCAATGCTTTGTGGAAAGGTGGGCAAAACCTCACCAAGAAATGAAATCTCTATTCTCCCAGGTTACATATGTTCCTGCACATTCCTTCTTCAGAATCAGATCTTTCTCACCCAGATCAAAACTCAGTGAATATGCTCACACCTCACTTTCAAGCTTGGTCAGGCTTTTGATGGGCAGTGATTCTGTTCCCCCTGGACTAGAAAAACTGCTGCTAGGCACTGCTATGTTGCCACAGTGGCCCAAACCATTTCAACACCTCCCCTAGCAGAAGCAGGGCACAGGGAATCACGAAATAAAGATGGAAAACCAGAGCCTGTGCATCGTATACCTGGGATGATGATTTATCATGGTACATCTTGGAGATTTGACCAGTCTGGGAGACAGAGTCTTACAAGAAAAATAGGAAATAGAAGTATAGAACAACAAAAACAAAAAAAGGAAACGGAAAAAAATGAAATGTCCATCTTTAATTAAAAAAATGTTCATAAACTGGTATGTTTTAGAAAGAACTTAAAAAATATTCAGACTTATTTTCTGCCCAGTTTGTATGTTTTGTACAGAAGCAGACAATAATAGGAATGCTACATCCTGACTCTAAACTTTGCATCCATGTTGTGTGGAGTTAGAATTACTTCAGAGTCAAAAATTGCAGACCTCCCCTTTATGGAAAATGCAGTCTCACCAGTTAGTGGGTAAGCAAAGAGACTACAAGGGGCACATAGTATTTATATTTGTTGGAATATGAGAGTTCTCACACTGAAAGCAGAGCCAAGCCTCCTTAGCACTTCAGATTTTCCAGAGAAATAGGTGTTTCACCTAAAGAAGGACAGCAACATTTTAATGGTGTGAGGTCTGCTAAGCAGCTGAGGAATTACTCTACCGGAAATCAGGAATTCGAAGATCCCCCTTCTCTATAATTCATTTTCGCACTGTGTTCAAGTGATGGTCCTGTGCATCCCCAGAAACCTCTTGAATAAACAGTACTGCAGAAAATTGACACTGAACTAACAGTATTTGTACTGTTTAGCCGATATTCATACTAACCTTCTCATGTCTACTCCTTCTTTATATATTGGATGAGATGTCTGTGAAAGTACCGTGCCTTTTGTTTGTTCATTTGTTTGAGGTTTTTGTTTGTTGGTTGGTTTGTTCTTGTTGATGTTTTTTGTTCGTTTGTGTTTTCTTTTGTTGTTTGGGGTTTGTTTTGTTTTTGGTTGGTTGGTTGGGGGATTTTTGTTTGTTTTGAACAAAACTCAGTAGGAAGAGTTTAAGAAGTCTGAATACTTGTTAAGTGGATTTGTTGGTCATTTTTCTAATTAGCTCAGAAGACCGAAATTTAAACAGCATAATACTTATTTCAAAGAAACCATGCCAGCTCTCTTTATTGATTTTCAGATACTAGATCTCTGGCACACCGTGGCTTTGCCTTAGCCATTGCCCTAGCATTACCTTTATCTGGTACTGAAGGAAGAACAGTTTACAATTCCCATGGTCTAGTTAAAAGCTTTTCTTAAAAACATATGCCTTTACAATTTTCAGATACATTTTTATGACAGAAAAACATGGTTTGGTTACTGGCTCGGTTATCTCCTATTTTAGTTGCTTATGATTGCTGAATGTATGTTGAGCATCTCTTTCTACTTAATGTGCTCCAGAATCTTCTCTCAACACATCTTGACTTGTTTTACCTTTATTGTTTGAAGAGATAGATATTTTTGTAATATCTTCTGGATGGAAGACAGATACAGATTATTTGCCTCATCTGAAATGTCTCCATCCTCCTTAGGAACCTTCCACAGCTTCTTCATAAGTCCAGAAGACTCAGCAGCTATCTGACTACATTTTTTCTCTCAAACTTGAAGTGAGGTTAATACATTGTAAATTGTTTTTAAAAGAAAGCAGTAGGGTTTGGTCAAAACTCCAGATACTTTACATGCTTCTTTAGGCTCTGAATGTGGTAAACATATCACCACCCTAGCTGGCAGGTCTGGTGGTCCTGGTGGCACTGATTCCGTTTCTGCTGTGCCCCATGCCACTCATAACTGTTTTAACTCAGATCAATATCAATTTAGCAGCAAACTATACCTTCCTCTGTTTACCACACTCAAGCCCTGAAATAACACCTTTTGTGAGAGAGAATGAACAAAAATCCCCTGCCACGCAGTGCTCCCAAGTGCTTTTCGAGGTGTGCACAGTGTGGCTTCTGCCAGACTGAAGCAAGTGTGGGTGTTTGAATCCATGTATGGGGTAGGAGCTGGACACCCAGGTGTTTTGCGGGCCCTGATCTCACAATAAGCCCGAATGTACATCAAAAGTCTCTGGTATTACATGGGCCCAGGCAGCCAGGCCCAGGTTTTGACAAGTATCTGACTGCAGCTTCTGCAAGTCAGAGAGCCCCATGCCAGCTGGAGCAGGGACTTGGTACAGACAGGGCACCTGAGCCACCCAGCTGTCTTTCTTCCCATCCTTGGAAAGGTGTCCAGAGCCTAAAAAGGTGCCGGAGCCAGCAAGGTCACAAAAACAGTGCTTCTGTGGAGGACAGCAGCCTCCATGGTTGCCACCTCCCAAGAATGCCATCTTTATGAAGAAGGGTGGGTTGGACAGGCATCAGGAGGAGACAATCTCCAGCATGCAGAGAGCTCGTATCTTTACAGGCCTCTGCACCCGTGGCTTCCAGTTTAGAGGGTTTAAAATCCCGATGGTTTCTTATTTACATGTTGTCCTAGGCCACAAGAAAACAAAGAGAGCCTAAAAGTGGATGGAGCTTAACCACACATAGTTGGAAGTATTGATATTGGACTGATCTTTCTGTCTCTCTAGATCTGAAGAGGAACTAAACTAGACCTTTCAGACCAGTAGTGTGTCTGCATAAAAGTATTATCAGTGTGTCAGGTTTGGCTACAACACTTCCCCAATATCCTATTAGAAGGTGGAAAAGAACTCTATTAAATAAGCAGCCTAGCACTTTTAAAAAATAATTTTTCCAATTGTAGGTTATTTCTGTACAATGGCAATAAAATCTTTGGTCACCGAAGATCACCATTAAGCTGAGTACCATAACACACTCAATTTTAAAGTGTTAGGATAAGGAGATCCTAGGCCAGTGGATGCCAACATGACTAAGTTGTTTCAGACAGCCTAAATGGAACCTTGTTATTGAGATGTGGTGCCTTTGCTGGGGGGACGTCATGAAGGAAACAACTTTAGCGAAAGCAGAAAATACTGCAGGAAATGCTAAGAAAAAGAAAAAAGAGCAACACACACAAGTGTGGGACTAAGTTAAAAGTAAAAATACATTAAAAATAGGATGCGAAATGGGAAAGACAGACAAGAAAAAAATTTTAATAAAAGGTATTGGATGAAAGCCCAGAATAGAAATACAACAAATACAAACAACTAGCGAATGTGCACATAACAGGGTGAAAATGAGAGTCCATTCTCCCCTTGCCTGCAGAACTGCGTAAATACAGCTACAGGCCATTTTGGAGAATGGTGGCTCTGAAGCATTCAGAGTATAAACATTTCTTTCAGGCCACAAGACAGAGAGATACTAATACCACCTGTGAAGTGAGACATACGAAAGAGTGACACAATTCACATATTCCATGTGCCATTTTTGAAGATTTCTCAACACAGTGGTGTAAAAATGTCTCAAAACCAGCTATCTCTGTTGTTAATACAACGCCCCTTCTCTAAAAAGTTTCATAGAGCATGCAAGGGCCTTTTATCCAAGATCACCAAAAGAGTATGAAAACAAGTTCAGATGTTCTTATGTACCTCATGGAGATGAGTAATTCACAGTTACGGATTACACAATGAAATCTCTATTTTTCTATTCACTGAATATTTGCATTATTTCAATGACAAAGATGTTATATATATTTATATTTGTACATACGTTTATACAATGTGATGGTGCTTTAGGATCAGCAGACTAGAAGGGAAATGTAGGTTCAGAGGGTTTTCAAAGTGTTTTTTTGCTGAAAGGAGTAAAACTCAGAAATTACAGATTGAGAGGCTTACAGAACTTTCCAAGCAGGTCTTTTAGCAGTTTGCTAACATAACATAATGTTCACCATTTTGTTATCGATAATGAAGTGAAAACTGCATTTACAGAGTGCTTTAACAGAACTGTTAAATCCAAGATGTGGAGATATTTTGCAACCCACAATGCCTTTACTATACTGTTATCCACATTTATGAAGTGCTCTAATGGCAGCTTTCAGAGGACTATGTACCAATCCTGCTGGTCTAAACCCCTCAACTCACGGAGGGTTTAGCAAACAATGAATGTATGGGGACTTAAGGGAATAGCATCCCTTTTTACAAAAGGAGACCATGTGTGGGCATCTAAAACCAAAAGGACTCTTGAAAAACAGTGGGAACAGACATTAACTGATTAAATTTTCATACTGCATGAAATTATTAGCCAGGCACGAACAATCGTGTTCAGGGTAAAAGATGATGAAGATAAGGAGGTTTTTGATCTTTTTACTCAAAGAATTACAGAAAGTTAATACCAAGCACAGATTTCACATGACTGGGAAAAATATAGATGTGAAAGGAAAAGCGATTATTGGTAAAATGGTTGGCATGGCTTACTCAATTCAACAGCTTTGTGGAAGCGATTTAAATCTATGCCATTTAGATATTAAGCACTGCTGGAAGAAAATAAAAGCAATGGAAGTTTCAACATTCTTCCCTCCAGAAACTTCATGGTATGAATTTTTCCTACAAAACACTAGTTCAGGTTTTACAAAGTAAGAAATTAAATGTTTACAAATACACTGTCCTTACAACTGAACTGGCAGCAACAGTGAGATTCCCTTTCAAATTATACTCATGAGTAAGAACTGGATGTATTTGGTGCTACTATTTGACTTTTCAGTACTGATATCAACAAAGACGTTGTTGATATCCAAGGCTCCACGATCAGAAATATGGCACATCATAGAAGAATTATCCTGGTAAGAAAAACCTATTTTATACTGGTGATGAACAAGCCAACATTTTAGGTTCCTTCAATTTTAAAGTACCCATAAATTTTCCTTAAACATGGTCATTACAAGAGGGTTAAACTTTTGGTACAATTGCATGGATGTCACAGGATACAAGTATGCAGGGAACTTCCCTGTAATCCTTACCCCAAAAGAACAACTTGTTTGCTCTCAGTACACATGGAAATACTTAGGCCCTGTAAGTAACAACATCATTAAATTTGAAATAAAATCAGAGGTGTCTCATTTTGTTTCATAAAAAATTGAGAACCCATCACTCCTCTCCTTTTCAAAAATGTGAGAGGTAGTTGTTCCATCCTTTCACTCACCCAGGACACGAACAAAGTGCTTGAATTTCTTTCTTGGCAGCGAGGAAGCAAATCTATGTGTGACACAGGAGCTGCAAAGTGATAAGTGTCTCTCTGTAATCTAACCCAAGCCACCAGCATGACTCTGTAGCCTGCTGGCCATGACACTAGCTTGAAACAGAGTGTATTAAGTAAAGGACAGTATTTTGACCCATATTCCAAGGACCATAACAGGACATTAAACAGCCAAAGAGTAAAATATAATTCCAGATTCATCCACTAAGGTTATTTAATGGTAAAGTGCAGGGGGCAGGAAGTAAAATGTTTTCTCCTTGCCTGATTTTCATGGAGTCATGCAGTCAGATCTCTGATTCCTACTGACACTTTATTCTGACAGGGAGTAGTTCTTTGGGTTTAGGAGCTTTAACATTTTGTTTGTTTTTCTTTTGGTTCTGTGCTTTTTCTCTTTTCATTCTGACACCATACATTTACAAAGCATACTTGTGCCTGAGAGACAAGATCAGAAGTGGTTTCAGGAAGGAAGAGAAACCAAGTGATACAGGTGTGATTTACAATGATGTGGTTTGCCTGATGGACTGTAAAAGCCTATACTGGAGGCCTGGGCTCCTAGATCGTATGTGGCACCTACACAAACATATCTAAGTACAAATATCCTAACTTGGAGCTAAGGTCCAACCCTGTAAGTCTAGAATACAATAGATATAAGAAGTGGATGAGGAGAGGGTGGTATTTTCTGCGTTTTCTAAGAGATGATGGTTTCTGTACACCAGCAGCCTAGCCACTTTCAGGCTCTTTGTCAGCATAATAGAAGAGCTTCAAGAAGAGATCTGGTGGAAGGAGGTGAACTGCAAGTTTTTAGGAAGAATTTTGCTCTGAAAGAGAGAGAGCAGGAAGATGCTTGTTTGAATGTTGCGTGAGTAATTGAGGTAGTAGCTTTTCTGGCAGTACCAAATAAGATGGGAAATAGTCAAAGCAAAAGGTGCAAGTCAGTGGAGAGATGTCAAGGTCCAAGAGACCACCTTTTCGGTAGACTACACACCCTCTGAGATTCTTGCCTACCACGTGGAAACAGCTCACCTGTTGATACCAAGTCAGAATGTGAGACTGAGGATGAGAACGGCATGTAGAGAGATACTGAGGAGATCAACGTAGAGATTGTTCCCATAGTGCACTGGAGGCTTCTGGAAGAAATACAGGAAAGGTCAATAATCACAGCCATCTACCTGCCCTGAATCCCCCTGTAAGTACAATACATGTAGCTGGAGCACAGAGGCACCCAGCCTCTCAGATCACAGCCCAGAAACCTGCAGCTGGGGACTAGAACCAAAAGTACAGACCTCAACTCCTGTGAACATTACAGACGTTTTTAAGGGGCCTTTGGGGTGCACACTGGGCCCTGCCAGCCCTCTCCTGGAAAAAGCAACCCTGAAGCGATCCAACATCATAAGAAGTGCAGATTAGTATCTCCCAGGTAAGACTGTGCAGACTGTCCCCTCCACCATCACTCAAGATGGGATTACATGTCCCTTGCCTTCCCAAAGATAATCCTGAAACCATTCCGGTTCAGTCAGTGGCATCGTGAGGGCCAAACCACCCTGTGTGACATCCAGATGGGACTTTTGGAGGCACATGCACACATCCGTGTAGCCACTAGCAAACAGGATCCATACGGAGAAGCTCAGATGCAGAACCAATAGCCACCAGTGACTCACTAGTTTCAGACAGAGGGGCTGAAGCTCATCTCAAAGCTGAGGAGAGGCTGCCATGACGAACAGGAATACCTTGCTGGTGTTGGGCATACTGCCATGTAGCAGCAGTACCTCCATGAGCTGGTGTTGGCAGGTGAGAAGGGAGCAATGCACAGCTGCCACAGGGTTTCCCGGAGGCAGGTACAAGCTGGGTGTTGTGGGACTGATGAGCTGTTGCCAAAGCTCCCCTGGGAAGTACTGTACCTGTCATTCATGTAGGGACAGCATCACACGTGCCTGGCTTCCTACCCAAGCGTGGGCAGGAGTGAGAATGCTGTGCATGCTAAGGACAGCTTGAGGAGGCCTCTGATCACTGAACTTTTGGGCCAGAGCACAGCTCTGGTCTCATTAGTCTGAAGAAAGCCCTTAGCTGCTCAAATGAGGTTGATGACAACTTGCAAGATGACTCTGTGCAGAGTCGGCAATAAGCAACTCTCTTCTGTGTTCACAGCAGCTTTGGGGACACCAAGGCTTATCTTAACCTGGTGCATAATCCTGAGATTCAGTCCTTTGTCTTGCTCCCTAATTATTCACCACCATGTATTCCTTGTTAATTCATATACAGAGTGATAATCTAGCCAAAGATCCTGTGTCACAGGTAAACCAAGTTATTACTGTGACCTGTTACTGTTAGAGCTTATAAATTACTGTAGTCACTATGCACGTTTGCTAAACATAACCATTGTGGAACAACATAGAAAATAAATGGTTTTAAGATTAAATGTGCCAAAATCCAGAATATTGCGGTGCATGTTATTTCAGTTTAAGTTTTGCTTCCCACATTCACATGTTTATACAATGCTCCAGGTAAATGGTCCCCCATAGGTTTTTTTTTTACCATTGTCATATTATCATGGCACGCAATATAATAAACAGATCTGTTAAAGCACCAATGATGTCTCTATTGGCAGACTTATAAAGGAGCTTGGTGACCTTGGTTAATTAGCCATGTAATAAACCAGAACTGAAAGAGCCTATTCCCACAAACCATAGCACAGCACCCCTCCACCCCCCGCTTGTCAGAGAGGCTCTGAATGGGAAGTCAGCAGACGCAATGCAAAGTGCAGCCACTTAGCCTTAGAGCCCTTTGGAATAAATGCAAAGATTCACAAAGAAATTTCCTTCCAGCCACTGATTAAGAAACAGTCTTTAAAACAAAAAGATAAGTTTTCTGAATCCTTCTCTTCTTTTACTGGCTACTGCTGTTTAAGTGATATTTAGATAAACGTGTGCCTTTCTGAAGGCTCACAACACTACTATTTAAAAAAAAAAACTTTTAAAATTCTTCTATTTCAGATTTTTTCTATAAATTCCCTGATTAATTTGTTTTCATGTTTATTTCAGATATTCCAAATAAAAAACCCCAAACCTCTACTAATTGATAGCTAATATTGTATTCTTTAAATGTAATTTATTTTGCGCACTTTGGAGCAGTCCTCTTGAACTGTAAACCATGTCAATACAAATAATATGGAAAAGGGTGTTACACAAATTTTGGTTGCTCGTTGGATTTGACTAAAAAGTAAGCTTAGAACTGTGCTATAAAAATGAGATGGTTAGCCCTTTATCTGAGGGCAGGAAGGAAAATGAATACAAATTTTTAGCAGATTCTTTGACTTTCTCTTGCCAGATTCTTTAGAAATAAAAGCTTATTTAAGTACAAGCAAAAAACAGTACCATTTTAAATTCACCCAAATGTCAGTTCATGACAAACATAACCACAGTCAACCACACAGCCACAGAGTTACTATTTTCTTCTGCAAGTGCAGCAGTTTTTCTGATTGTTATAGGAGTTAGTTCTTTCTTAAGTAAGCGTATGTGAAGCCCATGACTGTTATCCTTTCATGGCATGCTCCTGAGTTCTGGCACAACACAGAAAACAAACAAAAATCCGAAACCCCTAAGAGAAGTTAACACTTTTTCATATCATCAGCTGTCACTTCCATACAGGACAGTGATTTTCATTTCATAGAAAAAACAACAACAACAACAAACCCACAACAACAACACCCAATACCAGCATCAACAATTTCTTTAATGAAACTTATTTTTTACTCCAGAATGCTTTTCGTTTTCCAGGTGAATGTTAAAATGAGGATGTTCTTATGTGGTAAAACTAATGAATATCACTCTGGTTTTAAATCCTATACATCTGTTGACCTGTTCAGGACTGGTTTAGCTGCAGTCACTTCTTCAGTACTGCAGATCATAGCAAATTCACATGAACTGGGAGTTTCACTGGGTCTGCCAAACAATCTCCATTATCCTGGGGAAGATTTGGAATATCAAGCACAACAAACATCCTCAACAAATCTGTGATTGCAGCTGGTTGATAGCACAGTATCCAAGAACAAACTTTTTCTATATGTTCTTGATTGTCAAATCCCAAAGTGAAGTAGGAGATGTGTTTTAGGTAAAACGTATTTGCTAAATCATCCTCTGTGTTTAACAACATGATCTAAGAGATCTCTGGAATGTATCTAAAGGCTCAGAAAGCTGCACAGATACATGGCTATGCAGCGTATTTGATAGACAGCATGTGTGTGTATGTGTATGTCTGTTCACATTCGTAAAATCAAAGATTTTGATCTGTGTACTATGAATACAAATGGTAGTACTCATACGGGAACATGAGCAATCCCCATGATTTGCAGTAAGAATATGCGTAAACAGTTCAGGATCAGACTCTTCAGCTAAGTTTTCTGTTCAGTGTTCAGCTTCTACGATGACCATATAAAAAAAGCCTAATTAGAGAGAGGGGTAGGTACATACTGATACAAGGGGCCATTATAGCTTAACATGAAGTTGCAGAAAATACCAGCAAGCAGGCAAAGAGGAAGCAAACAGGAAACTGTGGGTTAATCAGTCTCCCTAAACCCTGATACTGTAAACCAGGGGTGTCAAACTCATTTTCACCGGGGGCCACATCAGCCTCGCGGTTGCCTTCAAAGGGCCGAATGTAATTTTAGGATTGTATGTCTTAAAAATGTCCTAAATGTCCTAAAATTACATTCGGCCCTTTGAAGGCAACCGCGAGGCTGATGTGGCCTCCAGTGAAATGAGTTTGACACACCAGCTGTAAACAATTCTGCAAGGCAAACCAACGGGATCCTTCCCAGAAATGAAGTTGGGCACAGGTTTAAGAGTTGCTAGGGTCAAGGCTCTTAAAACGTAAAAATGTATGCTACAAAAGGTACATTTTGTTTGCAGTATAGCAATCCCACTGAGAAGACTCAGTGGATACTGAAAATACACGGGTTTGCTGTCATCTCATCTGGCAGACCCTGGTCCTGCCACATCCCATACATCAGTACAACCACAGAGAGGGCCCAGGAGCACAGTGGTGGATCCCCAGGCTGCGATCTGGGACCTGGGGGAGCTGGGCTGAAGGTGTCCCAGATCACACCAGCACATCACTGGGGAAATCCTGAGGGTGCCAGTCCAGAAGCTGACTCGCTTTTATGGAGGGTTGTCACTGCTGCACGAGCATATAGTCAGGAGTGCACATTCCTGAATGTAAAAGACAAAAGTAGTGAGATGTCAGCTGCAGGTATGCTTCTCCTCTCTGATTTTCAGCTCCTTCAGATCTGTAGCTGCTAAGGCTGGAGGAGGATGCCCTCCTCTGGCTACATGTCCCATTCTCATCAAGCTCCAGAGGAAGAAGAGAAATCACTTTGAACACTGAGGCGGGGAGCTGGAGGCAATTACTTGTGATTGATAGCACTAAATATGAAACCACATGTACCTCATCCATGAAGCATGGAATCAGCAGCATATTGTTAGTGGGGGAGATGAATGGGGCTTGAGATAACCTTGGCAAATTAGGCATATGTTAGCATTAAGCTTTGTCAGTAAGCAGGCTATAAATTACAGACATATTATAACTCCATAAACTCATCTAATGAATTGAATGACAGCGGTAATTTAAGGCAGAATGGAGCAGTTTAACCCTTTTAAGAATTTGGCTGTATTTCTATATCATGAAACAATCCAAACTGTATTAAAAGGTTGGTGTTTCATATATACAGCAAAATATCACAACCATAACAGGGAAATAATTCTTCCATGGTTCACGTACATTTTAACAAACAGTTGGTAACATGCAAATATTTTTCTTACAAGTTGATTGAGAAAGAATGAAAAATAATGGAATAGATGGGTGGGCTCCTTGCAGATTCTCTTACTTTATTATTATTTTTCTGTATGATCAAGCTAGATATATTTAAGCTATAAGACACAGCATGCCGTGCATTTCTGGACTACTTCTAAACACCTCAGGAGGTGTTATAAGACACAAGGCTAAAGGGCAAGTGACTTTGGTCATCAGAGAAGTGCAATAATCCTTTCAAATGCACGTCCTGTAGTGTCTTATTACTATTCTGAAATGGAATTTATAAATAAAAATAAGAGGAAAAAGTCAGTCTCCCACATTTACTGGCTGCTCTTGACAGACTTATGCCATCAGTGACAGCTAATCCAGGATTCTGAAACCATTTTCTATTTTACTGTGTATTTCAGCCAAAGTAACATTTGAAAATCACTGGTACATCAATAGCACAAAAGGGCTTAAAATCTAAACCAGAAAATTTAATGTAATATGTTATTAATGAAAACACATTGACATAATAAAAAAGTATTTTTTCTTTTATTCAGTGGAAGCAACTGAAGAAATTAGTATATCAACTGCATCATAGGTACAGCTCACTTTTAAGGAAATTTTGGGAAAGCACCCTTTCTCACGTACTTCCAGGCACTTAATCTTGGCACTCTTAGAAACCACTGAAAAAATTCTTGTCAAATTTGTGTAGAATATTAGCCTTTATACACATTATTCTGTTTAAAAACACACAACAGTGAAACAAACAGGAGCATTTATCCCAGTGCTGAGCGAACAGAGAAACCAGGGGGGCAGTCCTGTGGGGCGCAAGGTCGGAAGGAGGCCTTGGCAGAAGGGATAGTAAGCAGAAAGTGAAATCCTCAACATATGCCATTCATTATTAAGTAAATAATTGTTAGTTTCACTGCCCATCCATGGTGATAAGTTATGTAAGAATTAAAATGACATGATTCAGTAATAGCTCAGTGTCAAAAAAGGAGGAACAGGTATAGTTACAGATTTTTATCTGTGTGTGACACTTTGCACTTTGTCCTTCACACACATTTCTTTTCAGAAAATTGTAAACTTTATCACAAGATCAGGAGACGCAGGTATTGCTAACTCTGCTTTGGCCAATGAAGAAATGAAGCCTCTGTGGGGCTCACCTGAAATTAAACAAGGAATCTGCAAGAAAAACAGGAGGAGGCCCAGTCCTCACCAGTCCCCTTCTTCTAACACATGTAGTATTAACACCATGCCTGGGAACATTCTGAGATCAGAGCTTTGCTGTTGCCAAGAGCTCCAATACAGTAAATTTGAGAGCTCAAGGAAGATAGCAGGATACTTCCAGGACCAACAGAGACGTGAGCCCTGAATATGTCAGAGTAAAATGGTAATCTGCGAGCATCTGGCACGGAGAGCTTAGAGGAAGCAGATTTAATCAACCCCTTCTTCCAAACCCAAGTGCCTCCTTTGCCTGTGTTTCCTGTGTGGCTTTCTCCTCTCCAGAGTTCCCAGCCCCATGTCACCGCAGAACAGAGTCAGAGGACTGTAATACATAAATAAAAGTGTAATAATGTTTGTAATCTTGCCATCATACGAAATGTAAAATGGGATTTTAGTTTGTTTGCCCTTTTATTTTTTTTTTTCAATTCAGTGCAATTATAGCACACTTTTACATTAGTACACACAGACTAGAATTTGGGAAGACTTCCTTAAGACTTTTATGGTTATTACTGTCTTTAGTTCTGCCCACGTCTGTTTTTAAATCATGTTTCAATAAACGCAACTAAAACTTAAGGCTCATAGTTCAAAAATCCACTGATTTTCTCTGAACTACTGCTTTCTTCCGAAGGAAAAAATCTGCAGAAAATTCTATGACTTTCATATATATTTATGAAAAAAAAACCCGTAATATTTTCTTATAATAAAGTGCACAAACTTATCTCTGTTTTGTGAGTGTGCAGTGTGCCACAGGTTCAAGGTTGTTGGCACTCAGGACACGATGAGGAGTACCAGGAAGGACATCAGCATTTTGATTGAAGGTAAAAGATGTAAGAAGCAGAGCTAAATGAAGCAAAGGTTATTATGTCCATAGTGAAAGGATTTAAAGCAACAACAAATGGGAAATTGATATAATTCCTGTAAGACTGGAAGACTGAGAGAGGAATTTATGCAGAAAATGCTCCATTTACTCAGCTGTTTCTAGTCCCGGTAGCCAATGATACCTTCAGCTACTGGTGAGGATTTCTGTGAGGGGAGCAATCAAAATCACTCAGTAGTGAGCGGACTTTTGTGCAATACCACAACAAGGAGAAAACTTCAAATACTGCAAGTTTTGTAACCACGTTTTGTTAATTCGGCAAGGCTTCATACTTGCAGCCAGAGGAGAACAAAGCCTGCACTGTAACAGCTGGTGCTGCAACACCCTTCTGCGTGGCATGGCTGGTACCAGGCTTTGGGTGGAAATGGTTCACCACAGCCTGGATGTGGCCATGAAGCTCAGTTGCTGCTGATGTTTGGGCTGGTAATGAGATGGAAAAGGAGCTGTCAGCTGTAGCTGAAGTGAATATTGTCTTCTATTAATAATCCAGTCATCCAAACTCTGCTCCCAAGTGGTGGGGCACACTAAAGTAGGCAAAATGTCTGTAGCTGGGTCTTAAACTAAGCAGGTTCTGAAACACAGCCTTCTGCATAGCCTGACATCGGGTTTCGGTAGCTCCAACTCCAGCTAATGGCTCTCATCCATCCCTCACCTCTCAGCACAGAAGCTCCATGGAAAGCAGTGGGGGTGCCTTGTGCCATCGGGCACCCTGCACACCTGGAACATCTGCAAGGCTGACAGGTCTGATCCAGGACATACTGGAGACTTCATCTCATCCTTATAGGACAGCTGGGGAACCAAGTCAGGTACTCTGGGGCCCTCTGCAGGGGTTCTAAACCCCTTTGTTTAGCCACCTGAATCTCTCACAACATTTAGATGCTAAGGGCTTACAAGGTGTTCTCAAGCACTCAGCAGAACTTTGTGGTTGTAAAAGCCAGCCTTTCTTCAAAGAAACAAATATATAACTTCCATACTTATACTGCCTCCTTTTAAGTGTGAAATGGCTTTGTTAAAACACATTGGATATCTTTCATGTGCAAAAAGAAGAAATTTAAAATCAAAGACAATAAATTCAGTTTATCTCGTATAGCAGAAAGTACTTCCTCTAAGTACCCTGGAAGGAAAAAAGATTGCTCAGAAGAAAAAGTGACGATTATTTGTGAGCTTATGGGTATGTGTCTGAGACAAATCCAAGGTCCTTCTCCACATCACAGTCAGAGATCACAGAGCCAATACAAACACCTCCATGGAATGAATGAGTTCAGAAATGCCTATGGATAATTACCCTGCTTGTATAACATGGGAAATTCACAACCCATGCATGGAAGGAAAGAAGCTGCTTCCCACTTTTGCATCTTCTGTTGAGCAATGTTGTGTTTCACAAACGTTCTATATTAATGAAACTTAAAATTCTTAAAGAATGGCACAGTGTGAGTGCTTCAGATTTTTTGGTACAAATCTGACCTCTGAATAAAATTGGTTTTTCATTCTTCATTCCAGAAAAGATTACTGTGACCTTTACCTCTCTATTTTCCTAATGGTTTCTTCACTACAATGACAAAATTGAATGACTATCTCAGCCATCTGTAAGATTTGGAATTAAATTTACCTAGTGCAAATCAATAACGTGGAAATCAAAACTAAAAGCCTGGGGTTATTTTTGCAATGCTCTATGTGTAATACAACTTTGCATTTAACCTCTGAACTAAATGGTGGGTCCATAACTAAGTCAGTCACTGAATGCATGCTTTACGTACTTCATTGGGATCAAATCATTTAGATCAGCAATGATTAATGAGAAGAACCGTTAAAAGTGATTTAGAGAAATGATACCTACTCAGTCCTGAGTTTGTTAGGCCACCAAGTCAGAAAATCTACTTGAGGTACATATCAAATAATCTCTTCAATGGAAAATAGAGTGAATTTTGTTTTGGCTATATAACAATTACGTGGCCTAGCTCTAGTGAGGGGATGTGCATGGGGGAAGGAATCCCCATCCCAGCAGTGCCAGTGGAAAGTATGGTAAGACTGCAGCCATTTCCCCCATTCCAGCTGTGGGAATCTCATAGCTGTGGGAATCTCATAGCTGTGGACTCAGGTCTTCTCCTGGTGACAGCCAGCTTCTCAGTGGCACTCACAAGACCATCCATGTAAGAAACTCCATGTTCCTAGGGCTACCACTGAGCTGTTTATCAGCAGACCTTGGAAAAACCTGCGAACATCTGCTCTTACAGCTGGCAAGCTGTAGGGGTAGATGAAGCTGAAATAATTTGCCCAAAATAGTGTCAGCAGGGAAGCAGTGTCGCTGGGAGCTGAAGCCCTCCTTCCCCAAGCTCAAGTCCCTGTGTCTGCTAGACTGCCGTACTGCTGTGCTGTGATGCTGGAGGATCACAGTGAATGGGCAGCTGAGCCAACAGACTCCAAAAAGACCGATCTGTGGCAACAGCACTCCTCTCCCACTGCTCCTTCCTGGGAATATGAGGACCTCATTCACCTGAACAGACTAGGGGCAAGACCCAACAAATACTAAAGGACACCAGGCCTCTGAGGGGGTTTTCCAACTGCTTCTTGAATACTGACAGGCTCGGGGCCATGACTGCCCCCTGTGGAGCCTGTCCAGTGATCCACCACCCTCCTTCCTGGCACTACAAGGTGCCACACAAAATCTGTTTGTCCACCAGCCTCCAGCTGCTTGGTCCAAGCTGTTGCTGCCGGCTCTTCTCTGATTCTTCAGCAACACAGGTGTGGTAGGAGGCAGAAGGCATCTGTGGTCCTGCTACCGTGGCTGGAAGCCTCTCAGGGGCTTTTATCAGCTCCCAGGGGCTGAGAGAGCTCCTTAGGCTGGGCAGAAAACTGGTAACCAGCTCCTTACAGGTCTCCCCCTCTGCTACAGGATCAAGGCAATTAATCAGTGTTTTCCTGGAGGTAAATATTAATTAACTGAAATGAACTTTCTTTTTACCTTAAGATTTCAATTTAATTTTTATTCTGGCATCCAGGATACATGTCATGCAAGAATAACATGTTAGTGCATGAAAACTGAACATTAGTGGAGATTGCGAAAGGATAGGAGGTATAATTAATTTCCAAATAACATGCACGTGTAAGTAGGCAGTATGATAATATACATAGCAAATAATAATAACATATCATTGCTTAAGATAAAAACACCTATTTTAACAAAGGACACAACTAAGATGATTTCTAAATGTGGTTTTCAGAAGTGCCTGTTCATCCCAGTCTAGAGGAATGTTCTTGTGGTCCAAGGCGCCAGTGTGGCCATGTCCCATGCCCAGTCAGGAGTAAGACCTAAACACAATGTCCTCCCTCATCCCACCACCTTCACTTTGGTTTCTCCTCAGAGCAGAACTCGGGCAACTGGGCTAAAAGAAAGCTACAGCTTTTTGATAAAAATTATTCTGGTCCTAAGTCCTTGTCTTATTTTGTAAAGAGGTCAGCCTTATTCCTGCAAAATAATTTTTTCACACAATTGGCGATTTATGACACCTCCTCAAGCACTGACTATAAATGGCCAAGTTTTCAGAAGTTCTGGGTGAAATTACCATCTGCCCTAACCGGTACTGTAGTGTTAGTTTCTAAGCACAACTAGACCAGGCATAAATCCAAAAACATGATCACTGACCCTGCCTGATCACTGACGCTGATGACAGCCAAAGTTGACTGGGTTTGTCTTTTAACAGACAGAGCTGGAGTAAGAGGCAGATCAAGCGAAGGCAGGAAGCTTGACTAGATCCCATAGGTGGGAAGTTAAACCCTGGCTCTTCATACAACTTCCTAAAATCTTTCTTGCATGCACTTTAGGAGTTCAGTCATGTCTGAGGTGACATTTTCTCGATGGGCTCGTGGTCCCTGTTGACTGGTGAGGTCACACTTTCACAATTCTTCATTCAGTGAGTAGCAAAGTTAAACCAAAATTGAGGAGGCACGTTTTGAAAAGCGGCAACAGTCTGTCAATCTTTGATAAGACCGATTTCAGATTACAAAGAGGCAAATCCTCTAATTCAAAGTTCATGCGAGTTAAGAATGGCAAATCATAAAAAAGAACAATATTAAGTGTTTGTATAGTTTCAAAGTGCTTCACAGCAACGAATTAATTAGATGTAATATGAGTAAAAATATCAGATGTCAAAACGTTCACAGATTTCATTGGGGCCCAGATGTCATTACACAGAAGAAACCTACAGATAGAATAGCTTGCAAGAAGCTCTGACCACATGAGAGCTATGGAGGCACTAGTGGGGTCACATTTAGCCCCTCATGGAAGGGAAGAATGGCTTAAAAGCAACAGCACTTTAGAGCATCACAACGAATTCACAGCATTTATTTTCAAGGAGACAAGTGAAAAAAGATATTGCAGTTGTTTAAAAAATGAACAGGAACAGATGCAGCTAATAACTCAGGAAACAATGATTCATTAATTAAATTAGGGATCAGAGTTCTTGAAACAGCATGTAAGGAATTAAAAATCGGTCTGACGGATGATATTAAATGTCAGACAATTAGGATCACATTGACAGAACAGAGGTTTAGCAAAGAAACCTGGAGTTTATAAAGAATACTGCAGTAGCTTCTGGAAATGTCTGCATTGCAGAAGATTTTCTTAGTAAAGCAGATGAGGATGGAACTCTGTCACCAAAGGCAAGTTTCAAATTCATACAAATTAATTTTCAAGACTGTTTTAATCTCATTCCATTAGAACACTTCCCATAACAACGTATTCAACTTTGACCAACGCTTTCTCAATTGGTTCAAAATGTTTGTTGCCCTTCCAAGCATAAATTGCTAGCAAAAATTCATAAACTTGAAGGTTTGTTTCCATTATGGTAAAAAAATGACTGTATTTAGTAAAAATATTCACACAAGCTGTTTTCTCCACAGTAAAGAGACAAGCAACATTATTTCTGACCCTGAAATCCTTGTGTCAGTGAGAATAGACCTCAATGCTTTCTTCAAGTGTATAACAGGCATTGATATGGCTTTTCCTCATCATTTGAAGGAATGCATAAGCATAGGGGAGTAGATTTACTGGAAACATGGAATTTTCTCCCTTGGAAAAATAAATAATCTCTGCTTTGAGTGAATATTTTTCTTTTCATTTCTTTTCAATTCTATTGTCTTCTATAAGGATTGGATGGAAGGTTGGCAATTCAGGGGTTGGTACTGGTGTTGTTTGGTTTTGTTTGGTTTTTTTGTTTGTTTGTTTGTTTTCATGGAAATGCCTTTTTAAAGAAGAAATTTGGAAGAAATCCCCCAAAAGACAAACCTTGATTTGACTGTTCATACTTGGAAGGCTGTTTCAAACTGAATTGCTTATACTCATAAGACTCTGGTCTCAACCATCACAGGGTTTGTCCTGGTTTTTGTGATGTGTGATGAAGTCAAAGAATATGGCTGCATCAACAGCTCACAGAAACGTCGTATCCAATATAACAGAGGCTCTAGTGGAAATATTATTCTATTTTTAAGGTTAGAAGCAAACCCTTGCACAAGTGTCACAGGCTGCCCAGGCAGAAGGGAAGAAAGCTGCAGTGACTCCAGCCAGAGAGCAGGTGTGGAGACCCTTTTTCTATCACATTGCATGCATTACCCTTGCCTTTCCCTTCAGACCTGTCACTGTAGTCCAGACTGGAACTAGCACGACTCAGTTTTAATTTGAAAAGTGTGCTACAAATACAATCACAGTTCACAGAACAGGCAAAAAGGGTACTTTCCAGTCAAAAAATATGTATTAAAAAAAAATCAGAGTTTAACTAGGGCTCAGTCTCAAAGAGAGGACATGTACCTACAAGCCAAGTAGCTGTGCATAACTTCAGGGTGCTGACTTACAGACTAGAGTTCAGAGTCCATCCAAGGATTAGAAACATTCTTCTCATTTCAGACTGAAACAACTCATTAACAACTTGTACCCATAAGCTAATATGCTCGTACTTTCACATCTTGCTTGTTATTTACTCCCCAAAAGAGTGATGCTGAACACTCGTTTTCCCCTCCTGGTCTTCATTCAGCTAGACTAAGAAAGCTCAGCTCTTTAGGTCTCCTCTTAAACACACAAATTCTTTATCTTTGTCATCCAAAATCTTCCCTGATTATATTTTAAAAAGTGGACACAGACACATTTACAGTCACTGTATCTTGTTTCAGCAAATATGCTTAGACCACAGCTGCCCATTTGGGTGTTTCAAGGGATTTGGACAAAGCTTCCCATGGAGCTAGATAAGACACAGGCAAGTAACAGGGCCAGGGCAGCACTGGGTGATATGCAGTGCAACCTTCAGGACAGAGAGAGATCTAAGAGTTTGATGAGGAACAGAATTGTTTTAGGGTTTTTAAAGTAACACACCTCAAGTCTGCTTACAAGTCCTGCTGACTCGTCCAGCACAAGTGTGGGCAGTGTTGTTATCATCATCTCCTGAACTCACAAGTTCCCAGGGCTCAGTTTTGATTCAGAAAAGGATTTAACACATGCTTGAAGCCATTCCTACTCAGGAACCGACAGGGAAGCTTGTCCCAAGTACAGCACTACAAATCAGTGTCATCCAGTGGGAGGAGGACTGGTGCCTTCAGTCCACCACCTTTCTTCTGAGGAGGCTGCTCAGAGGCACAGGTTGCCCAAAGTCGTCTCTTACGTCCACACGCAGCACGGTGCTGAGGCAGCTGTGAATACTTCCCACTTAACTCCAAGCATGAGACTGAGCAACCTGATCTAGTTGCAGATGTCCCTGCTCATTGCAGGGGGGTTGGACTAGATGACCTTTGAAGGTCCCTTCCAACCCAAACTGCCCTATGATTCTACGATGTCCTTCGCTAGAAGATCCCCGAGTCCACCTCTCCTCCTGTCCTGCAGCCCTGTCCCTGCCTGGCCCTGTGGCCGCTGACCCACACTTGGACCCCAGCCCATGGGCTGGCTTTGGCTCAGCCTTATCACCACAAACTTCCAAATGACCTAGGCTCTGGAGCAAATGCTATTTTACCAAGATCTTCTGTCACTCTGCCACCATTGTTGAGCACTGGCGATGACTGGGGATGCCAGAGGATCTTCTGTTTCCCAGAGGAAACCTGATAAAAGCTCAAAAACACCAGCCTGTTTCTGTGGTGCCTTCCAATAAAACAAGATAGGAAATCAGATTAATTCATATAGTTTATCCAAAAAATCCTTATTTTTGACATAGCTAATCTGCCCTAGTGACACTTTACAAGCGTCTGTACACGACAAAAGTAGAAAGGGCAACTACATGAAGACAAGAAATATAAAGTAAAAAAGCCTACAACAGTGTATCACAAACAGCTCAGTAAATAATAGTGCAATTTTTCTAGCTAATAGAATGGTTTAACACCTGAATACACTCACACGCCTGATTAAACACTAACAACATAAACCCATGAAAGAAGATTATAAGTTGTAATATCTCTTTGCAAGTAATAGCATATTAGCCACTGTTGCATACTTCTCCAATTACATCCCTTTAATTCTTTTCATCTGGAAAACAGTTCACATTATAATAGTCAGCATCGTTTGTGTTTTAAAACAAGCAATTGCCTTCTATGCAGTGTATATCGCCAAATTGCAGGTCTCTTTCTATATATATCTAAGTATACTTTCGAAGTTAATAAAACCAGTAATTAGTAATCCAAGTTATCTTTAACTTGTTTTTCTATGAAAAAAATGTTTAAACTTCAACAAACTGTTACTCCCCGTCTCACTGGACACTTTTCCCAGGTCTTTTTCCTTTTTCTTACCAGAGATTGCCAGGAGCATGAATGATGACAAACAGCAGCACACTGACATTTACCAAAATGCATTAGACTGCCTGGATCAATGTCTATACAGCTTTGCTTAGCTTCTGCTCAGTTCACTTGAAACAAGTGTGGAGTGGCTTGGAAAGAAATGTGGGAAGCCAAAGCCTCTGGTTTCCATCACAGCAATCTCTGTTCACCGTGTTTTCTCATCAATCACCTCTATCTCTTCTGTTTTCCATCCACTTCCAGCTATGAAATTCACTGTCTCTTCTTTCTTGGACATTCAACAACTGTAATTTAGTGACCTTCAGGCCTGCCCTCCTGCTTTAACTACTTAGAAATCCCAAGTTAATTTGAAAATCCCTCAAGTGAGTCAAGAGAGCCCCTGCAGGTCACTCTGCTCTGGAGATTTACAGTAGTAAACAAACTTTCCAACCCAATGGCAGAACAGTGGAAAGGTGCAACTCAGTGCACTGTAGCATTTCTACTGCTGGAGCTCTTTAGTGACAGGATAAACAAACATTTCTCAGGAACAGTTTGGGTTTTAGTGCGCAGGGTGAGACTCCATCATCCGCTGCATTTCCAGGATTCCTCGGGAGCACAGAGTGCTGTGGTAAATGAAGCCTGGGGCTGAGCCAGTGCAGCAATTTATGTGTTTCAGAGGGTGTTCAAAGAGACGAGGAAAATCAACTCAGTCTTTTTAAAGCATGCTGTTTAAAAAGAAGTGATACTCATTCAAAAAAGGTAGCCTAGGTAGTAGTATCTGTTAAGAACAAAGGTAGTCTACTTTGTGGATAACGGCTTTTTCTTTTCTTCTTAATTTCATACTCCAGCCATTGAGGCAAATGAATTTGTGGTCATGATTTGTTCACCGTCATACAGAGAAGTCTGTATTTTGAGATTTCTCTATGCTTTTCTAAAACTTCAGGTGTTTGCTATTTATTAAGACAGACCAAGGATTTTCTGGATGAGTCTTCACAATCAATATGGATAATCCCGTTTCCTACTAAGAAAGTTTAAATAGGTTAGATGGAAATTATTTTTTTCTTTCACTTTTTTTCACTCTTAGAAGTTTACAATTTGCAGCTTTTATTGTCAGTCTATCCACTCACATGCCTCTACCTCATTTACTAATTTCCCAGTGGGTTTCACAACAAGATACTTTTAAGATACCCCCATAACTGAGCCAAAATCAGAAATGACATCCCTACTGTTTCTACTGATAATTTTTCCTAGACTATAAGCTCTCTATGAGGTGGATTATCCAGTATTATCCTGCTAGAATCCCATACACCTCTTACCAAAGAGCTCTTAGTGTGCCTCAAAGCCTTATTGGACGAAGTTTCCTTGGAGATAAAACAGATAAAAAGAAAGAGAGGAAACGTGAAGTTTGACAGACTCATGAATGAAGTTAACAAGTTTTGGCAGCCTGCAAAAAGGAATTGAACCTGACTCTAGTCCACTTCCATCATCTCCATAGGAATGAGAACCTAGTTGATACTGAATTTTTATTTTCTTGTATGGAACTATAAGTCTGTATAGAGACGATGTTAGAATTGAAAAACATTTGAAAAAGTAGGAGATGGCCTGAAAATATTTGCCTGGTGTAACCTCACACCCAGCACACATCTCAAGAGTAACAACAACGCTAACCGAGAGCTGACACTGTCTGCGAGAAAGTTCATCTGCCACAAACTCGTGGATGCTCTAGGTTAGTACTTTAGGAACTCTGACTCTTTTGTTGTTGTTATTATTGAAATAGGTGGCTGCAAAGATAAGACAATTACAGGAACCAACAAAAATGTAAATTTTGTTCACCTTTGGCTACCTGCTCATTTGAGAACTGGTTTAATCTTCAAAATTATCTTAAAAGCTCTGGATGAATTTATGTTGATTGAGCAATTCTTAGCAATTATTGGGGTAAGCATAGACTATATGATGATGGACTGGAAGGTGCCTCAAGAGTTCACCTAATTCTTTTCCCATGGACTGTGGTGAGATCAAGACAGGACTTCCAGGTGGACATCGTTCAGGCATGGCCAGAGCATCCACATAAGAAGTAATGGCAGGCAGGAAATTGAGACCAAGTGATCTACATCACTCCAGAACAGAGTTCAACTCAGCTGTCCTCACCAGGAGTCCACAGTTTGCCAAGCTGGTGTGTTCTCAGAAAATCAACTTGCCTAAATTATTTTAAGAATCTTTTCTTTACAATTATAGCAAATTAAGCATTTTGACAACTTCTCACAGGACAGGACAGGATAATCATCTGTCCTCTTAGGTACTGCAAGACCACTGTCATGGTACTGTTCCTTGCTTACCTCTTTCTTGAAGGCCAGGGTGCAAAGCCAGTCACGGGATTCTACCACAAGTGTCACCAGCATTTTCCTACGTCTTACAATTGATGTTTCTACTAAGACCACACAGAATTAGGTGCTTCTGGAAAAGGATCATGTCACTGATTCAGATTAGGCTTCTGATCTCTGCTAAACCCATGATCTCACCATACAATGTCGCTACTTTGAGAGATAATCTCTATTCTTTCACATCTATACATTGATTTCTTCTTATCACATGCAGTGTTATGCACTTCACATTGAATTTGTTCTTTTTTTAACATCATATCATCTCTTCCGTTTGTCAAAATAATTCTAGATTATAAATCTGTCCTCCAAAGTGCTTGCAGACTGTCCCAAATTTCATCTTATGAAAATTTTATACTCATATGTTGTCTTTCAACATCAAGGCAGCTATTGAAATATTGCATGAATGTTGGCTGTGAATATAGTAACTGAATGGCTTGAAAAAAATGTGTACCACTTCAGCATAGGAAAGTCTACAATGTGTATCTGTCCGTATGGCTCTATGTAGCAATATAGAGCATTTAGTTGCCCTGATCATTTTCCACAAATTCTAGTATTTTTTGAGGTGCACTACTTAGTAGTCACCAACATAGAAAAGACGTATGTGAACAGCTTACATCGAAAAACTCACCAGGAAGTTATTAAATAGTAACAGTGGAAAAGTCAAACTACTCAGAAATCCTCAAATATGTTAAACATGATGAGTACTCACATCTCGGTGATCCGATTTCATCTTATATCTGCAACCTGCTCAGCACAACCCTGTACTCTACAAGAAATCATTTCCTAAACAGGTCTGCCTCAAACACAGATATTGAAGACCTGTTCAAAAAATGTTGTTGTGGTTGTGGCTCAAATGGTTCCTGATGTTGCTACTAACGTTTTGTTCTACATCAAAACTGACTTTAAAATATATATCTTTTGGATGTATAACTTTTTGTTCTTGCCCCTTTGCTTCACTCACTGCACTTGTGCCAGCATTGCTGGTAGCCTGGATAAGCTCCAAGGCAGATGACTGAAGTGACCTGCAATGAAAACAAATGAAAAAAGGTTCACCACACCATCCCAGATATCTTTGTCAGTACTCTCTCAAGAAGAAGGCAGGTGTCCTTGCTCTGCCACAAAGATGACAGAACCACGAGGCTGCCAAATCTGGCACTTGCTGCCAGAGCAAGTATCATCCACACTTGGTACTGGGGGAATGGAAATGCCAGTGAGAATTAAGCTCCCAGCTGGACCCCTGGTAGTCTTTTAAAGCCAGCAACATCAGGGCATGGAATAAGAAGTACCAAATAGAAACTGAGATGAAAATTAGTTTTAATGATCCTCAGTCTGGATGGTATACTCTAGAGACATATCTGGGACCCAACCAGGGCATATGCCTCTGCAGAAGAAAAAAGAAGAAGGGGAAAAAAAAAAAAAGGAAGGATGCCCTTTTCCTTGAAACAGTGGCTCCATGGGAGTTATTCTGGGTATGTGGCAGTGGGAAGGGTCAGGAAGCAGACATGCAGTGTCTCAACTGAGCCGCTCCAAGTCGACTCATTAAAATAGAAAACCTCCTGGCATGCTGGCAGCTTCAGTTTTATTCAATTCATTCCTTGCAAATAAGCTTTGGAAGAAACAGGGTATAATGATATAAAAAAGGAAAAATACGTATACTTTATGTTTCATACATAAGTGGCATGTTTCACTACTCTGGATGTGGACACCAAAGGAAGGCAATGAGGTTATAGCAAAAATGTAAGTAGACACTGTTCACGCAGTGAGGATTTGAGCACCACCTCAAAGAGCTAGAATCTCTTGAAATGGATTTGGGCAGCTGCATTCTAGAAGGTTGTTTCACACATAGAAAGGCAGTGGTCCAGCCCACAAACTCTTGGTGAACCCAGCTCTTCTGCAGCTGTTGCATGCAACGCCAGAACCCTGGTGACAAAGCAGTTGCACAAGTGCTCATGTCCTTCCTGTTCACTTACTAGTATATTTTTTTTCCTAGGCTTCATACTCTTGCCTTCTATTTACCCTCTGTCATGGCAGTGGTCTGGCTGTCTGGGATGCATTTTAGGTGTCCTCTTCACAGAAGCAGGCAGGGACCTCTGCCATCCCCGCTTCCCCCTTGATCCCCTCTCCGGGAGATATCCAGAGATATCCCTGGATGGATAGCCCTGGTGGGTTCCCAGTGGGTACCACAGCGTTCGGTGTGGGGCCAGTGTGGGGGTCAGGCTGCTCCCTACTGCCTGGTTGTTGCAAAATAGAGACATGTTAGAGCGTGCGCTCGCTGCCTGCCTTGCACAGTGTTTCTGTTGTAATTACGGAAAAGGCGCGGAGTGAAAACAGTGTGTCTAACAAAGTGCTCGTGTGATGCAGCTGTATCCGCTCCTAATCCTTCATTAATGCCTCATCAAAAGAGTACTGTACTTTCCCTTTGTTTCGTTTACCGAAGGTCAGCATACTTGGAAGCTATTGTCATACAGCATTGCAGACTTTTTACATATTTCTCTGGTATTGTCCCAAGCTATCGTATACGCAAATGAGTCAATTGGTATGCAGATTGTCTATCATTAAAACCATTTCAAAATCAGCTTTGTCATTGGTTTAGCGTTGGAGCTTGCATACCCTTCCTGAATGTAATGCGTTGTTCTGCACGGATGCAGTGAGGTGGTTGTGCCAACCTCATGAAGGACTGGTCCTGGTTTTCATTTTGGCAGAACTTCACTAAATTAAAGTGAAATTTTCCCCGGGGCCAGGCCTGCAAGCTGAAGTCCTCTGCTTACATCACCTTCTCTTTGTGAACCACATAGGCTACGTGTGGCCGTATCAGTGCCTGTGCCTTTTCCTCCACTCCTCCTCTATTCTATGGGTTGTGTTTTGCCTCAACGTGTGTTGAAAAATCTGCCAAAGTTTTTCCTAGCCACCTTGGAAGAGGTGTCAGCCCCAGAGCTGGTCCTGTATTTCCAGCAAGTGGCACATCTCCTGCAGTTACCGGCACTGCCTGCGCTGCTGATGGTACCGAACCCACATCGTCACCCATACACAAAACTCACACGCACCCATAGCGAAGTGTTCTGCTTTGGGTTTGCTGCTGAATTTCAGCTTCGAGCAAGAAAGAGTGCTTCAAAAAAGAAAGGCCACTTGCCTTTTCTATTATCTTCACACAGTTATTCAGTGCTTCCTCTGGGTTTTTTTTTTTGGCAGTTCATATTCAAGTATCACAAGCTCTTGGTGTAGAACCTGGATTCACTCGTCTACAAAAAAATTTTAATGACATCTATGTGAAAAAAAAAAAGTATTTTTATTTGCAGCTGCATTGTAGATGTGTCAAATGGCATAAAAGTCTTCTCTCTTTAACATGTGAGATATATAATCACAATCAGAATAAAATGAAAGTAAAAATTAAAAACTACATTTATACAAAAAGATTCAATGACAGGAAATGTTCGTTTTAACAATGTGCAATTTATCAGGGGGTTTAGAAGAACAGGAAATGTAGATGTACAATTCTTACCAATAGTGGAGGAGAGCTGAGTTAGGGACCATCTGTACAAACCCAGTATTTACAAGTCTATGAGATCTGATGAGATGCAGCTGAGAGAGCTAAATGAGTTGGCTGACCTCATTGCAAAATCACATTCTATCATCTTTGAAAGATCATGCAGGTCAGGGTGTCCCACACAAGTAGGAGAAGGCTAATATTATGTTCATCTACAGAAGAAGAAAAAGGAAGATATGGGAAACTACACACCAGTCAGGATCACTTCTTTTCCTGGGAAAACTCCAGGTTGAGCGCCCATGGAAGGTGTTTCCAGGCAAATGAAGGACAAGAAGGTGACTGATAAAAGCCATGCAGTGGGTGATGAAACAAGTTGCTTGGTAGATGAGGAGAGAGCTGTGGAGAACACTACCTTTTAGTAAGGCATTTGACAACATCTCCCAAAACATCCTTGTTGACAAGCTGTCAAGTTACGGACTGGATGGACGGACCAGAAGATGCATGGAATACTGTCTGAACTGCTATGACCAAAAGTGGTGTCTAATGGTCAAACTGTCAAAAACTCATCAGTGGAATTCCTCAGGAGTCAATACTGGGTTCAATACTATCCAAAGTTTTACAAACAATATAGATGGACAAGATTAAATGCACCCTTGTCAAGACTGCAGACAACACCAAGCTGGGAAAAAGCCACCATACAGATAGACCTCAACTGGATGATTGGACCAACAAGAATTGCCTTAAATTTAACAATGATAAATTTAAAGCCCTGCACCTGACAGAATAATCCCAAGCAGCAACACAGGCCAGAGTCTGACTGGCTGGAAAGCAGCTCTGCTGAAAGGACCTGGGGTGAAGCAAGCTGAACATGAGCCAGCAAAGCCGGCAGACAGACTCCTGGGCTGTGTCACCAAGCACACAGTCAGCAATTGCAGGGATGTGATTATTCCACTCCTGTTGGAACCTGGAACATTGTGTCCAGTTTCGGTCCCTCTAGTTCAAGAAAAACACTGAAAAACTGGACGGCCAAAAAGATTATTAGGGGGCTGGAGAACATGATATAAAGAAAGGTAGAAAGAACTGAGATTTTTCAGCTTAGAGAACAGAAAGCTCAAAAGAGATTTAATCACAGTCTTCCAACACCTGAAACAGAGTTATGGAGGAGATGGAGGTGTTCTCCTCACAAGGATGCACAGTACCAGGGTGAGACGCAGTGGACTGGTGTTGCTTCAGGAGAAATGCTGTCTGGATACAAGAAAAAAACCTCCACGGTGAGAAGAATTAAACACTGAAATAGGTTGCCCAGACACATGGTAAAATCTCCTCCACTAGAAATATTCAGGACTCATCTTGAGTTCTGGAAGCCCTAGAAGACTTAACTGAAGGCTCAGCAGAAGGTTGGAGCAGATGATCTACAGAATCCCTCTTCCAACCCAGACTGTTCTGTAATTTCTATGGTTTCTACCACAGTAATGGCAAAGCAGCATGCAAGCCATGCAAAAAATCTAAGTCAGGCAAATGAACAGCCACTGGTAGCACCATCTCAGGTGAGTTAATGAAAATGCAACCCCTGAAAAAACATAGCATTATGTAAGGACAAGACTCCATGCACCCTACTCCAGACACCCAGTCACCATAGACATTCTGTCTGGAGAGATTCTCTTTTCAGTTCCGTGGAGGAAAATTACCCAGAATGGGCACACGCATAAAACACTGCAAAGACTAAAGAAGTCATCACTCATTAAGCTAGGAATAATGCAGTACAATAATCCCATAAACTTGGGATGTTTTTGTCAGTGAGAAAGTATTGGCCAGTCACAGTAATTCTGACACTACACAGAGTAGGAGATGTGCAAGCGATTTGACCTGTGTGATGTTGAATAGCAGGGTCACCCGTGTCTTGATGTCCCAGCTTCTCTTCCAGCTGGATGTGGTGCTTCCCATACCCTGTGTTGCTTGCAGAGTAGGTGGTACCACATGGACCTATAGCACTGGAGACATGCTATGTCAGACGTCAGGCCTTTGTAGTTTATGGTTTTTGACTTCATAAACAGACTCGTTTCTTATTATAAGGTTACAATTTGCTTATACTTCCAAATACTCGCTTCAGAATAATTTACTGGGAGTTTTATGTCATCTTGCCGTTCTTTTGTAAGCATTTTCACTGGTAATAACTACCACATGCCCTTGCAGTTTCATTAAGTAACGTATTTTAGGATCTGCTTCCCTGTCACAGGAGTCTTTTAGATGTACAAGAGATCCATGACACACTTCACACGTATCCCTGCTGTTGCTGTCAGTCTCCACACTTGTCTTGTTATGCTACTCCTGTAACGGAGGAAACCAGTACACCATTCCAGGACCATCGATCTATTCATAGGTATTCTAAAAGAACCTTAGACAGAATACTACCTGAGGGTGCAGTCTTCTAAATTTCAGTTCTGCAAAGATATGTTTAATGCTCTACAATTTACTAAAGTAAATTTACATTGGGAATCGTTTCTGTACTTATTTGACCTGGGGCAATTCTATGGTAAAGTAACAAAAAGCTATTTATTTGAAAGAATAAAAATTTACTTTTAAGTATTTTATTCAGGTGAGATTTAACTTTGAATGTTCTCTTAAGACACTCAAAGAGCAGCTTATGAAGATATAAAATCAAAACATTCTGAAGTGCCAGCTGAAAGGATGGAGGAGTTACTGTAGGAATTAGGGAAAGCACGATGGGTCTATTTCAGACTGACTGAACTGTAATACTTGCAAACCTGACCTTTTAGAAGCACGTGTGGACAAACTGCTTATGCAGTGGGAAGGGGTCAACCAGACCCATGCTGCAATGACAGTCCATGTCATGCTTTCTGTTTGCTGGTGAGCCACAGAGCTGGTGCAGAGCCTCTTCTACCATTTCCAGCCCAAGCTACCCCCAGAGGCTATTCCTACTCCAGTTTTACAATTACTGCTCAGACTTGTGCTCTGCAGACATTGGTGTTGAGGCATCAGGAACTGGTGAGTGTCTTCAGCTCATGCATGAGCCCTGCCTGTGTCTGAACAAGTTCCAGGCAGGAACGATGTTGAAAACAACATTGTCTGCCCTTTCCTAATGCTGGAAATATAGGTCATGATGCTGACTGCAGGCATTGCTGTAAGTATTTAATTTTCGTTCTGCAAACTATCATATGCCCCATCACTGAAAGTGATCAGAGTCAGGTGGGACGGGCCTTTGAGCAGCCTCATCTAATTGCAGATGTCCTTGCCCATAGCAGGGGTTGGAGTAGATGAACTTTGAAGATTCCTTGCAATCCAAACTCTTCTGTGATTCTCTGATTCTATAATTGTGATGGAACAAACACGGCAGTTGATTGTGCTTACACCAAAGTGCACAAGGGACTTGATGAGGGGCTAGCTCCTTATTAGCCACCACAGGACAAGGAGCCTTCCAGTTGCCCAAGGGAAGAATGACCTTGAGCCTTGGAGAAGATGCACAACCAGGTTTGGGTTGCTGAGACTGGCAGACTTTGCCTGGCCTGCAGGAAGTCTCCCAGCCTGGAGTGAGCCAGGCTGGCCTGGCCCTCTTCTTTTCCACCACCCCCGAGAACCTTCAGCAACATGTCAGAGCAAGATGCTACCCATGCCCCAACACCGTGGGGTCCAAGTTAAAGAATCCTGCTGTATTGGAGACATGATCCCCCACTGCTTTTGTGCTTCCATCTGTTTTTGCACTTGCAGGGAGCTTCACACTCCTCAGGTGTATGCTTGTCAGAAAGCAGTGGTTGCTAGAAGGAAATATAGAATCATAGAATCATAGAATCATAGAATCACAGAATCATAGAATGTCCTGAGTCGGAAGGTACCCACAAGGATCATCGAGTCCAACTCCTGTCCCTGTATGTGACAACCCCACAGTTCACCGCATGTGTCTGAGGGCCTTGTCCAGTCTCTTCTTGAACACTGTCAGGCTTGGGGCCGTGACACCTCCCTGGGGAGCCTGTTCCAGTGTCCACCACCCTCTGGGGGAAGAACCTTTTCCTCATGTCCAACCTAAACCTCCCCTGGCACAACTTCCTGCCCTTTCCCTTTGAATCTGTCATTGGACCCTAAAGAGAAGAGTTCAGTGCCTGTCCTTCCTCCTGCCCTTCTGAGGAAGTGTGAGGGTCTGGTGTGTGTGAGGGTCTGGTATGAGCAAGAGGGGCAGACAGAGCAGACAGCCAAGCGTGGGCGCCAGCTGGCTCACCAGGCTGAGTCCTCCTCCACTTCCTGTCCCCATGCAGGTTACTGACTGCCAGCCCTACTCTCCTTTTAGCTTCTAGCCTTGTCACTGGGAAACCAGAGCATTTAAAATCTGATAAAGTTAAGGGACTGCCTAGTCCTAAATGAAATCAATTAGATCACTGCAGTGCAAGGAACAGCACTGCGGTGTCCAACCTCATTTCACCTCATGTAGGTGTCCAACCTACATAGTACAAGAGGGGTATAATTTTGTCCTTGTGGTGCTGTATTCCTTAATTTAGTAAAACATAGATATTCTCATGCTGGTTTTGAACACTCATTTTGGGGCTTATAGTTGGCTTTATTCAGCTGAAAGACAGCAAACATTTTTTCTATTGCTATATGACCTCAGCTACAGAAATACCAGGGCAGATTTTTTTGTTGTTATTAAGTTGTTTAGAATACAAGGAAAAACTCTGGTAGGGCAAGACATGAGAACTGAGAATGAGACACTGCACATAGCTGACGGCCCATTTGCTGCATTAATTTTGAAATCCAGCTGTGCAAATTTGGTTTCAGGATTCATCAAATAGACCTTAAGAAAACACTTTACAAATTAGAGCTCACTAATGTGTCTAGCTGAGCAATATTTTTCAGCTGAAATGTATTCTACAGAACAAAGAAAGTTAAGTGCAGTAATGCTCTTATAATAATAATAATACATAAGCATAAAAGCGTATGATACTCATGCAGCACATCTTCAGTGAGAACAGTACAATTATTAGTTTGTAGGTAGTAGACTATGGAGAAATGGGCAAGAACAGTACTTATTAGACAGAGGGAGGAAGAGTGCAGTGGAAATGTTGCTAATCCTGGAAGTCTCCTTCTACTACATCGAGTCATCTTTGTTTATACTCCTTCTTTTTCCCCCCATAGAGATCTATTTTGAAGCTGATTTTCGGATGCCAAAATAATATGTGTGTTGGGTATAAATGGGAAGGGGCTGGCAGCAGATGGGCTACAGAGGCATCCAGCCGGCTCTAGGGGACCCACTGCTGGCCACAGCTGCGCCCATCAGTCAGGCTGGTGGCGCCTTGGTGATAATATAATCTTAAAAGGGGAAAAAAGACACTGAACAGGCAGAGGAATAAATAAAGAAAATGGAAAGCAGCAGTGCAGACACCAAGGCCAGAGAAGGAGGAGGTGCTCCAGGCCTGGAGCAAATGTCCACACTGCAGACTGTGGGGGGAAGAGCACACACCAGACTAGTTGGATAGTCCAGAAGGAAGTTGAAGCCCACGAAGAGCCCACATTGAAGCAGAAGAAAGATGTGTGGGGAAAGGAGCAGCAGAGAGAAATCACCATATACTGGCCATAAACACCCCCCTTGTGTCACTTGTTGCCTTGCTGAAGGGACTGAGTGTATCTGCGGTGGTAACAAGGGCAGGAGGAGAGGAGTCTGAAGTGAAGGAGTGAACCGGAGCATGGGAAAGGGGGAAGGAAAGGTGTTGTTTTAGTGCTTGCCTTGTTGTTTCCCACTACCCAATACAGTAGTTAAATATTTATTTTAATTGGCAAGAAACTAATTTTCCTCAACTCCAGTCTGTTTTACCTGCAGCAGTAATTAGTAAGTGATCTCCCTGGCTTCATCTCATCCCATGAGCTTTCTCGTTTCTGTTCTTCCTATCTTCCCCCTGCTCATACTGCTGAACAGGTGTGAGTGGCTGGGTAGGAGTTTGGTTGTTAGCCATGGCTATGCCACCAGGTATGGCTGTTGCACTGGAATTAGCCTAACAAACTCAAAAAATATTTTTTTGTGAGCCGGAGTTAGTGTCTTGACTTCCATAGGCAGGGGTTCTTTCTGAGGATGCTAATTCAGCAGGGAAGATCCTGCAGCAAAGTGAGTGCTTGAGGTCAGTGTTGTAGCAAACTCTTAAGGATAGTGATTATTCTTTAAGAAACATGTCAACCCAAGAAAAAGAGTACTATAAGGTCTCTCACTTCTTCTGCTTTTAAAAGGTGTTGAAAAGAGATAATACCAAAAAAACAGATGGCATAGAAAGGAACGATCAAGCAGTTAAGAAGAGATATGGAAAGAATAATGAATTAACTTGAAAGCGGAAAGGAGGAAACTTGTTACTGTAGTCTCTGGTTTTACTAAGCAAGGGTAGTGCTGTGTTAAAGGAATGGAAGTTCTTCCAAAGTAGGTAGGAAAAGAAAGATGTTGACTTAAAACTGTCCAAAACCACTTTAATGTCCAAATGCAGGCTGAGGGTAATGGTGGCTTCATGTGGTCCTGTGTGAACACAAGGAAGGAAGAAGAGAAACTTATCCTTTAGGCTGATGTTGGCATAGGAACATGTACCTGTATGCTACCCATGGAAAAGTTTAACGGCTGTGATGTACAATCATTAAAGTAATTCAGTGGCAGATGGGTCTTCCCCTGGGAGTGGTGGGGAGAAATGGCATTCACTGCTCTGAGGGTGAAGCTCGTAGAGTCACAAGATCGTAAAATATCTTAAGTTGGAAGACACCCACAAGGATCATCAAGTCCAACTCCCTGCTCCTCTCAGGACTACCTAAAACTAAACCATATGACTAAGAGCATTGTCCAGGTGCTCCTTGAACTCTTGAGCCCACTGATGGAAGAAGATCCTTTAACATGGCGGTAGCAATAGCATGGATGCACTGGAAAGTTCCTTCAAGGTCTTGCCTCCTACAGCCTCCTAGTCTAGACTATAAGGTCCCCTTTTGGGTTGCAGCTTTGAGCCCAGTTCTGAGCTCCAGAGCCCAGACAGCATGTGCAGATATTAAAACAAACAATCAAACATACAAACAAATAATCAACTTTAAATAAAACAGCAAATTTAAATCATTAGCACCTGACACGGGAATGAGGTATGTAGGAACACAACGATGACTTCCTTTCTGTTTGACCTTCTGTAACTGCTTGGATAGGCTGCAAGGACAAGAGGGAACGCGGCTGAATCTCACCAAATCAGATTGTTACGACAGTCAAAACTGCCATAGCCATGAAATTGGTTCTACAGACAGTCTACGGAGAGACTCCACAACACATTACTTTGCAATGACTTGGAACTTCCCTTTGTTGCTACTGAAATCAAGAAAATGTTACTGTTACAGGATTTTCACTCATTCAGAGTCACTAACAAAGGGAAAAAGAAAATTTCCTGTCAATATCAAGATAGATTACATGAGATTACACAAGAATGGCAAAGCTCCATGAGACTATCAGCAATGCAGGACTCCCCCTCTAACATATGGATTGCATTATTTCCTCCAGGCAGCAGGAATATGAAGACTGCAGATCACAAAGATGCATGAAAACACCATATAGTAGTCTCTGCAGTATTATCTGGTTTTGCATTGGTTGGGATAGTGTTGACTTCACCAATGGAGAAGATAAAACAGTCAGTTGGTCCCACCCCATCCCATCCACAAAGTTCTTTATTGGATGGTTGGTATTAGCAATGAAGTGTTTATAGTTACAGTATTCACCACTGAATTCTGGAGTGTGACTTTAGCTGTTAACCATAATCTTGTTAATCATAATCTTGCTGTAAGGTTTTTTAATTTTAATTGGCCTCTTCATTCATACCAGTGAGTGTCCTTTTCTGAAACATTTTTATTATTGCAGAGTATGAATATTAACTAATACTGACATTGCCTGTAAAAGAAAATAATGAAAAGCAGACAAACGCAGGCAAAACCCAGAAATATAAGCAAAAAGAAGATGTGAATGCCATACAGAATGTGAATCTCCACAATAACCACAGTCAAATATCTGTGGCTGTCAGCAAATAAATCCTAGGGCAACAGTACGGACTCAGCAGCTTGAGAACAGCCTCTTCATGAGACATCCTACACTAATGCAGCATCAAAAACAAACGATGAGAGGACCAGAACTTCTGCAATTCTACTGTACCCCAAAACTATGAACAGCTTTCACAAATACCTAGTATTCATAGCTGCTGTTCAGAAATGAAAACTGACAAGGGCAACATTGCCTGCCTCATGACAGTGGAGAAGTTGCGATCTCACTTCATCATTTTAGTACTAGTAATTTTGTACTGTGAGAGCTTAGCAGCCATAATTCTACCTGGTGTGATTTTGGCTTGGCACTACAAGTGCTGAAATTTAAGTTTTCTTTTGTAATCATACTAATGGAAGAAAAAAAAATAAAGCTTTTCTATCAGGCTTGGGTGCTTGCTGATATTAGAACTAATCGCATGTTAAGAACATCTTAAGCAGCAGCAAGAAATGAACCAATCAAATCTCCCTTTTCCTCTCCAAAATAAACATGTCTGGCTAAAATGGAGCATATTCTTGGTGGCTGCAGTGATTTCTGTCTGTGTATTTGGGTCCACCAACACAGAACTTGTTGCAATAATTGGCTACATGAGAACAGTTGGCAGAGAATAAATATTTGGGGCTCCAGAGACACTTCTGCAACAGTTACAGCAGCACATACGGAGACCATTAAAGGATTTAAACATTCCTGTAAATCAATATTGTGTTTTTACAAATGGTCAGAGCTGATATGGCAACACGATTACTGTAATGGTGATACTGGAGAGCGAGTCGGTCACCGATGTTTGCCAGATGTCTCTAAACGTACTTTGATTTCCAGAGGCAACTTACTTTGGCAATTCTTTAAACCAGAATCACCTGAATCCTTCAGCTTCCCCTTTGCATACAAAACAACACTTGCCTCTTGTACCAAATTTTCTTTTGGCTGAAACGATGCCTGCAAGTGCTCCCATGAAGCTGCATTGGCAGGTCCATTAAGTGGAACAGAAAGAAAAACTTTGGATGTTTTATTTCACGGGAGTGAAGAATTCATTCCCTAAACCATGTCTGAATTCATAACTGTAATTGGTGAAGCCAGACAGTTGCTGAAGTGGCTTAATAAAAATGCAGGGGTTTAGCCAGTTGGAAGAGGAAAAGAGGGAGAAGAAGGACGCAACAAGCCTGACTTCTGCTTTAAAGGAGAAACCCAGCTCTTATTATAGCTAAAATGAACAAAACTAGATATCAGAAGAGAAGGGGAAGCAAGACTTTCTGAAGTCCATCAGCGAAGTACCAAGCAAGTCCCAGGAGCTCATTGCAGGAGATCTCCAAGAATGAGGGGAAGAGCAGAGGGCTGTACTGCTGCCCGAGGGACGGCATGGCAACAATTCAGTTAAAGCTGTAATAGCTGAGTGAAGTGAAGAGGGAAAAACAGAGGCAAGGCAGCAGGAGAAAAGATGAGTCAAACTCTCTTCATTAAATAAGCACAACACCTGCAAGTGACACTGAAAGATGCAGCGGTTTAGTATTGTAGGTCTCCATCCTCGAAATAGGTCACAATCAGTTTTATCAAATGCATTGCTGTAATGGAGGTTTTTGTTGCAAAACTTGGAGACTTACATTTTATCTTGCCAAAAATAGCTGCTTCCAAGCAAAGATCAGAATCTCAGCACAGCTCACCTAGGTCAGGACAGAGCTCAGCCACCCCATAATGCAGCTGAGGAAGAAGCTACCCCTATCAGCAGAGTGAGCAGGCTGATGTAGGGCACGTCCCCCTCCCAGTAGTAAATCTGCTTACTTAACCTTAGAGGTTGACCTTTGACTGCTTCAGAAGCCCAACAACAATTTAGCCTAAGTTTATACTGTGCCAGACCTTTGCATCATCAGGGATGTGCTCCTCCCTGGCCTAAATCAGCTACTCACTGCTGAGAAATTACCTTTCTCTGTGAGATGGCAAAATGACAGACGAATTGAAAGGACTGGCAGTGTAATTTGCAGGTTGTATCACCCCGGCTCTTCTGGTGAAAAATACAGACCATGTTATACTGGAGCTGGGAGGAGGCAAAACAGTGTTTTTGCCTCAGCTACAGAATCTGCAAAGTCCTGGTCAGTGGATTTGTTTCAAGGGATTGGCAGCCCAGTAAGGCGTAAATCTGCCTCTTTTGATTTCAATTGTAAAGGCTTCCTCTTGAGAGTGATAACATCTAATTGTCCAAAAAGAAAAGGACATCACAGCTAAATCCCCACCTCTCTCGCCCTCTCCCACTCCTATTCCCAGGACTCGCTCTCCACCTGAACTTTTCTTCTCTATAGGTCCATCCATCTTACACCACATGGTGCAATTGAAAAGTCTGTATCCATCCCATCTAGGAAAGGCAGATTGCCCTGCAGGATAACCCGCTGAGGAGCACTGCTCCCACCATCAGCAGTGTCTGGATGTCCAGAGGGCAAACCTCTTAGTCTACACCTGTGGGTTTGAAACATCATCCCCACAAGCGTTCACCTCCATCACGACTCACAGCAGCATCCCCTGCACAGCCTGGCAGGTGTCACTGCTTCCCAGGGGTTCAGAGTAAGGGTGAAAGGCAAAAAAGGCCACAGGCATAATTTATTTGAGGGCAATTGTTAATTAATGAATTGCACACAACTGTAATTACAATTAAAACTGGTACCAAAGCCTTGTACTGCCTTTGTTTGCTAGAGAGATCTGTAAACCAACTGCACTCTGAATGGGAAGCTTCTCCCTGCTTACTCTGCTCAAAAATTAGTGTCTTTCAATCACAAAAGGCAAAACATGTTTGAAAGATAATTGTGTTTTTCTTTTTCTAATTTGTACCTGTGGAACATAATATATGGATATTTCAATTACCTGACAACACTGCAAATAAAAAAAAGGCTTTTCTCTCTCCCAGTATCTGGACAGCAATATGTAAATATTTACGAAAGAAAAACAGGAAAAGAAGGAGAAATAAAGTAGTCTTGATTGCCCAAGCCATTTTCTTGCTAACACGTCAGATTTTGAAAATAAACTACACTTTCCTGTGACAATATTGAGGTTTTAACTTCAGTTCTTGGGGTTTTTCATACACAATAAGGTCACTCCTATTCTGCTTCTACAGGTTGTTACTCTATAGTAACTGTAGAATTCCCCTACTAAATTACTTTTATTTGTAAAATTAACTTTGAAAGTAAACAGAGAAAAAATTGAAGTATGTAAATTTGCCAAAAATATATCACAGTATTGAAAGTGAGCATAATTATATGCTTTATATAGCTTCTTAACGAGAACATTAGGTCTGAGTCCAAAACTCTTGGCTTTAAACAAAGTGATTTCAAACAGAACATGTACATATAGAAAAAGAATTGTATTTTCTTGTTAAAAAAGGAAAGAGTGCTTCCTTGAACAAAAGAGCACGTGATTTCCTGGACGCAGACCCAAGTTACAGTGGGGAGAGCTCAGAAAGTTCTGAATTAAATATTGCATTCATTAAGGATGATTTAAGAAGTTGATTAGAAGAGGTTCAATCAGCCCATTTAGTCTGATAATTCCAGAAACATCAGTGTAAAAAACTCTACTTTTTTGCTTTCTGCTATACAGTGTCACACAATCACATGACTGAAAACATGTTGCCTGCAGAAATGGGAGACACCGATCACGCACGATTTGCTTGTATGATGTCAACACTGATTGCCTTGTCCAACAAGAGGTTCAACATCCTTCGGATACTGAGGTGCAGTTCTTAGCAGTCGTTTCACATGTGTGAGCTTCGCCTGCTTCTGGTGCCCAAGGACACCCGAAGCCTTGGCTCTCTTGCTTTATAATGTTCATTGAAGTCCAATCTAAAGCTAAGAAACCGAAGGCTCTCGTCAGAACTGGTTGTCTGCTGTTTTATCTTCAACAGGCACTTCAGAATCTTCAGTATGAACAGCTCAGTCATTTAAACAGACCCTCCCTTACCCTGCTGGCACCCTCCTTCTGTCCAAAGGCTCCTGGGCTGCCACTGCCCCAGCCCTCCCAGGGCAGCCCCATCACGCCTGGGAGACCATCCAGGACCCAACCTGTGCCAACAGGAGACCTCACTTCGTTTCTGTGCTGTATGTACACTGCAGGCCTGCATTAGCCCACTGCTTGCTTCAAAAATACGTCACTTGGTGTAGGTTATACAGCAGCAAGCAGCACCCAGCACAGCAGAGCATCTGCCCAGTGGGGCAGTTGGTGTTGCTGACCCAACGGGTTTCTGTCAGTTCAGAGCAAAACCCAATTACAGTCAAATCATTGCCAACAACTCGTAAAAATGTTGGCCCAATTTTTCCCACGGAGGGAGAAGTTCCACATATGCACCCATATGGCAAATTTCTCACAGATTTGAAGTCCTCATGTTGGAGCACAGGATCACTACAGCCTCCAATAGTCACCAGTATTTTTTTGTCTGGGGACACTGTTCTCTTTTCCATTAGACCTGACCATGAAGCACTGAGATCCTTCTGGCAATGCAAAAGTTTGTTCAGCGAGGCTATAGCTTAGCCAGGTGGAAGCTGGAACTCTTAATCAGCGTAAAGGCTACAATATAATTAAAAATACAGTCGTTAGGTGCCCCAATCTCACATATGTAAGGCATACTACAAACCCAGCCAACATTAATACAGAAGTCGCACTGCATCTGCACTTCAAATCGGAACTCATAATTCATATGAAAAACCTAGAAGGACTCCAGACCATGAGGCCGGAGCTGAAAATGTGTCATTTGCAATTCTCCGCTGTCCTCTAAAGGCTGTTTCAGGAATTTCAGCCTCAGAGTGTGAACAGCAAACTGCTTCTGCTCTGTGTCTGTGTACCAGAGCCCAGGCCAGTGAGTCGAAGAAAAGTGGGAGGTTTATGCAGACCTTCAGCTGGAGCTCTGCAAGATGCTACAAGAGATGGGTCTGAGCAGAAGAAAGGAGAGACCGTGTCTGTGATGTGTGTGATGCTGCTCTGGCAGCATCGCTGGCTCTGGCAAGGGGTGGTGGCATCAGCAGCATTTTTATTATTCTTCATCTGATGCAGTTTGCTCTGCTGGGGAGGCCTGGAAGTCCCTTGTCGGAGCACCTGCTGCAAATAGTAAGCTGCAACCAAATCAGTTTGCCAGGATGAACTTAAAAATTTGATCTTGTTTAGCACCTACTTACAGCTTCATTAGGTGCTCCTGAGGAGTTCTTTATTTATAATGGAGAAAGGTCGAGCTTTAAAATAAGCCTGCAATTATATAATTGCCCGTTTAGAAACCCTATAGTCTAAGTCACAAGCTCCCATAAACTTCGTCTATGCAGTTGTTTCTTCTGAGTCACCATATTGCCCTTTAACGGTCTTAATTAAGGAAATGGTAACACTTACTCTTTTCTTATACTTCCTGGGTACCATCCAATTATTCCTTTTGTAATTATTTCTTATTCTGTTATTAACGTCTGGTTTGCTCCTTTGGTTTGCAGGAGCTTTGATTTATTTTAGTTTCCAAAACTTTTTGCCTGTGAAATATTGGAAACTCCGCACATGTTCTAACTCAAGGGTATGTCTGGATCTGACAGATTCCATTCCTCTGCTGCTCCACCTCTCGGAGCTGCTTTGCTGCTTTTCTCCTAAGAGATAGAATCATAGAATTGTTTTGGTTGGAAAAGATCTTTAAGATCATCGAATCCAACCATTAACCAATCACTGCCAACTCTGCCTCTAAACCATGTCCCTAAGAATCTCGTCTACGCATCTTTTAAACCCCTCCAGGGATGGTGACTCAACCACTTCCCTGGGCAGCCTGTTCCAATACCTGACAACCCTTTCTGGGAAGACATTTTTCCTAATATCCAGCCTAAACTTCCCCTGGTGCAACTTGAGGCCATTTCCTCTTGTCCTGTCCCTTGTTCCTTGGGAGAAGAGACCAACCCCCTCCACGCTACAACCTCCTTTCAGGTGGTTGCAGAGAGCGATCAGGTCTCCCCTCACCCTCCTTTTCTCCAGGCCAAACAGCCCCAGTTCCCTCAGCCGCTCCTCATCAGACTTGTGCTCCAGACCCCTCACCAGCTTCATTGCCCTTCTCTGAACTCCCTCCAGCACCTCAGTGTCTTTCCTGTAGTGAGGGGCCCAAAACTGAACACAGACTTCGAGGTGGGGCCTCACCAGTGCTGAGTACAGTGGGATGATCACTGCCCTAGTGGGACATCATACCAGTAAAATTGTCTCTTCATGATACCCAACCTATTTTTACCCCGTTTCTTTGGTGGGCCCTAAAGAATTTTGAAAATGCCTATATTTTTGCCCACAGGAGCTTATAGAGTGTATCTAATCAACTAATTGCTCCTATGGGCAATGAGGTAGTATGGTTGATGAAAACATGAAAGACCTGGAGTATATTGCTTGTAAAGCCTGTACCATGCAGCGCTGGAGTACAAAGGCAATTTGGGTGCAGGGATTTTCAGTGTTTGAATGCAGTCAGGAGGGTGTTCTTGGAAATTCAACGTTTGTGTAATATTGTGGTCATGATTATTTGTTCTTTTATGACTTTCTAAAGGATCCACCTGTCCTGCAACTCTTGACTAAGTTCATCTGTGAGGAACTGTATTTACAGCATCCTTTAAACACTCCTTCCTATTCTGTATCAAGGATCCCAGAAATCTCCCAGATCTTTGAAAGGGAGAAATGAGACTGGTGGGGAGGGAAACCAAGGTGAAAGGGAAGCCGTGACACGACTTACTGTCAAAATGTATCTGTCTTCTTTATTTTTCATCTTTATTTGTCATTTTTGAAAACAAGAACCCTGAAAGGTTTAAGTAGTGAAGTCACTACATGTTTCCTCTTTAGTTGTTTTGGAAAGCACTGATCTCTAATTGTTCTTACACCTACCTTGCAAACAGCTCTTGCAGAAGTGCAATGCTTGTTTTGTCTGTGGTGCTTATGAAACCCATTTTCTGTAGCATCTAGTGTCCCAGTTGGCATTTTGGAGAGAAACAGTGTTGGCTCAACCATTCGGCTGTAGTGGAGAAATCTGTATCGTGCCTTTTTCGTTAGCGAATAAAATGACATAATAATTGTACTCATAGTGGTCTGCTGGCTCTTTCATTAATTACATGCATATATTATATATACACATACACATGTGCACAAAGAGTAGAAATTTATACTGTGTTAATCTCTTTTACAGGATAAGAAATAGAAAAATTCAGTTTATTTATGGATGGTTTAATAATGTGGATCACCGCTGTCAAAAATATATTCAGTTTTTGTCTTAAGCTTTGGCTGTGGTAATAAAGTCACGATGAGTGGGAATTCTCCTTTTTTCCTCCTTTATCAAATACTATTTTCACTCCACATTTTATGTTCTCTGTATGCTTTCTTTAGGCCCTTTAGCACCATTCATTAGAAGCGAGAGGTAAAACTCAGTATAAATACCCTCTTTAAGAAGTGAATGGAATGCCTTGTTAGAAAGCAAAGCAGACAACTGTGTTCTTTGCCTTTCTCTTGGCAATTTTCGGAAAAAAAATAAAGGGAGATGAAGTGGCCTTGACTGGTTTTGGGAATGTTCCCATTGTAGAAGTGAGAGGGATCCTAGACGCACAACTACCTTGTTCTTGCGGTGTGTATCTCAAATGCAAATAATTGGTTTTCATTCTCCATGGCACTGGAAGATTTCATACAGGGGTAATCACCTTCCAACAGCTTTTTCCTATCATATTTTTTAAAATTCAGATTGATGGTAACAATCACTGTAATCGCGTTTTCCATACTCCAATGTTTAGCTAACTTAATTGCCATTCTGATGACTTCTGGAGGAAAACATTTAACAGAATTTGCTCCACAAAGAGCTGAAGTAAATGAACTGTGCAGTGATAGAAATTTCACATCCTACACTCCCCAGATTTTTTTTTATTTTACTGTTTTTCTTTCTCTACTCTTTCCTGAGCATCTCTTTGGTCACCATTTGCTGTCTTTCTGGATTCCTGTTCTCTTCTCCTCTGCCTTTCCCTCCTTTCGTGAGGGGCCATCCATCGCCACGGTTTCTTTCACCAGCGCCAAGTACAAGGGGAGAATCTGTTGTTAAGAATTATAGTCTTTAACATTGATTGTAGTAGATAAGAAGTCAGCGTTAAAAAATAAAATTGTAGAACTCCTGTTTTTCTTTGGAACTATGTACTTGGCTGCTGCCACACACTGAAAGGTAAGTGACTCGTACAGTCACAGCAGAAGGAGGTTGCCAACTTCTATACTATGTCGGCACATTTATGTAGAATTGGATATTGGTCTCCAAGCACAAATGACATGTTAGGCAATTTTTCTCTTGCTTTTGTTAGGAATTGCTGAATCCAGCAGCCTGACAGGTAGGCTACCGCAGCTCCAACCAGCAGCAAGGCTGAGGCTGTGTGCCCCATAGGCACGTGCACACAGAGCACACGTACACACCACATCTATAGACATACCAATGGCCATCCTGCCCCCTCACCGGCTGAGCAGGATGGAGGCCCATTAGTGGGAGATAAAGATATATATTAGTGGAAGATATCTCCCACTAATACACAATATATAAAAATAAGTTCTATATATATAGATATAAATACAACTTGGTATGCATCAGGAGGTCAGTGAGAGAGAGAGGATGCAGGGTTCTTTCTGGGTCTCAGCAAGAAAGGCCTCGCAACAAATCACAGAATGTTAGGGATTGGAAGGGACCTCAAAAGATCATCCAGTCCAATCCCCCTGCCGAAGCAGGAACACCCAGATGAGGTTACACAGGAAGGTGTCCAGGCGAGTTTTGAATGTCTCCAGAGAAGGAGACTCCACAACCTCCTTGGGCAGCCTGTTCCAGTGCTCTGGCACCCTCACCATGAAGAAGCTTCTCATATTTAAGTGGAACCTCCTGTGTTCCAGTTTATACCCATTACCCCTTGTCTTACCATTGGTTGTCACTGAGAAGAGCCTGGCTCCATCCTTGTGGCACTCACCCTTTACAAGTTTATAAACATTAACGAGGTCACTCCTCAGTCTCCTCTTCTCCAAGCTGAAGAGACCCAGCTCCCTCAGTCTTTCCTCATAAGGGAGATGCTCCACTCCCTTCATCATCTTTGTTACTCTGCACTGGACTCTCTCCAGCAGTTCCCTGTCCTTCTGGAACTGAGATGCCCAGAACTGGACACAATATTCCAGATGCGGTCTCACCAGGGCAGAGTAGAGGGGAAGGAGGACCTCTCTCAATCTACTAACCACCCCCCTTCTAATACACCCCAGGATGCCATTGGCCTTGGCTTAACGAAATAGCTGTTTTAATATGACAGAATAAAACCAGGAATATAAGTAGGATAAAGAGAGGGATACAGGTAGCAAGTAAAACTTATGCCCCTCCAGATGCTGGGCACCCCGCGTTTGTGCGGCACTGGACAGAGCCTCGGTGGATTTTCCTGCGGTGCACTGTGCAGGTCTCATCCGTGGGGACTTTCCTTCTTCCCCTGCCCTGGCACATATGACGTCCTCCATCAGGTTCCCAACACAGCAGATGCTGTGACATTCAGGCTGCTCAGGTGCCAGGTACGAGGCCCAGCAGAGCAGACACATCTGTCCAACATCACTTACTCCTTCAATACTACACCTCCTACAAGGCTTGCAGTACAAATGCGGATCTCTGCAGTAGCTGGGCTTACACAGTCCAGGCAGTAGCTGAACCCCAGATCCTCTCACATCCAGATATACACCTCCTCTTGCGGCAGTGTCTGGCACCACAGGGACACCTCCCACCCGCAATCCCACTCCAGTCGCTGCACTCACACCCCCAAGCCACACACTCAAAAAAACGGATTTTGTAAGGAAACAGAACAGGCTGCGCTTATCAGGTGAAGGGGTGAGGCTAGAAAAACATACTGACCAGCACCTTACTCACACACGACCAGTCCTTTGTATCTGCTTATCTCACTACTTTCCCTACACTTTCGCCTTCCCAAATCACCTTTGGGTCACCTGGTTAAATTGCCACTAAAGGAAAGAGTGAGTTGGTTTTCTCAGCATTCTTGGTTGGATGGCTGCTCCGCGCAGTGTAATGTTTCTAGGGGCAGCACCCTAGAGTGCAGCTCCATCAGCATTTCTGTTGCACGAGCTTTATAAAGTGAGTTTCCTCCTTTGTATCGACACAGATCCTTTCACAAAAGCCATGTTTTGTGTTGCAGAGAAGCAGCACTAGGTAATGCCAACAGTGCCCCAAAGAGGGAACACCCAGCTGCAGGTGACGGCAATAAGTCAGCAGAAGGAAAACAAATGGCTAAAACTGCCATAAAAATCGCAGATGACATCAGTGGCTCCTGTCCACTTGCAGGGGATCTTCCAGCATGGGCAAAGCAATCTCTGAGAAAGACAGAATGGACAGCAGTGCCTGAGGAACTAAGGACCTCAGGAACAGGACCTGTGCACTGCCAGGGGAGTTTCCTGCAGAGCTACCCAGGTTATTCTGTGTCTTGCCTTTTAAGTATTCACAAACGCATCAAGTCTTGATTTTCTGCTCTTGTTTGAGCAGAAAATTCCTCTGAAACTTGTCCTCTAGTTCTGACACTGATGCAACATCTCTGTCCTGTGGGTTGTCTAATGACACATGGGATCACGTAACACAACCCTCAAGGCAATGGCCAAAAGGTGCTCATGTGGCTGAACCTTTTTTTTTAATCAATAATTTCAGTTGGAGGAGAGGTTTTGGTCCAAATACAATCACATAAGTTTTGTTGTTCTTTCAGACTTTAAAAGAACAATGCACTCCCACTGCACCCACAGAGTCCTCCTGCCTATCAAGTGACTCGTGGTTTTGCAATGGCAAGCTCAGCATCCTTCAGCTCTCCTTCGGCGCACAGAACATCCCCGGCTTCAGGGTCCATATTTCCTTGCAGCTGCAACGCTGCCTGCAGGTATTCCCATGAGGGTGGCTGAACCGGCAGGTCCTTTAAGAGCACAGGGTTAAAAGCCTCGCATCTTCTATTTAACAAAAGCGAGGATTCCAAGGCCTGCACAGTAACAGGTACTGTGGTGTCCGGAGGGCAAACCCACTAGTTCAGGGCTGCAAGTCGGTGCATCATCCCCACGAGAGCTCACCTCTGTCACGACCCACAGCAGCCTCACCTGCACGGCCTGGCAGGTGCCGCTGCTTCCCAAGGTTCATGTGGAATAAGTGCACAAGGCAAAAAAGGCCACAGACCTGGTTGATCTAAGGACAGCTGCTAATTAATGAATTGCACACAACTCTTAAGTACAGATAAGACCGTTACCAAAATCGTGTAAAGGGCAGGGATCTGTAAATCAATACATTCCTAACCGGAAGCCTCTACTTTCTTACCCTGTGGAAGAATCATAATCTTTCAATTACCAAAAGCAAACTACTTGTTTGAAAGATAATTGTGGTTTTATTTTTCTAAGCTTGCACTTGTGGAACATAATAAATGACCTGATAGAATGACAACTTTGCAAAAGAAGAATCCCCCTCTCCCCAACATCTGGACAGCAATATATAAATATTTACAGTGAAAAAACAGGGAAAAGAAGAAAATGAAGTCAACATTAGCCAAGTCAGTTTGTTTCTACACATTTGATTTTGAACATCAATTATTTCATCCAATTCACTTTACTTTCACAGTACTGAGGCTTTAACTTCATGTTTTTAGATCTTATATGCAACAGATACACTCCTGCTTTGCTTCCAGATCTTTCTCCTGTACAGTAACCATAGACTTTCCCTACTAAATTTTTTATTTCCATTTGTTAAATTTGAAAACAACAAAAAAATTAAATATAAGTTTATGTCTCCTGATACAAAGTTTCTCACACAAACACATCACAACACTGAAAGTCGGCATAATGAAATGCTGTATAGCTTCTCAACAAGGACACTAGGTCTGGGTCCTGATCTGTTGGCTTTAAACAAAAGCTCTCTTCAAATACAACAAGTACATATAGAAAAAATAACCTTCTTATTTTTTTTGTTAAAAAAGGAAATGGTGCTTTCTATAAACAAAAGATGCAATTTCCTGGACACAGATATAAGTTACAGTGGAGAGAGCTCAGAAAGCTTCAAATAAAATTGGCATTTGTTTAAAAGGACGATTTAAGAATATGACTGGATGAGGTTCAATCAGCCCATTTAGTCTGATAATTCTAGAAACATCAGTGTAAAAAACTCTACTTTTTTGCTTTCTGCTATGCAGTGTCACACAATCACATGACTGAAAACATGTTGCCTGCAGAAATGGGAGACACCGATCACGCACGATTTGCTTGTATGATGTCAACACTGATTGCCTTGTCCAACAAGAAGTTCAACATCCTTCGGATACCGAGGTGCAGTTCTTAGCAGTCGTTTCACATGTGTGAGCTTCGCCTGCTTCTGGTGCCCAAGGACACCCGAAGCCTCGGCTCTCTTGCTTTATAATGTTCATTGAAGTCCAATCTAAAGCTAAGAAACCGAAGGCTCTCGTCAGAACTGGTTGTCAGCAGGACCAAGAACTGCTGGACGATTCCCTGAAAGAGAAAAAGAAATCCAAGAGACAACTGACATCAGCGGAGTGTTTTGCACAGGGGTGTCTGGTGTTGCACAGGCCTGGCAAGGAGGCAGAGGGAATCTGGGAAAGGGCAAGCACAAGTATTTATACCCAACTGTTAGCAAATGAGTTATGCTGGATTAACTCTTCCTGAAAAACCTAGAGCCTCATTTTATCTTCAAACACCTGCCAGGCACTTCAGAATCTTCAGTATGAACAGCTCAGTCATTTAAACAGACCCTCCCTTACCCTGCTGGCACCCTCCTTCTGTCCAAAGGCTCCTGGGCTGCCACTGCCCCAGCCCTCCCAGGGCAGCCCCATCACGCCTGGGAGACCATCCAGGACCCAACCTGTGCCAACAGGAGACCTCACTTCGTTTCTGTGCTGTATGTACGCTGCAGGCCAGCATTAGCCCACTGCTTGCTTCAAAAATACGTCACTTGGTGCGGGTTATACAGCAGCAAGCAGCACCCAGCACAGCAGAGCATCTGCCCAGTGGGGTGGTCAGTGCTACAGAGCCAGTCGCTAAACCCTACGCGTTTGGATTAGTTTTCAAGTGGGACTTGCACTGTGCATGTGGCAGGCGTGCTTCTGGAGCTCATCTTCCCATTCAGCTCTAGCCAAGGGACTGCAGGAGCTCCACAGCACACAGGGAAGGAGAGGAGAGGACTTTGGGAGGATGGGAAGACTCACTTGAAGAGCTCATTCCTGTTCTCCACTAAATACTAACACGGACACACGAACAACTAGAGCACCCCTTTACTTCCAAAGATGAGCATGGCAGGCCAGAGAAGCCCTGCATGGGAGATCCATACTAGGGCTCAGCAGGAATACAGTCCAAACTGCCAAAAGCTACATGGCCAACTTGTAGCGGTCCTGCAGAGCCCAAAAATTGCTCTCTCTTTACAGCTGACACTTCTTAAAGAATCTGTCTCCATTTTCCCCTGGGAGGGAGAGCTGCAATATTTGGACCCAGGAGCAAATTCCTCCCAGATTTTAAGTTCTCACAACAAAGTTCAGGATTGGAAAAGAAGACAGCCTGTGCATGTTCCCCCAAAGATCTTATCCATTGCCCATCACAGTGTGCTTAAAATCAAGTGATGGGCCCTTAATAAGGACCCTTTCTGCAGTCTTTAATAGCAGTGACTTGCAAAGATAGTGAGAAGAAACAAAATGCAAAAAGAATTTCTTTTTTTTCAGGTTACACCAGAAGACAGCTATTACTTCTACTACGGGAAGAAGGAAGAGGCTTACATAAAGACACTATTCCTCTTTATCAGGGGAACATAAATTATCACAAAATCTGCTGTCTACTGAGGAACAATGAATACAGGCTTCTACGTAGAGAAGCAAAAAATGAAGACCTAGATCCACAAACTGCACACATGAGCACAGAAGTTACACCTACTCCATATCTGAAATTGAATTCTACATATGAAAGCTCAGCATCCATATTAAAAAAAAATACAATCTAAGGGGCACCTGGTAAAAGTGAGTGAGTATTCGCAGCTGTGAGCACATTTTGGGTATTGAATCTTGAAATTCTTTCATCCTCTTGCTCTCTTCTTCATCTTCTGATGCTGTAACACCCCACTTGCCCTACACAGAGACCAAATGAGTTAAGAGGTCAAGCATCACACAATTAAAGTTGCTAATTGGGCCACCTTCTGCCCAGCTAAATGACAATGCTTATACAAACCAACCATTGCCACAGAAAGTCAAACATGCAACCTCTAATATTGAAACTATCAGTCCCTGTGGTGGTTCAACAGCACATGAAAGAAATCTGAGGTTAGCAAAGCAGATGAGTCTCCCATCAGCACTGCATGTCCCACAGACGGACAGTAGGGAAGTGCTCATGAAGCTATGGCATTTTTTGCAAAACAGTTCAGAATATTAAAGCCTTTGTGATTTCCTTCACCTAAAACAGCCCTAAATTTCTCATCCTCCAAATCCCACTGCAGAATCTAATCACCTAGATGTTTTGGGCAAGACAGAAATGAAAACTACCATTCAGCAGCTTCATTTGAATTCACTAGCTACTATTGATGACTTTCATATTTGCCCCAACTATATTTTTCATTTTTCCTGTACTTCTACATGTTATCTAAAATCCTCCATATATCAAAACACAAGTATATCTGCCTCAGTTTTCATATTCTAGTAATATCCTTATTGTACCTCAAGCTCACGCTGTTTTTTCCTCTCTTCAAATTGCAACCTCAGCTGCAACTCCTCCAAAGCAGCTCTGTACATCGCGTCTTGGGCATTCTGGAGCTCAATGATCTGATCAAAAACCGCTCGAAGCTGGTTGAGAAGCACCTGTGAGACAGTTAAGCAACAAACAATGAAACAGTTGTACAGCAAAAGTGTTTTAAAGTTACTACCACACCTCAGAACAGGAGCAAATTAAAACTTTTTGCACACAGCTGGAGAGGCTGTTTTGCAAAGCCCAAAGTCATTTGCTGCATGATCACACAGCTCCTTAGGATCAAAAGCAACTGACCCACATCATAACAAGTTTCATAATCAGCATCTGTCACTGTGTGTGGTAAGTATGTACAGAGCCTACCATAATAAGGTCTTAGAGGAAGAAAAGTGACTACTCCCCTTGCTCCTATAACATAGGAACCATCTTAGAATAGAATAAAATCATTTCAGTTGCAAGAGACCCTCAGGATCATCAAGTCCAACCATAACCTCACTCTAGCACTAAACCATGTCCCTAAGAACCTCCTCTAAACGCTTTTTACACACCTCCAGGGATGGTGACTCAACCACTTCCCTGGGCAGCCTGTTCCAATGCCTGACAACCCTTTCCAGGAAGACTTTTTTCCTAATATCCAACCTAAACCTCCCCTGGCACAACTTGAGATCATTTTCTCTTGTTCCATCACTTGCTACTTGGGAGAAGAGACCAACCCCCTCCATGCTACAACCTCCTTTCAGGTGGTTGCAGAGAGTGATGAGGTCTCCCCTCAGCCTCCTTTTCTCCAGGCTAAACAGCCCCAGTTCCCTGAGCTGCTGCTTATCAGACTTGTGCTCCAGACCCCTCACCAGCTTCATTGCCCTTCTCTGAATTCACTCCAGCACCTCAGTGTCTTTCTTACGACGAGGGGCCCAAAACTGAACACAGAATTCAAGGTGCAGTCTCACCAGCACTGAGTACAGCGGCACAATCACTTCCCTAGTCCTGCTGGCCTGATACAAGCCAGGATGCTGTTGTCCTTTTTGGCCACCTGGGCACACTGCTGGCTCAGTGTCTTCTCTTAACATATAAGCCAAGATCAGAAAGCTACAATTTAAGGTAAAGGAGAAGACTTACCCTGGAATCGCTATCCAGCAAGCACCGAGCTATGATTGTGTCTAGAAAAACTTCATGAGCTGCAATGATGTGATCCAAGTCCTGTGCTTGTTGGACCTTGTTCCAGAGCTCATCCCACGAACATTCAAGCACCTGGAGCAATGATTCAGGATTGGGCTGTTTTGATTTGCTAGATGACAAGCTCTTTGAAATTTAAGACACACAACATATACAGGGTATTAAAAAGTATTTCGTTTTTAAGCAACTAATTGGGTGGATAGAGTATACCTCAAATGTAATGTAATACTGCATTTGATGAATGAAATGGACCATTTCTGATGCCAGAACGTGACACTGATGCAGCACCCCAGAAAGCTCTGTAAAAAAATCCAAAGAGATGGCATGTTAAAGACTGCAAGGACAGGCACAGCCATCAAACCAGCTTGGTAAACTTTTTTCTACCGAATCGAATATTTCATAAAACAGTCGCTAATCTTGGATGGTAGCAGCAAAACTTGCTGGCAGCAGATGAGCAATGAATATTGCACAATCAACTCCAAGAAAATGTGAGCCAAAGACGACACCAACTGCGTGCTCAGACAGAGTTGGAAACTTGCTGAGTATCACAACCGAACAACGCTCTCTAAGTCTCAAGAGACCAAAACACAGTTAATGCCCCACGTGTTCTTTTGGTTGAAAATCTGAGGCCTCAGATTTGCACTTGCTTCTGCAGCCTCTCGCATCTCTTACCATTAGCCTTCAAAACACAGAGCATACGTTGCATTACTTAGCTACACTGGGACCAAAAGAGAGAGCGGCTGTGATAGGGGTAGAGAATTCGTGGCTCACACAGTCCAGCTTCAACTCCGTGATGCACCACAGAGACTCACAGGTAAGTCACTAATGGTCTCAGCTGCTTACCTGTAAGCAAAGGTAACTTTGTTGCAGAAAGGTATTATCAAGATCACCATCAACTGCAAAAATTCTCTGGAATGAAGATACTCAGCCTTCTAGAATCAGGCAGATATCCAAACAGAGCAAGCAGTTTCTAAAACGCTGTTAAAGTAATTTGCCACTGCAGACAAGCTGCGAGACTACTGCAAAAGGAATTTTACATTTTTGTATCTTCAGATTTTACAGAACCATCCAATGATCTGACTGATATTAGAAGAAGCTACTCTGTTCTTCATTTCATATGTCTTTGCAAGAAGACTGTCCCTAAGACACTATGTTGCATGTGCTTTAAAAAGAGTCAATGAAAAAAACCTTCATGGTTGGCTAAACAAACAGCAATTCCTCAACACTGGTGAATTGGATATATCTGTGTTTCTTCTTCAAATTCCCAATAGGAAAAGAGAAAGCTTGACACTAGTCTCTAGAAGTACCCCTTTAAAGAATTAAAATCTCTGTCTGTTAGGACTTTTTGGGAATCGTGAATAAAGCTATCCTTGAAAGTCAATGCTACCTCTTCATGGCTGAAAAGCGAAAGACCCTGCAGCTGCTTCCTCCTATCAGTTATGGTCTTCCATTTGGTCCTCTGTGACTGGAAGGCCAAGGTACTGTTTTGGACGGAGAGAAAATAAAAGCAAGTTCTACTACTACTTCATAAATCAGTGCTGGAGTGGACTCTCCATGTGTTACAGAAAAAAAATCCTACTCACAGCTTCCAACTCAGACATGCCAGTGAGCAAGAAAAACTCCTGTGCTGCCTTCTGCCTGGAGGGACAGGTCTTTATAAACATACTCTTCCTTGTCAGAGGCACAAACACAGAAATACAACATTCACTCCTTCTGCCAACAATAGCTATAAGAGCTTGGGCAGGATTTTAAACTGCTGCATTACTTAAAACACAGCCAAGCCTAAAGGTGACGAACAACTGAGCCTTTATTTGCAGAAGATTGCTCCATGGCAAAGCATAAGAAAGGCCTCCCAAAGCCAGGGGGAAGGGGAAGGAAGGAAGGAAGGAAAGAAGAAAAAAAACCTTCCTTCTGAGAAGAAAATAACAAAACCCTAGCAATAGGCAAGAGCTCCAGCCTGAAGACCCTCAGGTGATGAGAATAAAATCTGTTAACTGCACCACAGTCTCAAAGGAACAGAAAGCAAGAATGCAACAGACCGCTGGTTTTGAGTCAAACAAGCACTTATTTGGGCCAGGGAAATGTCAGTAAGCTAAATCCTGTCTCACAGAAAGGAAATCCAGTCATCCCATACAGTTCCACAGTTCAGCCTCGTGCATTGGAGCAACTTTACCAGAGCTTGTTTCCCTGTGACCTTCTGAGGCCAAAGAGTCCACTCCCACCCGCTAAACAGTTTCTAATTATGAAAACATAAATATATCTTTGTACATATTACTATTTTACACAAAGAAGTGTAACCCTCAATAAACCCCTCAGTAAAACTGAGAGAAAAGAGTACTTAAGAGTTTTCCTATTTCTTCTCAAACATCAGTTTTTCTTATCTTAGCCTCTTCTGTTCTTAGCTAAACAAAAGGACAGGGCATGAGTGAAGGGATAACTAGTAAATTCAGAGGGGTATGAGACTTAACTACTTCCAGCACAAGAGGGAGACACAGAGTACAGATTGCAAGGAATCAACAAAGATGAACAAAAGGGGATGGGAGAGTCACAATCTCTTTCCAGAGACATGGTGTTTTGTTCACTCACTGCTACAAAAACTCACAAGCAAGGATTAAGTAAAACAAATAGGAAACCTCCACTTCCAATCATGTTGTTTTATCTTCACCACCACCTACCATTAAAGTCAATCAAAGAAGCAACAAAATATAAAATTTACCTGTCCCAACAAACTTTTCAACCCTCCCCTCTTAATACAGTTTAAAATAAGATGCAGTCAGCTAACTCAAGTTTACAAGCATGTCATTCCTTTGGGCCTCTCTCACCTGGCATACTTTTCAGAAGCTTTGCATTGCACATGTGCCCTTTCCATATATCAGTAAGAATATACTCCATTCGCTTCGCTCTCCAAAGGAAATTAAATACTCTTAGATAGTGGCTCATGCACTCCCGTGTAAATACCTACAACACAAACAAAACATCAGTACAAATTTAATACACATACCATGTGTTCAGAAGGACTAAGAATCTCTTCACAGTCCATCTTATCTGATCCATGCAGTTTATTGGATAATATTGTCAAAACAAAATCCCTGGAAGCCCCAGAGCTTTTGGGAAGATCCTCCCTCAAGGGCTGAACTGAGTCACCCAACATTCACATAGGCTCAGGGCACTGTGGGAAGTGTAAGAAGCAGTGAACATGACAAAGCCTAAACATTCCACTATTTTCAAACTATGTACATATGTGAAAATTCCTTCTGCTGGTCAGACTCACATTTTGATGTCCTGTTAAAAAAAAAAGTCCTTTACAAACTCTTTATAGAGGATAAATGCTTTCTGATCAACACTCCAGCTATTTTCCCTGTACTTCTAATGAACACTACCTATCGAATGTCATTCAGACAGTACAAATAGGTTCTCCTCAGATAAATTCTTCAGTTCCTTGCAAATTATCCCAAATTAGCAGCTACAGACTAGTAATAACAGAAGAAGAGGAGCACTCAATTTATTAAGTACTTGCTAAAATCTCTGCTGGAAAAAATGAACTACAGATTTTCAGTAACGACTGTTTTAAACTTAGCGTTTTAGCACTCACAGTTACTTTATAAAAATTGAGATTTTGGCTCAACTGTTTATACAGTGGGTGCATTCTAAATGCCAGAAAAAAAAAATAAAAAAGAAGTCACTCTGAGCTTACACTCGGGAATAAAAAAAAACTTATTTCAATAAAAAATATCTAGCAATTTAACTCAGTATCTGAGATATGTTCAGTCGGCAGTATACAACATTACCGTTGCTATTGGCCCATCAACATGATAGTCTAAGCTGAAGACATCCCATCCAGTGTCCCCAGGAGATACCTGTATTAAAAAGATATACTACTTTCAGTGTATAACCAGACTGTGCCAGTGCCGAAGAGCGACTCTTGCTTATTTTTCATTTTCCACAGCCTATTAAAAACCCAAACATCCACATCCATACAGAATACAGGATTTCTCTGTCCAAAGTAGTACATTAAGCAAAAATGAATGAAGCTTGACACAAGGGTAGGATTCACCTCACCCAAATGTTGATGTTTGTAACGTCAATGTCTTTCCATTGGAGCTAGTAAAGCAAATGAAGGGAAGGAAAAACTTCTTAGGCAGGACTCAGCCTAAGGTATAGACTTACATCAGATGCTACAATATCTCAGTTAACTCGCACCTCTGGGACTGGAGCTTCTCATTAACTTAAGTTTCTCACCCAGAGGTCTCCTTTATGAAATACACTTTCATTGCTTCGCTCTTTGTAACTACTGGTGACCAACAGGCCAACCCCAGGTTCTTGTAAGAGCAACAGCAGTAGGAGCTGTTTGCAGAACCTCAGATGAACATCAGTTACTGTTAGACCCCAAATACTCAACTTCGTATTGTCAATGAAATGGCTGTAAACCCACAGCTTGAAATACAAATAGACAATAGGAAGGAAATGGGAAAATAAGAGAAAACTTATTAAATGAGGTTTACATGATTCAAAGTAGACTTCAGTGGAAGGGGGAGAATGTATTTACTATATGCAGATATTAAAATCTTGTTTCATATAGGTGTCTGCATGTATACACACACACAAAAAAAGCTATGTTTCAGGTCAGAGCCACCATGATGCAACAGACCTCCAGAAGTCGAACATCCAGTCGTTTGAGAATCTCAGGATTATCAAATTGGGCATTAGTTGCCCTCACCGCTGTCTCAAGGATTCCAGTCAGATTATGCTGATATAAGGTCGTAGCTGGTCGTGCAAGCTCCGGCCTGGTGGTTATGAAACAAACAGCCATGGTATATTACTGAGATATTCTGCAGCAGCAGTTTGGTAGTAATTACAGCACACAGTGAAACACTTCTCCGACAGACTTCCAAAGCCTCTCATATTACTCCCTCAGTCTTAACCACAAAAAAAATCAATGAGCAAAATATTTCAAACTGTCTGTTCACACGCAGCTATACACCCAAACACCAGCATGAGGAGTAACTTTACCCTCCTTTAACAACAGGAATTTGAAATTACCAGGGTTGCTAGCTTAACTATTCTGTACCTTTAGTTGCATTCATATCTAAAATGAGGCAGATGACACCATTAACACATCAAACCAATAATTTCACTTCAGTTCTGAGAGATCTACTGATAGCCACCTCACGGGCCCAGAACTGCTGGCAAAAGCACACAAACCCACCCCCTCTATGGAATTTAAACTTTCCAAAGAGCTGCTACATGCAAGCGACAAGCACCTTGTGCTGCTCGTCTGCCCCATGATAACTACCTAGAAAGCCCCTCACTACTTCTTCCTTAAATGTGATACTTACTCCACAAACCAACCTTACTCCATTTCACACTGATTTTTCATTTAAAAAAGCATAGTCCTGTACAAAGCACCATCAGACAACATTGATTTTGATTTACAAACAAGTTAATGGGAGCTCTATTAGAAAGCCTGCCTTCTAGACCAAAGGAAAGCTTTGTAAAGGACATCTTTGGTAGACTAAGTTCTTTCAGCAGCATCAGCATGTAAAAGCACTGAGCTTGCAAATACACTTTCAGAACTAAAAGTGATATCTCTAGGTGCACCTGAGTTCTTAAAACAGAGGATGGTGAGGCATCAAATTTTAAAAAATGCATTGAGGCATTGACACAATGTTTTGGACCAAATACCTACGAAATAGAGAAGCCTAACAGTCACAGTAATGTTAACTAGTGGCATAAAAAAGCAACAAAACATTTCTGCTTAAACTTGCTGACAGGCATGAGAGAAGCGCTAACATCCTTGAGGTTCTCACAGGGTCAAGCATAAAGGTATCTGTACTAGTGCAGCTCCTCAAGACATTGTGAAATGGTACTTGTATATACTTCCCACCAAAAGGAAAAACAAAGTTGAAGCCTCAGGGTCAAAGAAATTGAACCCCAAATAGAATTTTAAAGTTGTTCAATTAAACCTTCGAGTAGTAAGATACTTAAAGGGTCTTCTTCCAAAAGCAAACCAATTTCTGTGCTGATCATGCATATTTGCAAGCATCAGAAATTCAACATAATTACCCTTCCTACTCCCTTACTTGAGCAAGTCCATTAAATGCCTGATAAAGTCTCCTTGACCAAGTAGTAAGTAGCGCCTCATGGCCTGCATGTGTTCTAGTAAATTGTACTTCTTATTGAGAACATCTAGCAGGTATTTGCTGGTCTCAAAATAAGCTGCATCAATTTTCTCTTGAAATGCATTTTCCAGATCTGTGAACAAATCAGCAGCTAAAAAAGAAAAAAGTTAAAATTAAATTAGTATTATTCCAAAAGTGGGGCAAACAAGCTTTGGAATCGAAACGTACAAGCAGAGAAACTGTTATTTATTCTGATCCACTATATTTATACATTTGGTACAGCAAAAGTGAAAGCAAGTCTAAAGCAGCCCATACCTCAACATTATTAATTTTAACCTGTGCCCAGTTTGTACTCTCCAATAATAGTTCATACTACTTCATCGGTTTTACACAAAAAATGAATTATTCTTAGCTTGCTGAAATACTGCAGTTTACAGAATCAAGTAATTTGAAAAAGATCTAAAAGCTCAGAGTTAGGAAAAAGTTTTGTTGGGGGGATCTAAATCAGAAGTCACTGAAGAAATCAAAGAATCAGAACAATCAACAGAAAAGAGGTCCCACATACAACTCAGAATGATAGAGGATGGAATATGCTTGCAGTATCTGAGGGATAGCCAACAACCTAAATTTTTCTTCTCCACCTCTAATGCATGGCACTTTGGGGTTAGAAAGTAGGACACTGTCCTTTAGTAGGAAGCATATTTCACTCTTTCCTACACCTACAAGCTTATTAAGAAAGGAAATGCAACAACACTGTTAAGAGATAACAAGAAGTGTGGCCTCTTCAGACAACATGGAGCAAAATTCCAAATACGGGACTGCCAACTATCATAAGATTTGGCCCCTCCTCAGCATTAAAGGATTTATTTCCACTTTCAACAATTTTTAATGACATAACTATTGCTCTAAAAGCAAAAAATGAAGATTCGGGTACCATATTAGTGTAAGACAACGCATGACCTGCTCCAGGATTAGTTTCAACCTGTACTGCAAACAGGAAAAATTAAAACCAAGTTTCATGTTGTTCTGATGAGAGTCATCCTCAATGAATAAAATGCTTTTAAATTGAAGAAATAAACAGTGATTCTAATTAAGAAGTTACTCTTTAATGAGGGAAACCTCTCAATGTGTGGTTCAAATACATTCCCTGAGGTTTCCAAACTCTCATTCTTTGAAGCTCTCCATAAGACACCAAAAGTGCAAGCATATGCAGGGATATCAAAGAGGTGACACTTGTATGATATGTTACTGTGGTCAAAATCCCTATGCTAGGAGAATAGTACTTAGTCAAGTAATACACAAGAAGCTTAGGAGATGTGAGTCTGTCATAAGGAATCATCAAATTGCCCATTTCAGTCACTTGACAGCAGACCAGGAGAGACAGCTCACCAAGGTCTCTGCTCACTCTGGTCAAGGCAGAGACCTGGTGTGATCTGACAAAGCCATTCTCACATTGCTCAGGTAAGAAAGCAGGGTTCCCACTGCTGGGAAAAAGGGAAATATATCAGGTTGTGCAAATGCATTTGTCTCACTGGTACAGGGCAACAGGGCAGTGAGAATGTCCAATTAATTCTGACTTTCATCTAGTCTCTCCCCACCAGCAGATCCTGTCCTCTTAATGGCTGTCTTCAGAAGATGGGTTTGAGTGTGACTCCAAAGCAAATTAAAGAAATAAAANAAAAAAAAAAAAAAAAAAAAAAAAAAAAAAAAAAAAAAAAAAAAAAAAAAAATAAAAGCCCACACAACACCAAAACAAAAACCAAACCCACTAAAATCAGTCAAACCCATCAAACATTCATATTAAAAATGAAAAAAAGCATCCAGAATTGAGGCTGGCACCCTAGCTTTCCATCACCTTATTACAAGTAAATATCCAAAGGGAATCTCAGGATATTGCCACATGGCACAGACAAGGACAACAGGATGCATTTCCAACACCAGTGACACAGAATGTTCTTTCTGTATTGAATGGGTAAAATGCCCTAAATATAAATGCAGTTTCATGCAGAATTAAGGCAGGGCAATACTGTGAGGTATTCAGACTGCAGCCCATAAGCTCAGCATGCCTGCAGCACACTGCAGATAGAGTGGATAACGCCCATTTCTAAAACTACACTTCCGTCGGAAACGCATATTCTCAGCACTTAAGATAATGTACTTGATTTGAAGCTCTTGTCCCCTACATAATAGAGAATCTATATTTGTGCGGATCATCCATTCAATCAAGGAGAGAGAAACAAGTGAAAATTTAAAAAAATATTGGAAAAGCATGGCCATAAATACAGTAAAGTGGTGAAAGTAGTGTAGCCAAAGAATGGTTTTGCCTTTTCCAGGAGTAGCTGGCAAGAGGATGATTCAAATGCATTTACAGCCCTTATTCACTTAACCTTGACTCCCTTCTGCACTTCAAGCGCATCTTTGACTGGGCAAGCACCATGCATTGTACAAATATCACACTACTAGACAAAATATTCTTGCAGACGTGAATGGGATTTTATTATCAGAACACCTTTCACGGAGGTACTCATGCTAAAAGTCCATGCTGTGAAGAGTTAATATAAAAACTAATCCAAGGTTAATCTGGAGAAAAGAAAAAAAAAAAAAAAACTCANAAAAAAAAAAAAAAAAGAATCTCACAAACCCAGGCTTTGAAGTCACATATAATAAAGTCATATTTGAGAACAGGAATAACAAAAAAGATATTGTACAAGATGTCCAAAAGTGCAAGGAAGGATGTTCTTAGAAAACTAAGTGAAGAACTAGACAGAAAAACAAATGCATAGGTAATTCTTCTCTTGGCAAAAGCTGTATTTACTAGTAAGACATCATTATACTTCTAAAAACTATGTACAATATAGCATCAGAGAAACTATCCCAGTGATACCATCATCCAGCAAACCCATCAAATTAAGAAAATAAAATGACACACATGCATGTCCATAAATGTTTCGTTAAATGCAAATACCCATTAAAATACCTGTATTCTAACACAGATGGGACTTTCATACTCCTTTTCAACCCCATGTCATTTTACAGTCTAAACCACATATTGCCCAGAGCTCAGTTCAAAGGGAAGAACTTGACAAACACTGATACTCTACCGTCTTTTGAAGACTCTGTAGATTTGGCCACAGCAATCATCTTCGTGGATGGAGTTTGATCATGACAAACTTGATGCAAGAAGTTTATGGATTTTCCTATTAGTAGGACCTGAACAAAAAAGGATTTTTTTTTTGGAAGCTATTTGCATATAAAAACCAACCAAACCAAACCAAACAAACAAAAAACCCCGCAACACCACATAAAACCAACACCAAACAGAAAGCCACCCACAACCACCAGGACAAAAGGATATTTTTGTCATCTTTCTGTGGTCTTAGCTTCACAATCCCAACCACAGCAATCTAGAACTTCAATGCCAACACAAAATCTTTTTAAAAACAAACTTCTTTCCCCCCTTGAGATCTCCTTAAACAAGTTTATCAGTTAGAGAATGAAACGGAGAAACGGTCTTCCTCAACAAACAATTCTAAAATTCTTAATTGTTAAATTTCGTCTCTCTTTTCTTAATAGAAATCTAAACAGCAGCATAGGGCAAACACATCATCAGAAGACTAATTTTCAAATTCATACCTTTTTTGATTGCTCCATTGTAATAAAAGAAGGAATCATTGATTTCCTCAAAGTGTATTTGTCATGCCACAACCGATCAGTTTTAACTGTAGGATCTGAAGCTACAAAAAACTGTAGATTGAAATAGTAAAAAAGAAAATATGAATGCAAACTCTCTTCCCTAGTGTTTCATTTCTGTATTCAGAAAACTGTAAAAATATTCCAAGTTGTTCTTCTAACTTAAAAAAAAAAATTAAAAAAAAAAAAAAAATCAGAGCAAATGTGNAAATCAGAGCTAATGTGCAGAGTTGTCCTGGCAATTGATATGTAAATTGCATGTTGCCCAATACAAACTCTAAAGAAAAAAGTTAAAGAACAGCTCACGTAATTTAATCTCCTCTGTACATTATGAAACCTTGATGACCTTAGGGTAAAGTGTACTATCTGTAAAACATCCACTATGAAATATGGAAGTGTATCGCATATTCCAGCAATTAGTTCTACAGTTATAGTAGAAGATAAAGTCCAGAATACAAGATATACTTTTATTTTACTGGTCCTATTTTTACCCAAGCCCTTTTGGATTTCCTCCTATTTTAACAGATGCAGAAAACCAAAAAAACCAACAATCCCACACCACACACAAGAAATCCTGCAATGGAACTGGTGGTCGAATGATAAGGTGCTCTACTCCATGCAAGAGAATACTTTCATTTGTAAGAAACTAAAACTACATGATTAGTTTTGTTAAAATGATTTGTGGATGGATTCTGTCTTCCTCCTGTCAAACAAGATAACCATTTCTTGGACAAGAACTTTTTTCACTGCCTCCAAATACCATTTCCACCAAGAATGACGAATGTATTTGTTCAACAACTGTGTCTATGATACGAAAATTGTAGCTTTCAGTATACCACATCCAACAGATTTTTGGTATTAAGAACACTCTTGCAGTGCAAATGTAAATTTTTAAACGAAGAGTTGAAAGCTAACGAACTATATAAAAAGCAAAAAAACCAACATCTCACATGTCTGAGGAGTAGCTGGGAAAAAAAAGTAAAGACTATTTTACACTTCCAGCCAGAAAGATTCATAGACATTTCACACAAGTCTCCTAATGCTGACCTTAAAGATCAGCTGTGAGTGATATTTGTATCATTTTAATTTTGACTCAGATGGACGGTTTCAGAAATCAGACAGCATATTTCACAATCAAGTGAAGTTACTCAGATGTGCCTCAGAAGTGGTCAGTTCATTTTAAAAATGATTCTTGGGCTTCTTCAGACCAAAAAAAAAAAAAGTTATTTTAACAACAGTGTACTGATTGGAGACAGGAAAAAGAGTTAGGAGAGTTTAAAAAGCCATAAAATCACTTATAAGAAGAAAAAGGGCAGTTACTAGAACTTGCTGTTACGGAAGTCAGAACAAATAACTCTGTATATAGAGTTTTTAGAGGAACTCTGGAATGATAAACCTTTTCTACCCAATTTGACAACCCCAAGTTATTTATGAAGCTGAGGATAACAGTAAGTATCAGAGCAGAATTTTCTGAACTTTATTCCAAATGCAAGACTTGCATTCTAAACAGGTACAATGAGCTCTGTGTATATTTATTACGATTACACTATACACATTACACACTTCTCTCTTCAGAAGCAAGCATCTATTTTCAGTCCACCATTCTGCCTCTAATAAACAGATTCAGAATATGATTCACTGAAAACAACACACATTGCTGCAACCTCCAGATATCACACTCACTGAATCCATGAAGAGAGTCACATTTCACGTTGTTATTGTATATATTACTTACTCATATGTTATACATTTCTACCACAGTCTACTTTTCAAATTTTCCTCTAAGCCTCCCACAGATTATACTCCCACAAAGCCAACAAACAGATGATAAAATATCTATTGCATCACATACATTACCTCATGGTACGTATCCTCCAGCTCTCCATCATAAATCCAGCGATAAAGGAAATTCAGTACAGGATGGGATACCAGGCCAAGAATGTGCTGAACCAGAGATCTCATGTAGGGATCTCCTGTTTTAGTATAGGCATGAACTGCTGAGGCGAGTTCACCCCCTTTTCTCCCTGTAAGATCATAGTGGAGAGGAACAGAAATGTACCAAGTTAAAAAATATACACCAGACTGAAATTCTGAAGGCATTGATTTTAACTAGTCATATGTCACTCAGAGCTTGCTGAATAGCAATTCTAAAATACAGCAAAAGCACATTTTTTAATGTTGACAGGGAACTCCCAGGTTTTAAGGCACAATCATTAATCTCACTGAAGCATTAAGCACAATACTCTGACACTGTGTTCTATTTTATGGTAGCTTGGAGGACTCAAAGGTTGACTTTATGCTTCTTTTCCTACCCACCACCCCCACCAGAAGAGCATTTAAAGAGCCCTAGTATGTTTTCCTTCTCTCCTGTACTTCATGCTCTCTCAGATATTCTGTGTACATACACACAAACATATCTTTCCTGCCTCTTGGTTATCATTCCCCCCCAAAGCTCCTTTAAGCGATATCTCTTCTTGCAATTGAAGAGTAAGATACTGGAAAAAAAAAAAAAAAAATAGATCTAGTACTTGTTTTGTTGTTATGCTGCACAGCTTTAAAGCTTCTCACAGCACAGGCTGTAGCATTAAAATTTTTCATTAATGTCTTAAAAATAAATCCTACCTTTGTTTTTTATTTTTCAAAATCATTACCAATTCCAATAATCAATGTAAAACAGATGCTGTGAGCCTTTCTTGTTCAAGATACTCTTTCCAAAGGGCCACAATCTCCACTATTTTTTGAAGGCAGCAAAGCTGAAGTATCCCTCGAGAAGCACAGCCTACAGGCTGATTACTGGCCAAAGTTTTGGATAACTCTGACACCACTCCTCAGCAATTTTTTGTGGATTGCCAACACAGCCACACATTATTCGCAGATTTGTAAAGTTTCACTGTTTCACATGAATCTGCAGAGAAGTGGCAAATCACTCCTATATGCCATCACATAGAGAGGAATAGAGCAGTACTCATTCACAGTAAAGAGACCAAGCCAACTATTTAATACTGTATTAGTGGGGGGTTTTCCACAGTGCAAGATGACTAAAAGTAGGTGCTTAAAATTTGACTGATTTCTCTCGTATGTTTATGTTTAAAAAAATCCAGAAAGTGTATAAAAAACCCACTATAATTCATCATGTTTTTTCTTAAACTAAAGGAGAAAGAATCTGTGGATTAGCTACTCAAAAATTTCTAAAACATGACAGTAACATTACTGAAATCCACTTCTGGCATGACAACCACTTGAAGTTACATAGCTTCTCCAGAAATGTTAAATGAATGTTAAACAGACCTTGACAGTGATCAACAAGTGCTGCAAGGGTCTTTAATCTTATTTTAGGATCGTATGTCCAGACTAGAAGACGGCGAAGTGTTAAACTGCTCTCAAGTCCCAAATTCACGCCCTGATCATCTTCCAACTGCAACTGTTCAAATTAGAAACAGAAAGACACATCAAGGAACCAAAATTGCAAAACTGAAGAACTGCTGTTCCATAGTTTTTCGTTCTGAAGTGAGCTTTTTACCAATACACTTGAAATATCCAGTATTCTACGTTCTCGCATTAAACCGTTGGCACAAAACCCAAAAGCCACACAAGTGGTAACAGAGAATCAAGTGCAGGTGAAAGGATGGAGACAAGCAGAAGTGGAATAGGGCAAAAAGACAACAAAGGACAAGAAAGTTAAAGCAAGCAAGGTGATAGATAGTCACAAAAAGAGAGAAAGGCAAAGAAGAAGAGAACAGAGATCCTGAAAGACAGCAAATACTGGCCAAAGAGATGCTCAGAAAAGAAACATCTAAAGGAAAGGAACAGTGCAGGAGGTAAAATTTCTATTACTGCACAGCCAGCTTATTTTAGTTCAACATGGGACAAATTCTGTTCAATGTCTTCCTCCGGAAGCCATCAGAACTCCAGTTAGGTACATAGAGAGATTAAGGAATTTCTACCACTGATTAAAAAATTAATAGCTATGATAAGAAAAATCTGCCACAACGTGATTACCATGAATACCTCATTACCATTCCAATACCTCATACAAATACAGATGGGTAAGCAGGACAAGAACCCAACCTAAGAATACAGAGGGAAGTTCCAGCAGTCCAAGCAGATGAACTCTTAGAAAAGACGCTCTGTTTCTTCTTCTATGCCACAGCCAATCCACTCCATGCTTCCAGGTCTAGCACATTTTTTTTTTGCCAAATACAATGTATCAGTTAAGACTAGAGTCACCCACATTAAGCTCAGCCTTAAAGTCAGCTGAATTCATAGAACGATAGAAGAGTTTGGGTTGGAAGGGTCCTTAAAGATCACCTCGTCCATCCCCCCTGCCATGGGGGGGGGAGACATCCACAGCCTCTCTGGGCAAACTGCTCCAGTGCCTCACCATCCTCATGGTGAAGAAATTCAGAAGCTTCTGGATGCCCCTGCATCCACATTTTGCTTTGTCTTTTTAAACTCATGTTGGAAAAAGATGGAAATTGGCAACAACAAGAAAGATATGAGCAAGAACTGCCCTTTGTCTTTAGAGAAGAAATTATAAACTCGCATCTTCATCACAGAAGTTTTAAAAGGGTGACTATTTGAAAACAGTCTTGAAGGAAAAGACCTGAAAAGCTTATGGAATAGTACACAATACACCAAGGAAGACTCTTTCAATGGAAGAAACATGTCTGTGGAAAGTTCTGAAGGCATAATATAAAGTTACAGAGAGAAAGACAACACAGAACCCTTTGATGATATTCTTATTATGCCTGAAATGATAAAAGTTGTTAGCTGCAGTTCCAGTTAAGCTGGCAGCCTGTGTGATCTCCTGAATATAAGAATCCAGCATGCATTTAATTCCAAGACAATTTTGAATATGTTATCAAGCAATTGAGATGTACCGTTTTGTAAAGAAAATGTCTTTCAAAGGAATAGATTTTTTTTTTTTTCCATCACATTTATTTTAAAACTTGTAAGTCACCAAACTCACCTCTGGGATGATGTGGCACAAGTCTTGAGAATGCTGACCTCCTTCTTAATGATTTCTGCTCCATCAATTATGAACATAAGAAATACCATCCTCTGTCAGAACCCTGGCTAGATGAACTACCGCGCTATCTCCAGTAATGGCAAAAAGAAGTGTTGTACAAGAACAGAGAGCAAAGCTGATCCTTTTCTGCAGTCTGTCCCCCTTAGGCTCCTTGCAGCCCAGCTGCAGTGTTCAGGACATCAGAGGATGAATCCTTGTGCAGCCCTTCTAATGGCAGTTTCCAGACCCACCTTCCATAAATTTGTATAATCCCTTTTTCAACCTGTTGATAGTGCCTTTTGCATTGACATGCGAGGGAACAAATTTTGCAAGTTGGGTCCTTTTTCTGTTTTATATTAACCTCCTGCTAATTTCACAGAGTGCCTCCTTTCCTCTTGTCACCATTCACCATATCCCACAGCTTTGTGTTTCTCTTTTCCTTCCTTCCTTCCTTCCTTCCTTCCACAGCCTCTGAGGAGGAATTTTGCCAGGGGCTTCTTGAAAATCCAAACATAATATGCCTCTGGGATCCCCTTCAGTCAGGTGCTGAGGGACATCCCCAGAAAATCCAGTATGCTAGCGCAGCAAAACTTTACATTACAGACACTGTATTGACAATCAATGCGCTCAATACTCTCATGAACTGGAAAATCTGGCGAGGAATATGAAGAGCAAAAGGAAAAGCAGTAAAAGGAAGACTAGTAAAAATGTGGGTCCAACTACTGAATGGTGCTGGGAGAGTGATGACAGAAAAATGGAAAAAACTGAGGTACTCAATGCCTTCTATGCCTTGTTTTTTTGAGTAGGATTTACCATTGGGAACACCAGGCATCACCTGAGATCAGAGGTGAAGTCTGAACAAGGGAGCCTTACTCCAACTGGAGAAAGACCATGTTAGGAAACATTAAACAAAGTGGATATACCTAAGTCTACGAGACCTGATGGGATGCACCCACAAGTGCTGAGGGAGCTGGCCAATGTCACTGCAAGGTCACTCTTGATTGTCTTTGCAACATCATCACAATCAGAGGAGGTTCCTGACAACTGGGAGAAAGCAAATGTCACTCCTCTCTTCAAGAAGAGGGATCCATAGAACTACACACCAGTGAGACCCACCTCATTCCCGGGGATGCTGACAACAGAGCAACTAATACTGGAAACCATTTCCAAATGTATGGAGGACAAAAATCTCAAGAAGAAAAGCTCATGGAAAGGAGGAGGAAGGGGACACATTTGTGGTGATGGAGTTTGTATTTCCAAGCAAGTGTTAAGTGCAAAGAGGCTCTGCTTGCCAGGAAGCAGCTAGACATCTGCCTGCTGATGGGAAGTGGTGAATGAATTCCTTACTTTGCTTTGCTTGCACACACAACTTTTCCTTTCGCTACTAAATTGTGACTAACTCGATTGACTTGTGGGTTTGCCTTCCTTCTATTTTCTCCACATTCCCCAAGAGACAGGAGTGAGCAAGAGGCTGGGTGGGTGTTTGGCTGCTGGCCAGGGTCGACCCACCACAAAGACAAATGCAGTTTGAAAGTAAGTGATGCCAGAACTTTCCTTTCATTTTCCCCTTACATGCTTCCCCTCCCACTGGACGCATCTCTTCTTTTGAAAAGTTTAGTGGGGCAGGAAAGGTAGAAGAAGCTGCATTTCAAAGAAGTCATACATATCTTCATGGGCAAGAAGTTTTAGAAGTTAGAATACATCAGTGCTCCAGCAAACCAAGAGAGCAAGCATATTTTGGACAGAGCAGGAAATAATCACGAAGAGAATAACTGGATAGTAGCCAAGAAAAATTAGCAAAAAGTGTGTATGACAGGTATTCCAAAAGTCAGGAATATTAAGGAACTGCAAGTGAGTCAAAAGGAATAGATACTTTGAAAATGCTTACAGAAGCCTATGACTTATACTACAGGGTTTTTTTTAAATCAGAATTTTAAATGGCATTTTAATTTAACTTCAGGTTATTCTCAGAATAATTTTTTCTCAGTTACAAAGAATGAACTCCTTGAAAGTACCATATAAAAAAGCAAGCAGATTAAAAAAAAAAAAAATCTATTTTTTATTTTAGAACTAGCATCTAGGTGCACATACTTACAAACATTTGTGGACAAACTGCAAAATTATCAGCACTGAGTTGGTCTATACATCAAAGAAAACTAATAGAACACTGAAACATTTCACTCTCTCAATACAACAGAAGAGACAAGAAAAATGCACAAACTGGCCCAGATGGAACAAAAAGTTGAAACTGTTGTTTCTAACTGCTGAAATGTGCATTACTTTAAATACAGAAAGATATTCTTTCTCCCTTCAAATATGTGTCGTGCTGCTTTGGATTTGAATGATAAAGATATCACACAAGATGAAACTGAGAAAAATTATGCAAAAAAGGGAGAGAGGCTTAGGAATACACATTATATTCCTTGCTTATGTAAGAAATCAAATAACAGTGAATTTCTAAGAGAAAAATATTCATTGGCACATACATCCAAAGAGTAAGAAATTACAGTTACAGAGAATTGTGCCCACTGTCAACAGAAACAGCGGTACATCCTTCCCCTTCTAAAGGGATACCTAGGCATACCTTTTAGGAGATACTCGGGTAAAATAAAGCAAAATAAGTTAAATAAGAACCACTTAATTTACCTGAGAATGCAAAACAGACAGAAGGCGGTAGTATTCCTTAAGTTCCTGATGTAAGGCTGCACAAAAACTCTGTAAGAGAAAGAAGAAAAAAAGAGAAAAGAAAAAAGAAAACAAATGAGGAAAAATCCTTCTTGTTTAATCTAGAACAACTTTTATCTTATCACCACACTGTGAAGGTAGTTAGAAATTCCTTAAAACAAATCAAGCTACAAGTTTCAGCATAAAAGCCAACTCTTACAACTGGCCAACATACAAGCACTTCCCTAAGAAAGGCAGAATTTTTCCAAGAATGCACATTGCCAAGTGACTTTCTGTTTCTTGTTGTCTTAATTCTTCCAACAGATTAAACTATGACAAGTGTTAACTCTCTAAACAGATACATCATCTCAATAAAGACATTAATAATTACCATAGGGATGTGCAAATAATAACACGATCCAGAAGAATTTTTCTTTAATAATTATGTAAAATACAGTATGTAGTAGAGCTTTAATTTCAGGAAGGCCTCTAATAACAGAACACAGCCATCAGGCAACCATCATTATATTTACATTACAGACTGTATGATGTGAACAAGCAAACAAAATGCTTATAAAAGAATACTCCTAGTAAAAGCTGCTGGATCGAGTACTCTAAATTCTTGTCCTTTCATCAGTTGACAGTCACATAGGATTCTTCACTTGACATGGAAGAAATGAATAACACTAAGCATATCCCAAGAAATCTATAAAGTGTGCAGAAGTTAACAGGCCTGAATTAAAGCAAAGATTCCTGTTTGTAAAACAATTCTAAGTACAGCTACTTTGGGTCCTTCAAAAATAAACAAATAAAGGTAGATTTTTAAAACAATTCCTGAAAGAATACTTGTTTAGTAATGGATAGTTTTGCACAGTTTAGGGTCCCGGGGTTTTGCTTTCGTTTTATAATGTTTTTAACCTAACACACAGACTAAAGACATTTCTGCAACACATTTTCTAAAGCAGAATTAAAAATATGGCTCATTAATTTTGGACTGAGTTGAAAATTTTTGACTTGAAGCACTTTTTTAATAGTACTTCCCTGCATACATGAATTCTTCAGAACTGATTTCTTAAGCAATTCTCGGATAATTATTTTGGTATCTATTTTAATGGACTTTAAAAAAAAAAAAAAAAAAAAGAAGAAATTCCCCAGGACTATCCCCTCCATCCGTTTTAAAATCATCACAGTCAAAGTAATTCGAAAAAAATATGGAAAGCCTCACACAAAAAGAACCCAAGAGCTTGAAGTAAAATGTTTATTCACTAGAGCATGTACAAGGGAGAAATTATTCCTGCAAGCACAAGGAGAAAATACATCTTCATTCCTGCTAAGAGGCCTATCTCCTAAGAGGCTAAGAAGCCTAGGAAAAAAATATCATTAATCTTGCCATTGTATCCTTTATAAGGAAAGAAAGCCCCTTTCTTCAACTCAACATTATAAATGAGAAAGAAATTTGCTATTCATTTTATTCCAGAGGATACTGAAGGGCAAAAAGAAATCCCCCTACGTGTAACCCCGCTTCTCATTTCTTCTCACTTGCTTCTTCAGTAGTTTTGAACCTATTACAGCAGCGCTTGCCAAGACAGAGGGCAGAGTAGAGCCTCCAAGAAAATATTCAAAAGCACTATACATCTACTCAAAAAGTAAGAACAGTAATCATTGACTTCAGTACCCAAAAGGATTTAGGATCTAACTGGCCATCAACTGTTCAGAGAAGATTTAGAAGTTAAGTTATACCCAGTGCCAATTCTTGCATAACCAACTACAGATTTTTATTTCCCAAACTGTTACAAAAAACTGGACATTATTTTAGACTTCTGATTTGGTTTACATAAAAAGAGGAATCAGGAAGGAAAGAGAATGCTTGTTCAAGGGAAAAAAAAAAACGAAAATGCCCACTATCTCAACTGGATCTAAATGGGCAAAATGTCAAAACATAAGGCAAGTTACACTTCATTGCTGATTTTTTTTTTCTTTCTCAGAACTTAGATACTAAGCAGCAAAAGTATAAGAATGTAATGTTAAAGTGCAGTATATTGTTATATCTCTACTCTTAATAATTGTCAATACCAAACATTTTACATGGTAAAAACAGTCACCAGAATCATAAGAGGTGACGGACATGTCATCCTGCATGTGGTTTAAACAGGGCTTTACGAAAGCGTTCTTTTAAAAAGCAAAAGATGCTTTCAACTGCACATATCCTTGTGCTAAATTTTTAATGCATAGTGTGCAGCACCTGAAATTGTCAGCTATAAAAGCCACGAAGAGCAATAGTATATACTCTTCTTGCCTAGATAACGAGAGCAAGAGTAAAATATACATTTTTATTTGTACACTTATGTCCTAGAAATACATATAAGTGCTTGACTCAAGCAAAAGTAACAGCATTACAGCTATGCAGATTCAGCTAACTAACTGCACAGCCTTCTGCACAGGATCTGAAATCTGCATATGGTAGCTAAGATATTGCATATTTAAATTAACTGAAGAATTAAAGTTCTCCCCCTGCTGTAAACTTCACGATTAAAGCCAGAGACAGTACAAATAAGCATAAGCAGGAAGCTACTAGATAAAGAATAAGAAACTTCACTCAGATATAAGGGGGAGAATCTGAAGAAAATACATATACAGTAGTACTACCACATAAAACATGGAAACCAGCATTGGATCACTAGAAAAATAATTATTTATATGTAACTAAAAGGGTTACTAGGAAAAAGAGACAGAAGGGAACAGAATAAAACGTTAGAAAAGTAGGAAGCACTACAGTGTCTCTACTGACCTCTTAAGAAAAATTAGATTGAAGGGAGAAGCACTTCAATTTCTTGGCAGATTAGGTAGGATGTTATGGCTAGAGGCAAGGATAACATTTGTCGAGTCAGAAGGGATAATATCCAGTTTTACAGAGGGAGCAAGTGAGAGGAAACGGGAATGCCTTAGCAGTAAGTGTGGTTTTGGGTATTACAGCAGCTGTGAAGTTACTGTAGACTAGAAATCATGATGATGAAACCTATAAAAACAAAAATTGACATTCTTTTGATGCTGTATTCAAAAGAAAGGGCGGAAGATAATGGGGTATTTGCATTTTATGTAAGTTAGTGCAGTATTAACACGTGAACATCAATATTAGCCAACAAGAGTGCCTCCTGCATAGGTCATCCTAAGAAATGAATTGGTGATCAATGAGCTCAGAGATGCACTATCCCACGTAAGCAATGCTTTTGTTTATAAACATGCATGACCGCTTAAAAAATATGACTTTAAAAAAAAGGAGATTAAGAAAAGGAATCTATACATGAGACTTTCCAGCCAAAACTGATGGGGCAACTCCTTCTTACGACGAGTAAGAGCAAATGTCTTTCCCTTCCTTTCACACTATGACCCATATCAAAAGCAGCAATCTGTAAGAGGAGTAAATCCAAAGATGAATGCTCCAAGCTCCAAAGTTACACACCATTCTAGTACTGCATTTTACTCAGTAATTTCTAAGGGAAACGGGACCAAAATATTGCAGCAAAATCAATTTTTTAGCTGACCTACCTGTCCCACAAGTCCAAACGCGCGATCCAAACTTCTCTGGTCTGTGTATTTTCTTATTTTGTTATGTAGCCATCCCAGCTCTGCAAGTCTACTTGTAGTATCTCTGAGAGATTTGGACAAGCTCACCTACAAAGTTAACAGAAACAATGACTTGCAATTTTAAGTCAAATCTACTACGCTAATACTTGTTTCTTCACAAAAGCCCCTTTCTCATAAAACAAGCTAGTTCAGGAAACAATCATTTTACATTCTACAGTATAAATAGTAAAAAAAAAAAACAAAAAAACACACACCACACCTCAACAAACAACCCAGGCAACCACAGAATTAGCATTACGTTTATACACATAAGCATTGAAAAGGCAGCAGCAACAAACTATTGGCAACTTTGTGATCTTCCCTTTTAGAAATCTTAATGTAACAGTATTCATAGTCTTTTTATGTTAGGCAATTATGGCCATAATAAAATGTTATGACATAGAATCACACTTCATCTTATACTGATAATCAGCAGGATTGAAAATATTAGAGCTCTAGAAGATAAGTCAATGGCTGAAACTCATGAAGAAACCTAGAGAAAATAACTAGTTACTACTACATCTGAAAGAAACTAATATAAGAGAAACTACCCAATGCCAGACTAGGTTATCAGGAACCAAAACTTACAGAAACCAAATTCCAAATTTAAGTGAGATCCATCAGTAACAGCTTTTATAAACTATTTAATCATGCGCCTCTCTGAGCAATTCTAGTCTTTCTACTTTTTCTACACCACATATCTCACTTCACCCTGCAAGCCTGCCTTAGTCCCAAACCCTATTTAACTACTACTATTTGCATCTGAATCAGCACATTTTTTCCTTTAAATTGCCAACAGATAAAACACTGTTCCTCTTGTTCCTACTTAAGATTTGCTTTTACGACATTCTGTAACATTACCCAAGAACACCATCAAGTTTTCAAAATTTTATCGGGCAAAGAAAAACAAACAATCTGACTGATACGCTAAGCCAAGAGGCAGAGATTGACTTTTGCCCAGAATTATTAGGCCTATCCCACCTCTACAGACCATTTTAACTTGGAAAGACAGCTGGAACAGTCAAAACCAAAATAAGAAAAAACAGTATCAAGCTAAGCAGGTTGTCAAAGAACTAGAAATCAAGTTAATTCATTAAGCCTTTTAGTTAATGGTACAGGCATTCTCTAACATAAAAATCAGCTACAGTGTTAGGCACAGCAGCAGGGGCTTGAACTAGGCAGGAGCAACTGGTTTTGAGACCAGAGTTCAGTCCCTGGCGCTTTTGTTTAGATACACAGGCACAGCTTTAACTTCTTGAACAACTTCTATAGGGTAAATTCTAGCCCAAAGAAGCACGACTAGACACAGAAAATCTGCCTGCAGCTAAAAATCAAAGCAATGACACAAGAACTATTTAGAATTCTGCAACTACAGAGCGCTTGGCAAGCATTAAGTACCACACGCATCCGCTGGAATCAAATGAGGAACAAGCAAAATTGCCTTAGTGTTATTACATTTGTATCTCTGAGATCAAATCAGAAGCAGCTAGCTTACACAGCGCTAAATGTCACCAACAGGCCTAATATTAATGTTGACATTAGAAAACATTTAGGCAAGAAAAACAGCTTGGAAAGCGTGTTTCCTTCTGGAAAAAACAGACTGCGTACAATGACTTTATTTGCACAGCTGAGGAAAAACTACATGCTTTGACTACTATTTTGCCTAACGTGCAGTCAACACAGCTAGAGGAGGTATGATCTTGGTCCTCCTTGTTCATCAGAAAGAGTTCCAGCCGCAGCTCTAGTCAGTCAAATAATTTTGTCTTCACTGGGTCCAGTAGCTCAGTGCAAGCGCCAATAAGGAAGACGGATGGAAGACAACTGACTTCATAGAAATAATTGAAGACAAAGTTTTCAGGACAAAAGCATTATTCAGATGTTTTGTGGTCAATAATCACACTCTCTATATAAACAGAACTAACTAAAAGAGTTTTTCACCTCAAAATAGCCTATTTGATATGAAAGCTACACAGAGTGTTGGAAAAAGGACACTATGGGTCCAATCGTTGATTAAGCTTTCTCCATATTCCTGTAGAAAAATCTATGATGCTACTTTTCCTTTGCCATATATCATCTAAATTATAGCTGGAACATAATTAACTCAGTGCAGGTGTTGAGGAATTACAAACTTTGCAGCATCTACAGGTACAGAAGATGATACCCTTAAGAATCTGTTTATTAACAACATTTAACTGATTTGACAAGATTTAAGTTTTTTATTTTTCCCTCCACTAAGCAGCCCTAAATGTCACTGTAAAGTTACAGGAGGAAAAACTATATATTTCACTGTTTGCAATTATTCTGGAGAAGAAAACTAAATTAGTTCAGTTATCAACAACATTAAGGTAAGTCTACCGTGCTCTTGGCACATGAAATGACCCAAAAATCCAAGTCCCCACCATTTTAGGACTATGTCATATTGCATAATATAAAGTTCTTAATACAAGTGAAAATCAGAAGCACTGTCTTTCCATTTGAACAAGAACATGAGAACCAATTAGAGATGAAACTGAACTGAGATGTAGTACTCTCTGAATATTGAACGAGGAAATAGGTTTAACATCTCACCACCTTAAAGAGACGAGATCTTTTCTCTCTCAGTTTCTGACCCCTATTTGACACCTTCCTTCAAATTCACATCAGTTGGATTTTCTATCAACAGTAACAGTTGAAAGCACTCTATTCAGTTCTATCAGCAGTCCTTTTTTGGGTGAGCTGCATTATCTCATCTAATCACTTTTAAGTTGTAATCAAGGCCATAACATCAAGTGGCTAGCATCTATTTCACATGTCAGGCTGTTAAATGTAATCCAATAATAATGTTGTCAAAAACCTGCATCTGTCTTATGTTCATTCTTATACACTGGGGAGAGGAATCCTCAAATTAAGCCATAACTTAGGAGTCTTTGTACTGGCTTAACAGTTGGGGGGCTATTCACATCCTGTGAAATGCTATAGTTTCTTTCCGGGACCTAATCTACCCAATAAATTTTAAATTAGAACTATTGAAACTACTCTGTTGGATTTAAAAAAAAAAAAAAAAAAAAAGAAAAGGCAGCTGGGGGTGGGAATAAAGACTTGTGGTAATATTTCAGCTTTTTAACATAATTTTCATAGCTATTTTTCCCCAATGTACCTCTCTGTTCACATATGAAATACAAGTCACCACACAGTACCTTTCCCTCCACTTTATAGCAATTTTCAGAATTGCACATTTTGATGTTTTTGCCATCTATTCCCTGGAAGACATACAAAACATCTCTTACAAGGTTTGCTTCGGTTATTTCAACAGAGCCTAGAACAAAAAAAAAAAACAAAACAACAAAACACACAATAGCATTCA